>OY776116.1:61907044-62507044 GCA_963675035.1 Allygus modestus
AAATCGTTAGAGCCGTTATTGAGGAATTTGGATTTTTCATGTTTTTTGCCGGTTTTCGGGGGATATTTACCTTTAAAAATAAAAAATGAAAAAAACGCCTGGAGATATCGTGGTTTAGTACCTACATACCAAATTTCATTAAAATCGGCCAATTGGTGTGGGCTCTAGCTCTGTAGACATCCAGACAGAAAAACAGATAGACAGACAGACATCACGTAAAAATCACTTTTTTGGTAGTACCAAAATGAATATTCCACTAAAAACTCAAATTCAAAAATGTTAACGAAAACAATACTTTCTCCATATACTATGTGTGGGGGGGGGGAGAAAGTAAAAGGTGGGAAACATGGCTAACTCATCTGAATCAACTGGTTCAAATGAGCACAGCAACAAACAAACAAATCTACACATTAAATGACTTTTTATCAATTTCATTTAATGTGTGTGAATATTTTCTTGTTTCTGTGCTCATTTGAAGCAGTTGCCTCAGGCCGGTTAGCTGTGTATCTCACCTTTTTTCAATGAAACTTCTCAGCCAACTGCTTTTCCTTTGAAAACTTAACATTATCACTTTAAGAAAATTTGCATTCATAAGTAAAATAAAACTCAATTACATAATTAAGTTAATAAAACAAAGTATATAGAAGTTGTAGTAGTTACATAATATAGTTGGTACATCATATTCAAAACATTGTTTTTGGAATATATGTAGGTAATAGTGATGGTCAAAACCAGAAATTTCGAATCTCGAAACCGAAACTTACAAAATCGAATCTCGAATCTCGAAACTCAAATCCCGAAACCCTATTTACTTGCCTGGGTATGGTTATGAAAAATAAATCCAGAAAAATTAATTAAAACTAATTATATATTTTGGTTAGAGTTGTTCTTTCAGAAATAAAAAATCAATAATCCAAAAAAGGTGAAAGTAGACGACCGATGACAGTAGGCTTTTGACCTTTGCATTATTGATCGAAACACGGGCATGATTTCTGTTAAAAAAACAACAATAAAGACACAAAAAATCTCAGCAGTTTTGAGTTTTGATTCTCGAAACTCACCGATCGAATCTCGAAACCGAAACTTTTCCAAAGTTTTGGTGGTTTTGAGATTCAAGTTTTGGTTTTGACACATCACTAGTAGGTAATCAAAAATGTAATTTGCGGTGCATAATTTTCAAAGGTTTTTTTGCGTCAAAACCCAAACCCTAACATAATTGATATTGAGATATTCTTAAGGGTTCTTACATGTGTCAAAATTCAAAAAAAGTCAGAATATTGCTTAAGTCTCCCCACAAATTTTAGGACTCGGCCCAAATGTTCAATGTTTGTCTATGACAGACAATTATTTTACTTGGTCAGGTGATTAAATAAACCTGTGTTTGTTAGTTGTAAAAGTACAACAGTCTCTCCACAAATGTTCTTCACTCTCCTTGAGTCTTCCCGCTGCAACTGGGATTGTCAGGCATAGTGATAATTTAATCATCAATCTCAAACAAGTAGTCATTGGGTTCTGGAGTCATTACTAGGATTTTAAGTTCTTAAAATACTGAGCATAAGAGTTTCTATCAACAGTGGAACATGACGCAAAGTTAAAACATTGTTTTGTGAAACCACTATCTCTACGATGTGGATTCGCGGTATGGGACGGACACTGAATTACAGTTTCTGGGATTGTGCTGCAAAATATGCACCAAGTTGTATTCATCACCACATTTTTTTGTAAAATAAACATAGTATTTTGAAAATATATGAATGACGAAGTGGAAGGATTCTGAATGTAGTAAAGAAGGGCCAAAAATGTTCAAATCTGTTCTTTTTTTAAGTAACACTAATGATATTTGTTGTAAAGTGACAAGAGGTTACCAGCCAGGTAGAAACCATGGAGAGCTCGTGCCCATAGTCGGGATAGACCAAAATTTGGTCCGGCCGGGCTCAAGGTCACATCTCAAAGTGTAGGACTCCTCGCAGCGCTCAGTACAGCGTCTTATGGGTGATTGGCGACGCTTGCTCAGTTAAATGAGGTTTACGGCGCGAGGAATTTGTTTATTGTAAAATGGTTTTCAAAATCGTATTACTGAATAAATTCTTTATCTTTTGGTACTAAATTCAAATATATTTAACCTATAATTATGACGTAAAAACATGTGTAGTTTTCAATATTAGTATAAAAATCTCAAACTTCACATACTTAACCTTGATTTTCATCAAACAAACAAATTTACGACTTAATGGTTGCCATAATTGGTGTACTCGATACATTCCTAAATTTTTGACTTTAAACCAAACTATATGACAACTATTTTAAAGATATTGGAGAGGCTTAGTTTTGAGTTTTGACATACAAACATTGATTCAATATTATTTAATTTATATTTTCGGTAGAAAAGTTTATTAACAACTAAGTATCCTTCGTATTCAAGTTAGTTGATATGTTCCTATACTTTTAACACAAAACATATTTTTATAGGATTGGTTATATTGCTTATACAGTTCGGGTCACAGTGCTTGGCACCTGCTTACTCTGGAATCACTTTTCGCCTCTATTTGGCTTAGTACCGTTAGTGTTACAGTATACTTTTGTCAACAGAAAGCAAAAATGACTTGTTTAATCTTAAAACATTTTTTTTGGTTGTTTTTGTTAATGTCTATTTTGTTTACGAGAAGTTTCAGTAGTTTCTTGCCTTTCCCAAGTGCCAAGCACCGTTAACTGAACTGTATAGAGGATTAGTTTTGAGTTTTGATATAAAAACATATATTTATTAATTATTCTAATTACATTTTTAGCTATACTTCATTTACGGCTAAGAAGTCTTTGTATTTGGAGGGGGAAATGTTTAAGTAACAGATAGTTTAAAAGGAAGTAGGTTTTCTATATATAAAAAGGGAACGTTATGTTTTCTTCCTAAAGCATTTATTTCATTGTTGATTCAAACAAGGTTTTGCTTCACGAGTAAAATATAATCACTAATCAGATATGTTTATCATATCATATAATGTTTTATTCTTTGTAACAAATAAGTCTTTTATTATTTACTGCCTAATTTGCTTTGCACATCAAATTGTAAGATTCTCATGAGCCTATAATTACATCTCGATAACTGAATTTTCTATCAAAATTGAAAGCTATGTTAAAAAACAATAACCTAAATACAATATGGAGTAAAATGTGCATAATTAATATTTTCTAAGTGAGGATATAAGTAAAATGAGGAGCATTTAACAATGCTGGATGTGGTAGAACAGCGTGGAGCAGTGGTCCGCGACGGTGACGCGCGTAGAACTGTGCAAAGCGGTTAATTACATCGGATTATTGAACAAACTATAAGTTCTATCAAAAATTGTTTTGAATGAAAATTTAAGATCATCTAATTTGCTACAACTTTCTTGCTGGAAGTTTGGTTTGTTTCTACCTCAAAAATAAAAAAGTTCTCGCTTACTGACTTTTTTATGTCATGCTGTATAACTCTCTCTAGTATTTTCACTATTAAAAAATTGAACATAGTTTTAAACTAAAATGTATTTATACTGGTGGATGCAGACATTCATGCAGAAAAGGAATATATAAGTTTCATTGTAGTTTTATTATTATTAAGATGTACAGAAGCGTGTAAACATCAACGCGCTCACCGCTCGGGATTACGAAGTTTTGCCGTGTCCTACACTTTTGGTCTAGCCTGACAATGCGCGGACCGTTTTCTGTCCATTTGGCGAGCTCTTCATGGTTTCTACCTCGCTGGAGGTTATATATACTAAAACTATTTACCGTTAATGCAGAAAACAATAGGTGTTATATAGATATTACTGATATTATAGTGCAATAACATTCAGATTGCTTCATCAAATAATAACATTTATGTTTTATTAGAGATAATTTAAGTGTGAGTGGGGTGAGGGGAAGTATTCGCTGTAGGCAGGAGGTGGGGGGCCAGTAGCCAGCTAGCCCTCCCCTCATACTCACAACCTTAGTGGAAGTATAACCACCAAGTTATGGAAGTTATACTTCCACCAAGCCCACAACGTATAGCCAATCCTCAACATTCACATCTTTCCTCTTCTTTCCCCTCACCTTCACAAAGTTTATATTATCTCTTGTTTCTTTATCAGTTTTTTTATCTGCATAAGTGACCTTCTCAATATTACCAAATAAACCTATATTTTTTAGCTTTCAACTTTAATTTTAATTTGAGTATTTTGTAGTTTTTTTATTAATAATGTTGATTTATCAAATTCGCGTGGATAAAAAGTTCTATATTAGAACATTAAGTTTGAAATAGAACAAAATTTACAAAAATATCTCTCACATGATGACAGTGGATTCGGAATGTAGATCCAGAATACTAATCCCAGTTCTGGAGCAATTGGCAGTGAGACCTGTGAAGAAGAATTGGATGTCTGGGACCCACGAGTTGTTGTTCCTATCATCGAGGTGTACAAAGCCAGTCACCTGTAAGGATTAAATGAGAGTGGAATGGGTTTTATGACATAAACTATCAGAATAACAAATTATATATATATATATATATATATATATATATATATATATATATATATATATATGTATATATAAGTAAACGTGCAGTAATTCAAATATATAGTTGATAAATTTAAAATGTATCATAACGTTCTCCAAAAATATCTATTACAAGTGTAAATGGTCTTTTAAAATTCTATTTCTTTTTCTTTTTTTATGTATTAACTTACTAACTGGATCCTCTTCACCGCAGTCATAAGAGACTAGGGAATTGTCATCTTCTTCTTGTGAATGTTTGTATAGAGTAGTTGTGAACATTATTTTATGGCACCCACATATTTCTGTTGTGAACTTGATGTTCTTCAAATTAGTCATTGTAATTGTACCCGGTACCGGTATGGTTTATTTACAAGGTATTGGTTAAGTTTTTTTTTAATTTTGTTATTCTTGATTTGAATTAATTAATTAATTCTTTATTTCCATAAATGTACAGTACAATAAGCATTACAATTATACGGTAGAAAACTATATTTATTTTAAATTATCTGGCAGGACATTGACTCTATTATTTGCGGACATTTACTAGTTTTAGTTAATCTTTGTTGTTGATGATTGTAGTTTAAATTTAAGTTTCTTAAGCTTAATTTGAGTACAAAATAATAATATAAGGTCATCGCCAAACCAAAATACAGAAATTCTTTTAATAGTATAGATTAATTGATTTATTTCTTCTGAAGCCGTGTTATTGTGGGGGGAGGGGGTAGTTTTTAAGCTGTTTAAATGTTCTATAATTTGGTTGTCGATGATTTTCTCAAGATACTTGGAGAGTGTGGGTAAAATTAATATAGGGCTACAATTTTCTATTTGGATTTTATCATTATTTACAATTTGTTAACAGTTGCTAATTTAATTTGATCAGGTACTATTGCTTGTTCTACAGTATTGATATATTTATGATTTTGAGAAGTAGTATAATTTCATGTTGCCAATTTTTGATCATTTTATTTACTTCAACATATCCAGAGGAATTTTTTGACGATAGAAGAGAGAAAATTTATTTAAATTCATCACCAGTTATTTTCTTGAATGTAGTTAATTCAAAGTTTCTTGTAGTGATTATTTCTGCCGATTTTCTGGTAAGGGGTTGTTAGAGTTGTCTTGTTATTGTTTCCTTGAGATATGAAGTAATTATTTATAATGTTACAAAGTTATCTTTAAGGTTATTGTATACATTTTTAGTGTGAGGACTCAGTCATTGATTTATTACTATTTTTCTCCTTATAAATAGGGGTCCATAATTCTTTGGTCAGATTGATGGAGTTTCTTATTCGGTTTGGAGTGTGTTCAGATTTTGTTTCTTTTTACTTCCAGGTCGTAGGACTTCTTGAGTTTTATGTAGATTTATTTATCTTTGTCCTGTCCAGAAAAAAAAATTATATTATATTTATATCTGTTTTGTGCAGCAGTCCAGGTTTTTCTTTGATTTTGTAGCTTTTTTACAAAAAAGTTTTGAGTGTTCTAGGCATCATCCATATTTAATCTTAGATCTTCAATATAAGCGTTGTTATATATTAGGTATTTGTTTTCAACAGACTGACATTAATTTATAAACTCCTCCCCGATTCTTCACTTTTGTTTGATTAGGTCTAGGTTTTGGGTTGTTACAGGCCCAATGACTTTTTCCAGAGCTGCAGCAAAAGCTAGGAGCTGAGAAACCAGATATTTTACCGATAAATTGTGTCATGGTCAGAGATATTATTTTGTTAAGTTATTATTTGAATGAAGATATATGGATGATATTGTTTTATATATTTTCTAGGTTTAAAGATTAAATAATAAATCAGTTTAACACGTTCGCTACCACAATGTTAAAAAAAATCGTAACCACAGACTGCCGCCTCAATTTTGCGGCGGGCGTGGAATACTCATAGCCCAACGCCGCAGATCTGCAGCGGCTAGGTTCATTAAAATAGACTGCCGCCGCAGAACTGCGGCGTTGGTTTCTTGATATTAAATGAGAAATTTCTTCGCAACGGTCTATTTTAAAGGTTAGATGGTTTAGGCACGGTCTACGGGATAGTCCGCCTTATATATGCGGCGCTTGGTCTGTAGCTAGGACTAGGACCAGTCTACAGGGAAGTTTATGATTTTTTTCGTGGGCTGTCAGAGTGACCCGGCCGCAGCATATATGCGGCGGCTGGTAGCGAACGTATTAAAAAAATCTTCACTTACCAAATTATACTAATGTTTTTGTTAGTTTTTCTTTTTTAGACTGTGCTAACCACAACAGATGGTTATTGATTAACCATTGTTTATTTATGCATTATCTTAGTTTATGTACTTTATAAAGTACGTTTCTGTCGTTAATTTTTTCTTCTATAACAACTTTGAGTAAGAAAGAGTGAAACAAAATTGTTGAAGAAGATATTCTTTAAACCTACCTAGGCAACTTATGTTATCAACTCTCTTAGTTATGAAAAGCCATAGTTAATTAACTAATTATATGTCAACAACACTTTCCTAGTTTCTAAGCAGTTGCAATTCCACTACTCGTTGGGATGTTTAGGTGCTTTGTATATGATGTGAATATAGCAATTGTACCTGGGACATGGCAGTAGAAGACAGAGGTCCTCTCCGATGAAGGATGTAGTCTGTAGTTGCAGTTAGGTTTAGGTGATTAAAGTCCTTAAGGCCTTTAAACAACAGCGGGACGCTGAACGACACATGGTTCTGAAGGTGTCGACCCACGTTCGGGCTATCAGCTACCACTGGAATACCTGCGAACAACAGTTATTTATATTTATACTAGAATATTTAGGATGACAACTGTTAAAATTCAGTTTCAAAATGTTGGTAACTAGGAGTTTGGTCTATAAGCATAAGGAATTTCTTTAGTAGTATGATACGTTTTGAAACAATTAAACAGGATAAATAATCTACATCTCACAACACTACAAAGTATATTTACACATATCTGTACTTACATACAAGGCTATAAATATACACAAAAGATGGTACAATGTGACCGATTTCAACCAGTTACACCTGTCATCATCAGGCTCAATCAGAGAATGACAGAAACAAGATGGCAAACAGCTTACATACTATTTTGGCTATAGGAAGTTCCGGAAACAAGTTGCTATAAATACCACCAGAGTCAAAGTTGATACGTTCATTAATCAATTTATCCCTATCCTTAAATTTTCCTTGAAAATAAACAACTATTATTCCCATGCATTCATCACATTTCCTTTCTTACAAATATGGAGAAAACTTAAATTTTCTTAAATTGTTCCCAAGGCATGGCCATTTTCCAGGAGGTGTTTTGCGACATTCGATCTTTCCGGTTTTCGGTTCTTCCATGCTGAAACATGATTCTTGTAGCTTTTTACAAAATTAACAAGTTGACCAACATAACTTTATTTTATATTGACCATTTTTGGTATGTTTTTCTCCCAGACCTCAGGGCCCTGCTACACTGGCTTTTAGAGTAGCTATATTACCCGTTTTTCGGTTGCGAGAGTCAAATTGTGCCGCTTCCGTCTTTGTTACATTAAAATTAAAACCATTATACCTAAATGTTCAATAGGAATAAATGGAATAAAATATATACCATTAGAAAGGTGAGATTCTAAACTTTCATTTTAACATAAAAAATAACACATTACTTAGATCCATGTCTTTCACCTAAAAGCGTCTTACAAAAACATGCATTTTTTTATCATGTTATGGGTGTGTTTAGATCTCGGTGGTTTCCTGTTATTTCACTGACTTTCATCGGATTTTTTAAAATATACCAACCTGGACCCAAAGTTATAAAGGTATGAAGTGAAACTAATAATATTATGATGAAATAAAAGTATCTAATAACATGTGCTGAGAGGTTTTGACACTCAGTTTTTAAATGTTTTGGTGTTAAATTTTCAAGCCATTTGAAAATTTGTTGTGACAGAATAAAATGTAAAACTTCAGAAGTTTAACATTTTCCATAATGTCTGGAATGCTTATGCAGAATCGTTAAACCAGAATTAAAGGATTTTCTGATTTTCTGGACTGTACCTTATTGATCTTTAATTATGTACCTTTACTCAAGAGTTGTTTCTTGGGCCCAACTCCTGACAAAAGCAACAAGTGTGGAGATCCTATGGTACCAGCACTGAGGATCACTTCTTTCCTGGCGTATAAGTTGTAGTAATGACCATCTCTGAAGTAATGGACACCAATTGCTCTCTTTTTTTCATTAAATAATATCTTGACCACCTGAAAAAGTAAATATAACAATCATTTTATTTGTGCAAAATAATAGAAAGTATTGTGAACTAGTATAAGAAAAGGTATAAGAAAAAAATCAAATCATGCAAATGGTAAAATATTTTTTTTAATTAACTAACCTAGATGTTTATTATTTTACAAAAAAAAATCCTGCGTAAAACATCAGGTTTCTTTCATTTTTAGATCTCAGTTACACCAAGAAGTTTCATGGAGAGCGAAACAAATTTGTTTCTGCTACATTCTGCGGAGAAACTAATGATCTTTCACGACTAACATACATACATGATTATATAATGGACCTGACCAAATAAAATAATTGTCTTCCATGACAAACATTGACAATTTTAGGGCCAAAGGGAATTTTGAACATTTTTCAAATTTCATTATATGTAGGAATCTTAACGAACATTGCAATATTTTAGGGTTTTGTCACATTAACACGTTCAACAATTTTGCACGGCAGATTTTCTAGTTTGATTAGACATATTTGAAAATTAGAGTATGATGATGATGGTATGATGAACACATTTTACCAACTAATAAAACGAGTTATATCCATTTAGTTCTCAAATATTATATGCCCATACTTTGGGTATAAACAGGGGAACTTTGGATTGTTGTTAGATTTCCCAAATGCAAAATAGGCTAATTTCCAAATTAGTGTCCAAGTAGTAAAAAATAAAATAAATCCCTTGACAATAAAAGTGTATTTTCTCACATTATACTCCAGATGAACCCCTTAGTCTCCCTTACTTCTGCCTACGAAACTCACATGGGCTCTAGTAATGATGTTCAAGTTAGGTCTGGTAAGCACCGTGGTGTTGTAGAGGAATGCTTTGGCCGTGGTTAGTCTCTCCCCGTTCCTAACAGTCATCTGAGCGACGGTAAACATGGTCTGGTTGTCTGCGTTGGGATCTCCCATCACGTCGTAGCCAAGTTGTGCAGCAGCGTCCATGAAGTGCTGGTAGACGCTGGGCACCTCTGGGTAGTGAGAGACTGTTAGAGGCCCACCCGTGCCGTGGTACTAATGACAGTCACCTTTTCTTAGTGTTTATAATACTAAAACCTGATCAGGTATAAAAGTTCATTAAGGGCCGCTTTCTCCAAATAAGGCTAATCTAAGTTTATATTAATCCTGTTTAAATTTCAATCGCAGGTTTAAACTAATTCCTCTTTCTCCATTGTATTTTCGTAAAGGATTAGTTTAATCTAAAAAAGAGGAAGTTGGCTGCACTGCTGGTTTAAATTTGTACTTGATTTACCATTTTTCATACAGGAATTTTTACGAAATAATAGAATTTTGCGTGCATTGTTTTTGAACAAATAAAAGAGAACAACTATGGACAGACCAGAAGTAGGAGTAAAAGTTGAAAAGAGGGCTAATGCATCGTAAGAAGTCCTAAAGCTCCAGAAAAAATTGCTCAGGATCTGATCCAATTTTAAAGTGAAGAGTATGACCTGAAAATAGAGTTTTTATGAAAATAATGTGATTTGATTCCGCTTTCATTAGAGAAAGAAATTCTGTTGGGCTAAGCCAGATATTTGCCAACAACTTAGATATGCGTTTGTGAATATAGTTATAATTGAATAAATAGTTCAGTTTTAAAACATAAGCTTGAATTTAAACTAAGTTGAAATGTATAGTGGTTTGCAAAAATTAATTTTAAATAAGTAATAAAGATGTTATGTCACTTAAAAATATTTATTACGTTTATATTATACTAAATATTGCATTCCAGCACAACTAACTACATTAGGTATGTATTTGACTAAGTTAGTTAGTATTTAGGCCAAGAGCCTAACTTTTGTTAGATATTTTGTCTCTTTTGATTGGTCTGTCTTTTTCAAAGTCTTCGCCTTTGATTTCATACAATACATCTATAACATTTCAGTGAGCAAAGTTTCTAATTTATTTTTTATTTATTGATAATTTTGCCTCAAGATACTAAAAAATTAATAATTTTATCATCAAATTTTAAAACGTAAATCGAAAATGTTTTCACTTAAATTTTCTAGATAATCACCAGCACAACATTCCTACCAAAGTTTAAAAGTATAAATTCACAAATAACAACTGGACGGAACTTGAAAGTTAACATTGGCCTTATGGGGAAGCAGATATAGATAGAAACACCAAGTCTCGTGACTGGTGCTCCCTCTTAACAAAGTGATTTACTCATATTTTGATAGAACTTAGCAGATAGGTATTTTAATTGCGTCCTGCACCATGATGAATTTACTGGTGTTTAGAAAATAAAAGGTTATATTGGATGATGCTATAATATTTTTTGTAATTCTCATTTTATAATTCCTGTTATTTAATTAGTGTTTATACAGTGTGTAAGTACTTAACTCAAACAACTTGAACTCATGTACATAAGCTTAATAAGCTACTGAATAATGTGTTCGGTGGAGTTTACTCCCATCTTACTCTCTTCACTTAAATATAAATCTTAAAAATTTAAAAGAAAGTATTATGTTAGTAATACCATTGGATTTATATCTACTAGAGGGGGCACGCAATGCAAATTAATGTTTGAGATTTGTCGACGTAGTTCCCTACTTACGCCGCCAGGGATCGTTGCGGTTTTGTTCATCATATTTTGTTATGAATGTTTTTGTAGATATTTTAAAATGTTTAAATAAACCTTTTTTTGTAATGGTCATCAAAGTGATATTTTGTTTACACGGGTCGGGTATGGCGCACGAGTTACTTGGCCTAACGACGCCGCAGATCACGTTAGTTATCTTAATATGACGCTAGATCGCAGCACTGCTTTTACTAACCTGGTTCCCTTAAGGTGTCCCTTCTAGTAGATATAAACCCAATGGTAATACTAAAGACTGTTACCAAGTAGGGATTATTTTACAACTAAAAACAAAAATCCTACGTTTTAATTTAAAAAAAATACAGTACTTTGTTTAGCCTTAAGGAATTTAAAGACCTAAACCATGTTAGTGACTTGTAATTAGTTAATTTATAGACAAATTAAGTATTTTCAGTAAGTGCCTAGTAGAGGGAAATAAGAGAAAGGAGCTATACACATTACACATATATTTATATAATGGGTAGGAGGGCAAAGAGGGTTAATACAAAAATATGGCCACCATGCCCCTCTATGCCCTCCTACCCTCTTTATGCGAACTAAAACTAAATCAAAATATATAGTATCCAATCTAGATTCTAAAACTACTTAAAAATTCAGTACGACCAAGTATCAGACTAAAACAGAACACTTACTTTTGAGTTGTTTCCATACTCAAGGTTGTTCTCTGACTTTCTGAAGTAAGGCAACACTTTCTCCCATCCCCACTCTTTAAGTCCCATTTTCTCGTAATCGATGTAGTCTTGTTTGTTGCCCCTTATATACATGTTTCCGTTGATTGCTGCCGATCCACCCATGACTTTTCCTAAAAGCAAAAATAGTATATTTAAAAAGATACTAAGGAGGGTCCCTCCTAGAACGTATTTTAAATCAAGAAATAGTAAATTTTAACATTTCCAGAATTTTGTAGATGCTGATTTTGAGATAGTGTTACAAGATACAAGCATATTACTCATATTAAAGTATAAGATAATTGTGCAAAAGGTGATAATTATGAACTAATTTTTTGTGTCTGCAACACTGTTGGTTGTAACTAACATATATAAAGAAAAGAAAACATGCAAAAAGTGAATGATTTCATTTACCTCTTGGGTAAAAGCAACGACCTCCAGGTCTGCTTAGACAAGAGTTTTTCTGTTTCTCCAAGGGGTAGTTCCAGTCAATCTTTGACTTCTGGTAGTTGAAGTAGAATCCCGAGGCCTGAGTGGCTGAAGGCGCCGGGCCTCCCACCTCTAGGAGGGTTACGTTCCAGAGGGGTTCCTCACTCAGTCTGGCCGTCACCACGCTGCCCGCAGAGCCCGCCCCCACGACAATGAAGTCTACATACTGGGACTCCTGGGAGAAAAATAACAAATAATTTATACTGTTATTCAAATTGAACTTAATAAGTGTTAATTATTGGAAACTGAAATCCTAAAGCTCTACCACAGAAACCATAAATTAACTTGCAGTACATTCAACGCTTTAAGATCCGACAAATATGGAGCCTGACAGTCCTTGACCGTCCTTGCTTCAACTGCCCATCAGATTAACCGCCCTCTATCCAGGAAATAAGTCACAGCCATCGTACCAATACTGTTCTGTAAAAAACGTTTAGGTCTCAACAATTCGATCATATTATGTTTTCTTAGTTGGTCAAGTATATCATCTTAGTACTTATTTTTGGTACCTATTTTGTAACTTTCGTTCAAGTTTTATAATCATTATGGCAACACCCAAGTGTTATTCGTTTTTTTAGCTATGCGACTGAGGGTTCGGTCCCAGGGAGGGCTGTTAAGAGGGCGTCTACTGTACTAAATTTAAATACCCCCTTTGCAGCAAACCTGCTTACTCAGCGAATTTCTAATGGTACTTCATCACTACGTCATGAAGACACATACCAACTTTCATCAAAGCATATTCATAAATAAGCGAGATATGACATTTTATTTATTCTCCATAAGAAAAACATTAGGGCTGAGTATGCAGGTTTTCTGCATCAAGGACCACGAAAATCCGGTTTTTATGCAAATACCAATGAATAAAACCACTAGATGAAGGAACATACCAAGTTTTACCAATTTATGTTCATAAACAACCTAGATATCACATGGTTCTCATTCTCCATAAGAATAACATTATAGCTGCTGAGTAACTCAGGTTTGCTGCCATAGGGACCACAAAAATGGGTTTTGTATGTAAGTACCAGCATCGACTGTACACCTGTAGGAGACGGTAAATGCAATGCTAAAAACGGTTAACCAAGGAACAGCACAATCTATTGAGTGCAGTCGGCAACAGGGGTTATTGAAAGTGCTTCCTCCTAGCACAAATTACGCGAACTACTTGGAATCGCAAAGGCAGACGAACAGACAGAGCTCGCTTGATTGAGGCTGATGAAAGACGGTAATGAAGTCATCACCAATTTTATTAAAAGTTTGTAACAGTTATTACAATATTATTTTTATTTCACACAACCTTAGTTATAATAGCCTTACAGCCTTTGTTAAATCGTATATTAAAACTTCCGAGCTGCGAGGAAAGCGAGTCAATTGTTTTATTAGCAAAATGAGATTTTAAAAACCCGCCACGGCCGATCTGAGTGCGCCAAGCTGCATGAGCCAGTGTTACGTCCGTCATCGCGATGGTGGCGATTTCTATCCACTGCTGTCAGAACTACGTGGAGAATCCTGCCTCTTTTGTTATCAGACGGTTCAGTCTAGTATAGGTGTATAGTCAATGGTACCAGTAAACCCTAACCATATGAATCCAGATACAGTACCAAGTTTCATTAATGTATGTTCACTAATAAGTGAGATATAAAATTTTACTCATTCTCCATAAGATTAATATTGGACAACGTATTGTGTTTTGCACTTTCAAAATTTTAGTAACCAATTGACGTAGAACGATGATTAAAATACCAAATTGTTTGTATTTTTAAGCTGAATTCAATAGTGTAAACTAAAGTTTGGATTTAGAAATAACTATATGCAAAAAGTACAAAAAACATTTTTGGGGTACAAACCCCCCCTGAAACCTATGCTATAGAGGAGTCTACAGGCAAAATTTTGTGCTTCTAGGTGCAGTGGTTTGGCCTGGGCGTTTATCAGAATTTTGTATTTATAGATATAGATATATACATATATATGAATTTGAACAAATGGTGTTTTTGGTATCTAGGGGGCCTCAAAACGAAAAGTTATGGTCCCGGGCCTGATTCTTACCATGCCGACTACGGTAATAGCTTCTTCCCTATAGGAAAAATTCGCTAAAATGGTTCAAGTCTACTAAATGAGGGTAAACTCAACTAAACACAACATCAATAGTTTAGGAAAATAATAAAATAACACAAAAGATTATTCATTTAATTACTGAAACAAACATTCTGCACAACAACAGAATCCTTGGAGTTGTTTCAGAAAAATGTTGATTCATTAGTCATTCAAACAGTCACTGTCCTGTCTACCATTGTAGATAACATATACTATCTCTTACACTCGTACAAGGCTTTGTGTATTACTAAACTTGTCAGTTTTGACGGTTCTCGCACTATCAAGGTTCTATTATACCACTTTTGCTGGGCAAGTAGGGGTAGTTCTATTTTCACTCACTAGATATTGCAACCAGTGGCAAGTCGTGACATTTTCACTCAGTCATCGCACGATTACATACTTAAAACTCCATTTCCATTCTTTTAAATTTAATATTAAGTCCATTTCATCTGTCATTTTTCTTTACTAATATATGATTCGAATCACCACAATCAAGCATCAAGCAAACGTAAATCACTTAACAGTTAACACACACCCTACGCAACTGTCTGCACATAACCTCACAACAGTATTTTGACATTTAGACAACACGTGGTAGGTTGAAATTTGCTTACTGCGTGCACCAGAGAACGCACGAGGGCTGCCGACAACCCGAACATGGAACATGCACGAAGGTCACCGGATTCGCATTAGACACCGACGTCTGTCGGAAGCATTCGTTACGGCCATGTGTAGCTTGCAGTCATCATGATAGGGTGGGGAGGGGAACCACTTCCGATGGGTGCAGGGGGCAGGGCAGGTGTTTCGCTCAAACAAACTATGTCCGTTCAATTGGGCATATTCAGGCCTAGCTCGTGTGTTCGTTGAATGAGTTTTGTTATAAATTTCAGTAAATAACTAAGGATTTATTGTCTAATCTATATTATGTTTTATGACTTAATGCAATTAATGAATTCCTTTTGGTCATCACCGAATCTAGAGATGACCACAGGCCTTGCCACTGCTTGCAACCAATATTGTTGTAAGCATAAGGAAACTGAGATTTGATTTGTACAGCATCTCAAAGCCCAGCACTCGAATCAGTAAGAAATCCAGACAAAAATGGTAAATTTTACAAGTAAGTTGGCATGTCTGAAAAACAAATTAAAGAAATATTTAATCCACCCTACATCATTTTGCCCATTTTAGCGAATTTCCCCTATAGGGAAGAAGCTATTACCGTAGGTCTCATGGTAAGACTTAAGCCCGAGACCATGATTACTTTTCATTTTGAGGTCCCCAGATGCCAAAAACACCATTCGTTCAAATTTTTATATATATATATATATATGTGTGTGTGTCTGTAAGCACGATAACTCTCGTAAAAAAAGGTCCAATCGTAATGAAATTTGGTACAAATGTGTCAAGTACCATTTATTTGAACGAGTTCGAAAACCAGATGAATCGCACCATCCGAAGGGGGGTTTTTGGGGGGTTTTGTACCCCAAAAATGTGTTTTTGGGGTTTTCACATTTAATTTAAATTTAAATCAAATTTTAATTTATACCATTGAATTCTACTTTAAAAAAAAACAAACAATTTGGTATTTTGATCATTGCTCTACGTCAATTGGTTACCGAGATATTGAAAGTATGAACACAGTACGTAGTCTAATGTTATTCTTATGGAGAAAAAGAAAAATTGTATATCTCGCTTATTTATGAACAAAAACTGGCAAAATTTGGTATATGGCTTGATCTGGTTATGGTTTATTGTTGTTTGCACAAAAAAATTTCGCCTATGGTTCCTGTAGCAGCAAACCTAGGTACTTGGTCCCCATGTTATTCTTATGGAAAATACTTAAAATGTTATATATCGCTTATTTATGAATGTATATGGATGAAACTTGGTATGTGACTTCACTAAGATGAGTTCTATTGATATTTGCATAAAAACCCATTATTTTGTGTGCCTTGTTGCAGCAAACCTGCGTACTCATCCCCAATGTTATTCTTATGGAGAATAATTAATATTTTAAATATCGCTTGTTTGTGAATACATTTCATATGAATCCTGTTAAGTGTTATAATGGGTTATGTTATATATTCATTGGAAATTCGCTAAGTATGCAGGTTTGCTGCGACGGGGGTATTTTAAATTTTAAATGTTAATTTTGAAATACAAGTAATCAAATGACAAATGTGCCATAGCAGACTTAAAGGTGTTATCATTGAAAACAAAACTATCATTAGCTCATCAGTATAAATCGTCTACTTTTTTACATTTCCATATGTGATTTAAGTGTCTGTTTAGTTTAAATAATAAAATTTGTTCACACTTAAAAAAACCCCTAGTTACAATTTAAATTCAAAAACAAAAGAAATGTACCAGCTGTTTATAATCAATCAATGAACTGTAAAGTAATACTCATGTTGTTTATTAGCGAATTTCCCCTATCGGGAAGAAGCTATTAGCCAATTTCCCCAATAGGAAAGAAGCTATTACCGTAGTCGGCCTGGTAAGACCTAAGCTCGGGACCATGATAACTTTTCGTTTTGAGGTCCCCAGACCCCCAAAACATGTATATATATATATATATATATATATATATATATATATGTGTGTGTGTCCGTGAGCACGATAACTCTTGTAAAACTGATCCGATTTTGATGAAATGTGGTATAAACGTGTAAAGCAACATTTATGACTTTAAGTTCTAAAACCAGACAGATCGCTCCATCCGAAGGGCTATTTTGGGGGGGGGGGGGTTTGTACCCGAAAAATGGGTTTTTTGAATGTTTTACATATAATTTTTGAAAAAGTAGAATTTTAATTTTCAGCTTAAAAAAACACACAATTTGGTATTTTGATAATTCCTCTACGCCAATTGGTTACCGAGATATTGAAAGTGCTAAACACAGAACGTTGTCTAATGTTATTCTTATGGAGGAAAAGACAAATTTTATATCTCGCTTATTTATGAACGTATACTGACGAAATTTGGTATACGGCTTCATCTGGTTGTGGTCTATTGATATTTGCTGAAAAAAAACAATATTTTGCCAAAGGCTCCCGTAGCAGCAAACCTGCGTACTCAGTCCCATGTTATTCTTATGGAAAATAATGAAATGCTATGTCTCCCTTAGTTATGAACATAAATGAACTAAAACTGGTATATGACTTCACCTAGTTGAGTTCAATTGATATTAGCATAAAAACACATTTTTTGTGTTCCTTGTTGCAGCAAACCTGCGTACTCAGCCCCAATGTTATTCTTATAGAGAATAATTAAAATTGCATATATATCGCTTATTTGTGAATATATTTGTACGAAACTTGGTAAGTGGCTTTATGTAGTATTAAGACATTTATATCTCCTTAGAAATTCACTGAGAATGTAGGATTACTGCAACGGGGGTATTTTTATTAACATGTGGTTTTCTGAGAGCAAAGATTAAAATGTTTGAGTTAAGATTACATATATAGAGTGGTAAAATAAATCAAAGGGGCATTGAGCTATAAATAACAAGTGGAGTGGCCTTACAAATGTAGAAAAGAGGCAAATGAGCTATACAAATCTGGTTATCAGTAGTGGGAAGTGGTGAACTATTACTCTAAGTCATCTGAACAAGGTAACTGGCCTTCCCCGAGCAAAGCTCGGCCCTCCAGGTACTATAATATTTATATTACCTAACATTACCTACAAATTAATATGGATATATATGAGGATGGTTTTGATTAATGTTTTAAGAGGACAGGTCCACTGAGACCTGTGTCCACCATGGGCCCGGCTGCTATGCTGCCGTGGTGCAGTAGTTCTACTGGGCGTCTGTTCTGTTGGTTTTTCACTTGTGCAAGATACGTAATTTAGTCTCCCACTCTCTAGTTGCTGAGTGACTTACAAGGTCTGGTGTATAGCAGATCATGGGATCTCCCAGAGAGCATTCCCTGATGAGCAAAAACTCCAGGTACTCCATGAAGGGAGAGGTGCAGGTGTGTACTAGGGAGGGTCTCTCTAGAGTTCCGCAGCGACATTTGCTCATGGAGGGGAGGGCGAGACAGGCAAGGCCACAGAGGACTGCAAGCAGGGCTCTGGAACATGTTTATTCAACAATGAGATCTTGTAGTGTTTCGATGAGGTATAATAAAGCAACAGATTAGTTTATACTTATTTTCTACAAATTGAATAACCTAAATTAATATTTTTGGTTTATTTGAATCCGCAAAACTTTAAACACTCTGAAAATTGTTGATAAATGTTAGCATGTGTTTTCTACAAAAGGTTACGTGCTTCCGGTAGACACCACACACACACACACACACACACACACACACACACACACACACACACACACACACACACACACACACACACACACACACACACACACACACACACACACACACACACACACGCACGCGCACGCACGCACGCACGCACGCACGCACACACACACGCGCGTGCACACACACACACACACACACACACACACACACACACACACACACACACACACACACACACACACTAATGGTACGTAAAAAGTAGCAAATAGCACCTGATCAGATGTGCAACTCACAAAATAATTCACCCATCCTGTCAGCTTGGATCCATGCCGTCTGCCTTTTGCTTAAGATCCATACTCCCTTTCAACTCTGCACAGGCAGGTGAAGTCTCCACTTAAAACCACACCGACTGAGACAGGATTTTAACCCTGCATTCAAGCACTATCCTCCAGTCATTCAGCCGCTCAGCAACACTGACAAGCTGAGCGAACAGCCTGACAGGCTGGGCAGACAGTTCTATCGGACTGTTTACTTTACAAGCTAGGCGCTAGTTGTGTGCACAAAAGCCTTACCTTTACATAAATCAATAGCTATTAGAGTTTATTTCATAGGAACACATATTCTTGGTCTAATCATGTTCATGTGTCTTGGGATAGTCTCAACACATTTTCAACATCGAAAATTTGTTGCATTGTCTAGTAATATTTATTTTGCGGGCTGCCTGAATTGTTTCTCATATGGCAACTACAGGTAATATGCATTGTAATAAAATGAAATGTATTTTATGTTTAATATAATTCCTGGGAATATAATTTCAGTAGTTTGAGGGATGGGCTGTAAGTTTAATGGACAAGTAAGCATATGAGTTTTGATTACAATATAAAAACACAAAATACAAACAATCAATTGCTATAAAACAACAAAAATGAAAACTAATCTATAGGTACTAATAAAGCAGTTGTGTGTGTGTATGTCCCAGGCGATTTCGAAAACAGCACCTCATAACTGCTCCTGGACCATACCATGTTGTAAAGGACCAACATATTTTAAATACATTTTTGTTTGTTTTTCCCCCAGACCTCAGGGCTGCGCCCCAAAGGCATCAAAAGCTGCCATGTTATTCTTATGGAGAAAAGGTTTTTCCTAGATGACTTGAAAACACCTCTTCAATTCTGCTTCCGGACCATACCACGTTGTTGAGGGACTAAAACTCTTTGGACAATTTTTTTCCCGACCTCAGAGCTCTGCCCCGCTGGCTTCTTCTACCACTTCCCAATGTCCAATTTGAAGGTGTGATGGTTCTTTGGTTTTTTTACAAAGCCGTATGTCTTGAATGATGCCCCAACTTTGGATATGACCCCTCCCACTAACCTTAGGGCTCCGCCCCCCTGGGCAAATTTTAATGTTATTCTTTCCGGTTTTTTGTGGGATTTAAGCCAACTGTCATTGATCCATAACATTTGGGTAGGTTTTTTATGACCCCAACCTTAGGGCTCCACCCCACTGGCTAAAACATTGCTATGTTGATCTTATGGAAAATAGAGTACTCCAGGTTATTGCGAAAAAGGCTCCTTAAGTCTGCTCCCGGACCATACCAGGTTGTTGGGGGACTAAAGATTACGCATCCTTTTTTTCCCGATCTAAGGGCTCTGCCCCACTGGCTTATTCTTCTATCATTTCCCAACATCAAATTTTTACGTGTGATGGTTCTTTGGAATTTTTTTACAGAGATTCATGAATGGACGTTGGATATGTCCCCCCCCCAACCAACATTAGGGCTCCACCCCCTGGCAAAAATGCCATGTTATTCATTCTAATTTGATGCTAGATTTTAGTCAATTGTCATTGAGCCATAACATTTTGATATGTTTTTTATAACCCCATCCTTAAGGATACACCCCATTGGCTAAAACAATGCCACATTATTTTTATAAAAAACATAATACTCGAGATTATTGCGAAAAAGGCTCCTCAAATCTATTCCCGGATCAGACCAGGTTGTTGGAAGGATAAACAACTTAGGATACTTTTTCCCCGACCTCAGTGTTCCGCCCCACTGGCTTTTTTTATGACTTCCAGACCTCCAATTTTGAAATGGGATGGTTATTTGGATTTTTTTTAAACCCCATCTCTTTAATACAATCCCAACGTTAGATCGGTCCCCCATGCAGCAACCTTAGGGCTCTGCCCTCTGGCAAAGTTGCTTTCTTTCGATTTTGGTGCTGATTTTAGCCAGTTTTTATTGATCTATAACATTTGGATACCTTTTGTATAACCCCAAACTTAGGGCTCCACCCCACTGGCTAAAACGTTGCCATGTTATCCTTTTGGAGACAAAATCTACATTAATAAAGTAGTACCACCTGATTGTGAAAAAGGATTCTCAAAACTACTCACACACCATACTACGATGTAGGGAACCAACAATATTTGGAATATGTTTCCCCCTCTCCAAGTCTTAGGGCTCTGTTCCAATGGCCTCAAAAATGGCCATTTTATACTTAAGATGAAAATACTATATCTAAAGGGTCGATCCAAACAGCTCTTCAAATTTCCTCCTGGGCCATACTACGTTGTTAGTATACGGAGAAGTTTTTCCACCTTAAGAATCTGCCCCAGTTTCCTTAAAAAGTTGCTATGTTATGGTGAACATATTGTTATTGGAGCGATGAAAGGCGCTGGGTCTAGGTACTATTCTATAAAGACAATTTTACTATTTAAAGAAACCCCTTTACAGCAATGTCTCACAAACTCGACACAATGTGGACCTAGAGACTGTCGAGTTTGGTGAATGTCGAGATTCCCGAGTTTCATTGAAGGGAGAGAAAAAAACAATAATACAGCTTTAAATGATGTAATAGATCATATTTAAACACATTACAGTATTGAGTATGCTAACATGAAACATAGAAAAACCATAAACCTTACATTGATGTACTTAAAACCTCAAGGCAGACTGAGAAAATGCCAAATTTTCCAAGAACGACCAAAACAACAAAAGCGCATGAGGTCGGCCAAGTGCTGGCGTGTTAGATATCCAGATGGCCAGAAAAAATTAAATTCCAGTGAATTTAAATATTATAAAGATACTAGCTTTTACCTGAGTTGAGGTGATTTTTCATTAAAATTTAGATAATACACTAAAATCATAGATTCAAAGTGGCCTTCCCCCCAAAACCCTTATTCTCAAACTTGCATTAAATAATGTCCACTACTCCCCTCAATATATTCAGTTACGTTTTAGGTTTGGACGCTTTGGAAATGTATTGCTGCTTGCTCTGCCATCTTGAGTGATCGAAAATGCAACTTGAACTTTCGCTAGTTGTTTAACATGCAGTTCGCGATAGAGGCCCACACCTCGGTGTGAACGATACCTGGCAGTGCCATGAACCAAGTGGTAGAACAGTTGAGCAGCTTTTAAAGTGAGCAGTTTCAATCTGGAATGGGATTGAAATAATGTAATAATGTAATCTCTATTTATAGTACTGAAGTAAAAGCTAAATTGAATCGTAGTATGGTGTATTAAGAAACCACACCTACATTCCTACCTAATATCCCTTCACTCAGACCAGTCAATACAATGTCAACAAAAATAACATGAGAATTTGATGGCCGAGGGAAATTGTCTATTAACCCAAAATAAAAGCAGCCCTTCTCTGATTTTAGTGAATTTCCCCAATAGGGAAAAAGCTATTACCATAGGTCTCATGGTAAGATTTAAGCCCGAGACCATGATAACTTTTTTGTTGAGGTTCCCCGATGCCAAAAACACTATTTGTTCAAATTTATATAAATAAAGGGTACCCAGTTTTCATTTTAGCGAATTTCCCCTATAGGGAAGAAGCTATTACCGTAGTCGGCATGGTAAGACCTAGGCCCGGGACCATGATAACTTTTCGTTTTGAGGTCCCCAGACCCTAAAAACACCATTCGTTTGAAACTGTATATAAATATATATATATGTGTCCGTGAGCACGATAACTCTCGTAAAAATTATCCGATTTTGATGAAATTTGGTATAAACGTGTAAAGCAACATTTATGACTTTAAGTTCGAAAACCAGCCAGATCGCTTTATCCAAAGGGGTATTTTGGGGGGGTTTTGTATTTCAAAAATGGGTTTTTTGAATTTTGTACATATAATTTTGGAAATAGTCAAATTTTAGTTTTTACCATTGGATTCAGCTTAAAAAAACACACAATTTGGTATTTTGATAATTTCTCTACGTCAATTGGTTACCGAGATATTGAAAGTGCTAAACACAGTACGTTGTCCAATGTTATTCTTATGGAGGAAAAGAAAAATTTTATATCTCGCTTATTTATGAACGTATACTGACAAAACTTGGTATACGGCTTCATCTGGTTGTGGACCATTGATATTTGCTCAAAAAAACAATTTTTTCCAAAGGCTCCCGTAGCAGCAAACCTGCGTACTCAGCCCCATGTTATTCTTATGGAGAATAATTAAAATGTCACAAATCGTTTATTTATGAATGTATATTGATGAAACTTGGTATGTGGCTTTATGTGGTATTAAGATACATATATATGCATTGGAAATTCGCTGAGTACGCAGGTTTGCTGCTACGGGGGTATTATTGATTTTTAATATAATAGTAGCTCTTACCAGTGAATCCAATAACAATTTCACATATATATATATATATATATATATATATATATATATATATATTAATACCCCCGTTGCAGCAAACCTGCATACTCAGCGAATTTCCAATGGATATATAAATGTCTTAATACTACATAAAGCCACTTACCAAGTTTCATAAAAATGTATTCACAAATAAGCGATATATACAATTTTAATTATTCTACATAAGAATAACATTGGGGCTGAGTACGCAGGTTTGCTACATCAATGAACACAATAAATGGGTTTTTATGCTAATATCAATATAACTCAACTAGGTGAAGTCATATACCAGTTTTTATTCATTTATGTTCTTAATTAAGGGAGACATAGCATTTAATTATTATCCATAAGAATAACATGGGGCTGAGTACACAGGTTTGCTGCTACGGGAGCCTTTGGCAAAAAATATTTTTTTGAGCAAATATCAATAGACCACAACCAGATGAAACCAAGTTTTGTCAGTATACGTTCATAAATAAGTGAGATATACAATTTTTCTTTTCCTCTATAAGAATAACATCAGACAACGTACTGGTTTCGAACTTAGTCATAAATGTTGCTTTACACGTTTATACCAAATTTCATCAAAATCGAATCATTTTTACGAGAGTTATCGTGCTCACGGACACACACACAGATATATATATATATAGTTTCGAACGAATGGTGTTTTTGGGGCCCTCAAAACGAAAAGTTATCATGGTCCCGGGCCTAGTTCTTACCATGCCGACTACGGTAATAGCTTCTTCCCTATAAGGGAAATTCGCTAAAAAAGACCAAAAACTTACTACATTGTTATATTTTGCTTTAAGCTTCTTCAGACATAATACAAACAACTTTTTATAACCTGACACTTAGCAAAATTTACATTTTATAAATAACTAGCCGGCCCGACCGACGTTGTCCTGTCCTAATGTAATTGAATTTGTTTTATGTCAAATACTCGTTCATTTTAAAGATGAGCTTGTTTGCTTCGCTCACTCGCCTATTTTTATATAGTGCTAACTTCAGCATCGAAAAAAGAGTTTGAGTTGCCATTCGAGTAGATTTTTTTATTTCCATCATGAACATATGTTTATGCCTTTCAAGTATGTTTAGATGTAATCCATAAAACAGCTGTTTGGTGTAACTAACTAAACTTTGATCAAATAAATGGGAACTTTGAAGGCCAGTGGGACAGAGTCCTTAGGTCGGATTAAAAATTTTCTTTTATAAGAACCTTATCCTGACATTAACGAACACAACAAAAGAAGAATTATTCAATTTGGTACACTCATTCTCAAGTTATGGCGTGACACAGGGAAATAGGGATTCTTTTATATATATTAACACATTAAGGTAGTAATAATTTTATTCTATTCACAATAGCCTATAATGGAGATTGATTGGTGCTGCACTCTAGTAGCAAAATCTGTAACTAATGACACGGGCAACTACAGCTCTCTCAGCTAGGGGCGCGGACTGACTAATAAAGCAAAATGACAACGCTAGGCTTTGGTCGTGTTAGCTGAGTTGGCTACATCGTGGAAACACCTTGGCCAGGTGTGGATACGATGTTCGTGGGTTCGATTCCTGCACACGACCAACACTGACCAGTTGTGCAACTCTCAATGAGTAACCGGTCTGTGGCAACGTTGGTGGGAGGGCCCAAGTAAAACAAACGTGGCTAGGCTCGCTTGGAAGTTGACGGGATCGGTTAATTCTTTGAGACTTGCACATGGTCAACACTGATTTTGATAATTTTTACTTACGTCTACTGTGTGTGTGCCAATGCAACTCTTTAACCTGAGAGAAACCCATATTTTAATTAAAATACGCCATCAATACATTTAAAAACACAATTTTGTCCATTCAAATTCATAAGTTTAAAATACCCCCGTCGCAGCAAACCTGCATACTCAGCGAATTTCCAATGAATATATAACATAAAACATTAAGCCACTTAATGGGATTCATACAAAATATATTCACAAACGAGCGATATTTAAAATATGAATTATTCTTCATAAGAATGACATTGGGGATGAGTACGCAGGTTTGCTGCAACAAGGAAAAATTAATGGTTTTTTATGAAAATATCAATAGAACTCACCTAAGTGAAGTCACATCCCAAGTTTCATATATATATATATATATATATATATATAACTTGGGCCACATATATATATATATATATATATATATATATATATATATATACATTCATAAATAAGCGATGTATAACATTTTAATTATTTTACATAAGAATAACATGAGGACCGAGTACATAGGTTTGATGCTACGGGAACCATAAGCGAAAAATTGTCTTTTTGTGCAAACAAAAATAAACCACAACCAGATGAAATCTCATCAGTAAATATAGAATACAAAACACGGTCGAATGTACAGAAAATCTTGTAAACAAGTTGTTTTAAAAAACATCCACCCAAATCCCTGCTTTAGAGGCACTACAGAATCCATTGCTACACTCGTGGTTTTAAGACGGGAAATGCCCCCAGGGTTATTAAGGGGCAACATATTTCGAATTATTTCCTCTGTTGGTCAATGCTAACTTGACAAACATATCTAGTTTGAATGAAATTGATCAGTAAATAAGAGAGAAATAGCAGTATTTTGTTCCCCATAAGAATAACATTGGACACCGTGTACTGCGTTTACCGCAAAATGAAAATTTCAATTTTCTCCGAAACCAGCAATCGTAGAATAGTAATTCAAAATACTAAATTATTTAGTTTTTTGAGCCCTTTTTAATGGTGAATAGTAATTTTTTTTATATTTATGTCTTTTTATGAAAAATAAAAAAACTGAATTTTGGATGTTTTAAGTCCTGTAATTTCTGAACCCGATTTTTCCAGAAATTCGGGTGGTGTCATTTTGTTGGAAACCTAAAGCTCTTCAAATCAATAAAGTTTAATCAAAATCGTTAGAGCCGTTTTTGAGAAATTTGGATTTTCCATATTTTTTGGCGATTTTGGGGGGATAATTACCCTTAAAAATCAAAAATTCAAAAAAATGAAAAAACGCCTGGAGATATCGAGGATTAGTACCTTCATACCAAATTTCATAAAAATCGGTCCATTGGTTAGGGCTCTAGCTCTGTACACATCCACACAGACACAGACACACACACACACACACACACACACACACACACACACACACACACACACACACACACACACACACACACACACACACACACACACACACAGACAGACATCACGTAAAAACCACTTTTTTGGGTTCAGGGAGCACCAAAACGAATAGTTCCACTAACAACTCAAATTCGAAAATTTTGACGAAAACAATACTTTCTCCATATACTATGTATAAGGGTAGAAAGTAAAAATTGCATGTGGAAACCCTAAAAAAAACATTTTTTGGGGGTACAAAACCCCACAAAAACCCCCTTCGGATGGTGTGATTCGCTTAAAATAAATGGTACTTTATACAACTGCACCAAATTTCATTAAGATCGGACCTTTTTTACGAGAGTTATCGTGCTTACGGACATATATATATATACAAATTTGAACGAATGGTGTTTTTGACATCTGGGGGCCTCAAAATGAAAGTTATCATGGTATCGGACTTAAGGCTTACCATGAGACCTACGGTAATAGCTTCTTCCCTATAGGGAAAATTTGCTAAAATGATAGCACGTCATTTTAAGCCAATGGGTTAAGATGTAAATAAAACAACTGATAAAGAAAATTTAGAAGGTGATATGATGACAGCTGATTGGATAAGAAACACTTAAGTAAAGACTTTGAGCAGAAACAGAAGAGTTTATCTGAAACTATCTCAAATTAAGACCTTGTGAATGTTTTGATTTTGTAAATATGTGGTAGGCTTGTTCCATATCTGTTAGTTTTGTAACGTTTTATTCGATTTGTATCTGTCTTATCAGTTTGACTTTATACAGCTTTTCAAAGTTTTCATTGTGTTCAATGGCATGCTTGACTATAATAGTGGTTTTGTCATATCCTTGTGTTTAAAGTCATAGCGATGGCCTGTTAATCTAATCCTTAAGTTATTGGTTGCCGAGCCAATGTAGTCTTTAGGACATTTTTTACAACTGATTCGATACACAACATTCGTTGTGTCACAAGATAAATGACTTTTTATCGTGTATTTTCTTGTCGTCTTACTGGTTTTTATATCTTTATACTCTCTTCTAACTGGCTACATACCATGCATTGTGCTTTCTTGCATTCGTGAACACCGGTAAATCTTTTATAACTAATGTTTTGGTGAGCTTAGCTAGGCTTTGAAAGAATATCCTTAAGTGACGGTGTCGGTAAGGAATGGTTCTTATTACGCTCTCAGTAATAGGAGAGTTTTGGACAGTGGCGGATCCAGCCGGGGGGCGCGGGGGGCGCGCGCCCCCCCCTTGGACTCAGAAAATGTGTAATTAATGGTAATAGTATTTACTATATATCTTTACTAGACTGAAAACCTTATGGGCCCGTCTGATAACAAAAGAGGCGGGATTCTCCACGTAGTTCTGATAGCGGCAGATCTAGGAATTTGTTGAGGGGGGGCGCACTTGAGATTTTTTTCACACTAAACGATAACGTCCCGCAGCAACGGGAGTCAGTTGTTAGTACTCGCTAAATTCAATTCAATCATGATGCTAATAAATAAAACACCACATTGTAACACTTATTTCGCAATGAAATGTGTAATATTGATGTATTCCACTGATACAATAAACAGTAGGTACATAAATATACACATTTTATACAACTACTACATCAGAAAAACAAAAATGTTACACCGATGAATTTACTTTCACGCACTACTAAAGGCTAAACCAACGCACACGAAATGGCTAAGGTAGAACGCAAAGGTTTCAGAAAAGAAGAAGATTGAGGAAGACTGCAGGGTCGGTGCTACGGTGTGTGCCACTAGGGCAACCAAAGGCAATAGTCCGGTGCTGTGGTGCGTTACCTTAGGGATGCTCGGCCCAAGCCCCTAGGCCGGTGCTGCGGTGTGTTCCGCTAGGGCAGCCAAAGGCAATAGGCGTTAATAGGGTTGGTGTCTAGGCCACTGTCTGTCGCTGTACTAGTTTTAGTTTTTAATATTTGCAAATACATTATTTGCACCAACACGTCTTACCTACTGGGCGATGCTCTACAAAACGGAGCCCCCCCTATAACGGGTCGCTACGAATAATTTTAACAGTACAATTATCATGGAATGTGTAGGCCAAGATAGTGAACCCCGTTGGTAGGACGGTAAGGAACCAAGTTGCCATAAAACGATACGTCCTTTACGTGTGTTAAGTAACTTACTGCATCCAAACATTTGTAAGGTAAACAGTTGCCGATCGATACATAAAATTAGGGAGTCACTAAGCTCCTTAAATCCGACAAACATAACTTACTATCTGTAAGGTAAAGGCACCGGCCAGGACTGAGCATCCCCTAGGGTAACGCACCTCAGCACTAGACTATTGCCTTTGGTTGCCCCAGTGGCACACACCACAGCACCGATCCTGTAGTCTTCCTCAATCTTCTTCTTTTCTGAAACCTTTGCGTTCTACCTTAGCCATTTTGTGTGCGTTGGTTTAGCCTTTAGTAGTTTGTGAAAGTAAATACATCGGTATTTTTTTGTTTTGTTGAGGTGTAGTAGTTGTATAAAATGTGTATATTTATGTACCTACTGTTTATTGTATCAGTGGAATACATCAATATTACATATTTCATAGCGAATTAAGTGTTACAATGTGGTGTTTCATTTATTAGCATCATGATTTAATTTAGCGAGTAGGCCCTACTAACAACTGCCTCCCGTTGCTGGGGGACGTTATCGTTTAGTGAGAAAAAATCTCAAGTGCGCCCCCCCCTCAACAAATTCCTAGATCTGCCCCTGGTTTTGGAGCAGTCTGAAAGCTGTTCGGATTACGTTATTTATTTTATTTAGCCCAGGATGGTATTGGGTGACTAGCATTGGACAGTTATTGTTAAATTTGTCTTATATTTTGATGGGTTCTGTTATTTACTTTTAGCTTTTCCGACAATAGTTTTTTGGGATACTCTCTTTTCAGGAAAGCTTGAAACAAGTGGTTTGTGTATTCTTTTAGGTACACACTTTCACTACAAAGTTTTGAAGCTCGTGTAGTTAGGCTTTTTGGAATCAATTTCTTCACATATACTGGATGGCAACTTGTACAATATGGAGATATTGCAACATATTCGTAGGCTTCACATTAATTTTGTGTTGGAAACATCCATTTTAGGAATTTCCCCTACAGGAAAGAAGCTATTACCATAGGTCTCATGGGAAAACTTAAGCCCGAGTCCATGATAACTTTTTGTTTTGAGTTCCCCAGATGACAAAAACACTATTCGTACAAATTTATATATATATATATATATATATATATATATATATTTGTTTTATTGATGATATATTTTTCATTTGGCAACATGGGCAAGAACACTTAAATGAATTCCTTGAATGTCTTAATAGATTTTCATTGCTACGTTTTACCTGGTCTCATTCAACAACCTCTATTACATTCCTCGATGTTGATATCCATTTAGAATCTGGATTTATAAAAACCAAATTGCACTTAAAATAGACCAATACTATGCAATATTTAAACTATAAGAGCTGTCATTCTACTCATGTCAAGAAATCTATACCTAAGAGCTTATCGTTTAGGGCAACAAAAAAACTTTACAGGGATGATTCTGATTTTTTAACCTATATAAATAAGTTGACAGTATCTCTTAAAAAGTCAGGCTATCCAGAAAAAGTAATTAAAAGAAATATTAATCAGCCCAAAAACAACAGGCAAATAGTTTCACAACTAAGGAACCTAAGTTCATTAATCAATATCATCCAGGCCTTCATAAGTTAAACCACATAATAAAAACGTCATTTAACATCCTTAAAACGTCCCAAGAAACAAAAAATCTGATCTCTAAACCACCTAGGGTAAGATTTAAAAGACTACCCAACTTAAAAAATATGTTGGTAAAAACCAATCTGCCAAAAAACGTTGTGATGAAAACAATCAAAATAGATGCAAACCATGTAAAAAAACACGGTGTGGTACTTGCAAAACAATGAAACAGTCCAGCCAGTTTGAAAGCAGTACCACGAATAAGAAATACCCAATAAAAAATTACAAGGACTGTAACACGAACAATGTTGATGTTACATATCAACTGGATTGCAAGTACTGCAAAATACAATATATTGGCCAGACATCGAACCATCTCCGTGTACGAATGACCGGACATCGTGCTGATATTGTTCACGGAGACAAAGAAAAGTCAGTCGCTATCCATGCCAATTTCCATAATAAAAACAAAATTGAAGACTACTACCATTTAAAGGTCATAAAAAAAGTTGAGGAAAATTATAACAAAAATATTAACACAATTAACTTAAGAAAAATTAAGATGGCCCACCAACTTGTAAAAAACAAGACACTCTTTTAGGCTAAACTTGAGATCCTGACACTGCTCTTTAAATTTATAAGCTTATTTTCAGCAGTTTGTAATGTCATGTTATATTTATTTGATCTGTTTACTTTCTTTTGTTTACATTTATTAATTATTAAGTTTCTTTATATTTTGTACATATGCACACACAGTTTATATATCTGATGAAGTTTACATGTTAAACGAAAATTAATAAAAATTTAAAACTTGAAACTGTAGAGAAAACTTCTGTTTTTATATGTGTGTCCATTAACTCGATAACTTTTGAAAAAAAACACGCAATTTCAATGAAATTTGGCACAAACGTGTAAAGCAACATTCATGACTTTAAGTTCGAAAACCAGAAAGATCAGACCATGGGAAAAGGGTTTTACGGGGGCTCAAAATTTTCCAAAAAGCAGTTTTTAGAATTTTTTTCTAAAATTTTGAAAACACTCAATTTTGGTTTTGACCATTTTATAGAGCTTAAAAAATAAATATTGTATTTTGAATCATTAATCAGCCTAGGTTAAGTGGCTGCGGAGAAAATCCAAAAAAACATCTTCATAAAATTTCCTAAGTTAATCTTACGGGAAACAGATTTTTAGGGCTTTTTGTCAGTTAATTTTACTGAAAATTTCACATTTGTTTTTTACCAATAGGTTCAGCTGTACAAAACAATCATTTTGGTGTTTAAATTGTAATTCTACATCCATTCATTGCAGAGATGTTCAAAGTGCTAAACGCAGTACGTTGTCCAATGTTATCCTTATGGAGAATAAATAAAATTTGATACATCGATTATTTATGAATGTATATTGGTGAAACCTGGAAAGCCTATGTGGCTTCAACTAGTACTGGTATAATTGTGTTTAAAGTCATAGCGATGGTCTGTCAATCTTATTCTTAAGTTATTGGTTGTCCAACCAATGTAGTCTTTAGGACATTTTTTACAACTGTTAATTTAAAGTACCTGGGGGGCGAGCTTTGCTCGGGGGAAGGCCAGTCAGTTTGTTAAGATGACTTGTAGCATACTTCACCACTTCCCCCTACTGATAGTCAGATTTGTAAAACTCATTTGCCTCTTTTCTACAACTACTATGGCCGCCCCCTGACTGCTTTTCGACCTTTGACCCCTGACTTCACGCCCGCGCCCCCTCCCCCCTCCCCACCCACGCCTCTCCCCCTCCCCCTCCCCACCCGCCCTTCCCCTCCCCCGCACCTCCCCTCCCCCGCCCCTCCCCCCCTCTCCCCCCCCTTCAGTCCTGGCCTCTCATACCACTTTACCTAACCTACACTAGGACCGTGTTGCCAACCTGGTTTTTTTTTTCTGTGTAGTGCTGCCAACCTATTTTTTTAAGATTACTTCACCCTAAGTTATACTGTTTGTTATATGTATATAATTATTACGTCACGCTACTTTCGTTTGCTGCGCTCGGCCCCCTCTCACCCGCTTGTTTACTTATCCGAACATCTTACTTACCCGAACATGATACTTGTCCGAACCTGTTACGTATCCGAACATGGTAGTTATCCAGCCAGCCCACTGGACCACCCCCCGAGGCGAAACTCAACTCCTTGAGCAAAGCTCGGTCCCCCCCTCCCCCTCCACAACCCTCCCCTCCCGACCCTTCCAATCATTTTACCTAACCTACATTTGGACAGTGTTGCCAACCTGGTTTTTTTTCTGTGTAGTGCTGCCAACCTAATTTGTTTCGATTAAGTCACCCTTAGTTATACTGTTTGTTTTATATATATATATATATATATATATATATATATATATATATATATATATATATGTGTGTGTATTACATCACACTGCTTTCATTTGCTACGCTTGGCCCCCTCACACTGTTTATATATCTTTTAATGCCCTTCTTCTGTTAAAATATATTAGTAAAATATGAAGTAGGCCTAGTACCAGGTGTATCAGATCAGACTGAAATAAAATCTATGCGTTTATAAAACAAAAGTTGATATTTGTAAGTAGTGATTTCTCTTTACGGTGGAAATTATACCTTGTGGACAATTTTATATCCTTATCGGGTTCACCACTCCTGTTTCAACTTGTCCAGACCTGTCACTACTTGTTCAGTAGATATGACCCCTATAGAGCTCTATAACTTATTTGCTATGCCAAACCTTTTTCACCTGTAATACTGTTTCATTATATGCTTTTTAAAACTAATTTCATCTAAATTGTACCTTGTGTAAGTCCAATACTAAACTATGCAAACAAGGTAAAATAATAAGTAATAAATTACAAACCAAAACGTTTATTTATACATTGTGTACTATAACTATTAACAAAATGATATTATTTTTAAACAAATTCTATTCCTTTACCGTTGCTGCGGTACACTAGAGACATCCTGGCGGCATCTCCGTTCCACAATGTTGCCAACCTACCTTTTGCATAACAAAATCTCTTATTTCACAGTATTGTCGTTATCATTTCAACATAATAAAAAAAGAAAAATTAAGTTAAATTTATTAAATTATTTAATTCACCCTGATACAAAAGTTACTAAAAAACTAATTAAACATACGTTAATTTGTATTGGCTGAGTATTTAGATACGCGAGTTGGAATTTTTTATTCCATTTTTCTTTCACAATTTTACAAACTTAATTGTTTTTGTTTTCTCTTAGAAAGGGTTTCAAACCTAATTGTTTTTACACTTTTCATTATCAATGTTACTAAATTAACTTTTTTTAAATTAATCCTTGCCATTGTTGCCAACCTCTTGATATTATACTGTGATTCAGCTGTTGCAAACCAAGCATTTTTACTGTTTGTTATTGCCAACTCTTTTCGTACTTGTTGTTGTCAACCTAAATGTAAATTTTTATTTCTCAAAGTCTTTCTGTACTGTTTTGCTAACGGAATAGCCAACATAACTTTCTGAGCATTCTCTTTACACTTGTTTTGCAATGTTTGCCAACCTTAGTATTTTGCGTTCTTTCTTTTACAAAGTTGCTAACCTAGAGTTTGTATTTTTTCATTCTTAATGTTACCTATATAATTTCTAACCTTTTCAATTATATTGCCAACGTAACGTCTTAATCTTTCTTCAGCAGTGTTGCCAACCTAACGTTTTGAAATTTTGTTTCGCAGGATTGCTAATTTATATTTGAATTTCGGTGTTACAGAGTTTCCTAACGAACTACTGAATCACACGCTGTTTCGCCAACCTAACTTTCTAAAATTTTATTTCGCAGAGTTGCCAACCTACCTTTATGTAACTTTGGGGTAGTGTTTCCAACCTATTAAAGGTATTGGTGAATGTTTAATTTACATAGTTGCTAACTTGAATGTTGGCATTTCCTTTTTAGTTAATGGGTTTCAAACCTTGTTTTTACTCTTTTGTTATCAACTTAACATTTTGCAATTTTTCTTCTCCAGTGTTGCCAAGCTAAATCTTAATATCTTAGGTCACACTGTTCCCAAGCTAACTTTTCCCTGCTTGTTGTTGCCAGCCTACTATTTGCATTTAAATAAATAAGTTTTAGTAGAATTGTCGACTTTTATATTTCGCAGTATTGTCATACTAACATTCTTCTTTCACAAAGTTGCCAACTCAACTGTTTGTATTTTCTTTTAAGGGGGTTCAAACCTGATTTTTGTATCGTTCATTCTCAAAAAATACCAACTTTACTTTTTGCAATTTGTTATTGCCAGTGTTGCCACACTAACTTTTTTCCTGCTTTCTGATGTCAACCTTACTTTTATCCTACTTGTTGTTGCCAACCTAAATGTTGAATTGTTAAATATCGCAGTGTCTTTCTGTATTTTTTCGTTACCGTAACGGAATTGCAAACATAACTTTCTGAATATTCTCTTTCACATGTTTACTAACATAACTTTATTTTGTGCAATGTTTGCCAACCTATGTATTTTGTGATCTTTCTTTCACAAAGTTGCGAACCAGAATTTTTGAAATTCTGTTTTGTAGGGTTAACCTAATTTTTTTCTCGTTTTTTGTTGCATGGTTTCCTATCTAACTTCTGAATCATTTGCTGTGTCGCCAACCTAACTTTCTAAAATCTTCTTTCTCAGAGTTGCCTACCTACCTGTTTGTAGGTGTACATTTTGGTATAGTGTTTCCAATCTTTTAATAATTTATTTGCAGTGTACTTCTGTACTTTTTTGTTCAACTAATTGTCAACAAAACCTTAACTACATCATCTTCTCACTTTTATTTTTTGCAGTGGTTACTAAGTACTTTGTGTTCTTTCTTTCTCAATGTGGTCAACCTAGATGTTGTATATTTTTGTTATTAATGCTGCCAATAAAATTTCTGATTTGTTGTCCTAATGTTGCAAACATAACGTCTTAATCTGTCTTTCACTGTGTCGCCACCTTAACTTTTTGACATTTTGTTTCGAAGGTTGCTACCTAACTTTTTGGATTTCGGTTTTTGTTCAGAGTTTCCTACCTAACTCTAAATATTTCACAGTTTCGCCAACCTAACTTTCTGAAATGTTCTTTCGCAGAGTTGCCAACCTACCTTTTTGATTAACTCGGTTGTAGTGTTTCCAACCTTTTAATAATTTTTAAAGGCATTGGCAAATTCTTCATTCTTAATGTTTCCACCTAAAATCTTTGCAATTTTTCTAAATGTTGCCAAACTAACTATTAATATTTTAATCTGACACTGTTGCCAACTTAACTTTTTTCCTACATGTTGTTGCCAGCCTAAATGTTGTGTTTTGTTTTCGTGGTGTATTTCTGTAGTTTTTCGTTCAAGGAATTTCCAACAAAACTTTCTCTACATTCTCTTTCACACTTTTACTTACATAATTTTATTTTATGCAGTGTTTTACAACCTAAGTACTTTGTGTCCTTTCTTCCTCAAAGTGGACAACCTAGATGTTGTATGTTTTCGTTCTTAATGCTGCCACTACAATTTCTGATTCTTGTCATAATGTTGCCAACACAACGTCTCAATCTTTTTTGCAGTGTTGCTAAAATAGCTTTTTGAAATTTTGTTTCGTAGAGTTGTTAACCTAGCTTTATGTTTTTCGGTTTTTGTGCAGAGTTTCCGACTTAACTTCTGGATCTTTCACAGTGTCACCAACCTTACGTTGTGAAATTTTCTTTTGCAGAGTTGCCAACCTATCTTTTTGTTACTTTAGTGTAGTTTTTCCAACGTTCTAATATTGGTTACATCCATTGGCAAATTACTTTTTACATATTTCTTTCACAGATATGGCAGTTTAACATTTATTTTGAACTTGTCATTTCTACTTCTTGATAATGATCATTACTTCCAGATTGGCAAATTATTATTTCTATTACGCAATTAATACGATTTTAACATACATTTAGTAGTTTGGGCATGTGTATTTATTGAATGAGAGTATTTTAGGGTAAATGTCTTATAATCTATTCTTATATTTTCCCATCAGTTAGTTATCTTTCTGGTTGTGAACAGATATTTTTTGGGTAGTGAATATTTGTCTTTTTATAAGTTTTTTTTCTACCAGCTTAGCGTTTTTATTTTCACAGCAGCAGGACTTTAACTTTCGGGTTCAAATACTAACTGAAACCTATAACGAGTTATTTTTTTCTGAAATAATATTTTATAAATATTTTAAAAACTATTTTTAATAGTAAGTTTTATAATTTCTACAATTAGTTTAGTTTTTCGTTTATAAACTTTGTAAACTTTCATTGCAAATTAGATTGTTGCGTTTAGGTTCGGAAAGCTACTTAACGGTCTTTGTTTTCTATCGAACTTCTAGGCTATCTGATCTGACTTTATTTTGCTGATTTTAAACATTTTATGTAAGAGTTTAACACTTAAATGAGATTTACCTGAAATATAACATTTTAATGCAAGACATAAACAATTTATAATACCGAAGGTATAGTTTTCATAAATAAATATTTTTTTTTGTAAGCTTATTTTTTTTTTTTTTTATAAATGACATTGGAAATTTTATTTTAAGCGCGTTGTAAGGTAGAATTTGATATTTCCAAGTCAGATACCATTCGTAACCTCACAGATCGTGTTCTCATTGGGCTTATTTTAAATTTGTTGATAACTTAGTAAACCTAAAGCCGGATTTACTTAAACAAGTATTTAGAGTCTTGTGACAAAACTATCCGATGCATTAACTTACAGGTAAAATACATTTCCAGTCGTAAACTTTAATTAACGTGTATTTACTATAGCCTTTTATTTTTAAGATTTGGTATATTGCCTTGTATATTTGTATTTACATGTTGAACTTGTCATTTAATTCTCAGATATGGTTCCATGAGTTATCTTAGTAGATTCTTATTTGACTGATCGTAAAAAAAAAATGATACAGAGAATTATTAGTGGTAGATATTGACTTGAATTATTAAAATGTGTCAGATTCATCAAAATCGATAAAAGTTACCCTACAGATATAAAACGTACTCTGATATATTTAAACAATTGAAAATTGTGTTGGTTAACTGAATTTATGATAACCAGGTATACCAAAACGACTAAAATCAAAAACAATACCCTTACATCTAAAACAAAGTATAATTATTTTAAAAGTTGTACTGTCGAAACAGAACCAGGTGCTTCAGACCAGCCAAAAATATAAACATTGGACTCAGTTTATTTTGTTGTTTTTACAACAAAGTACTTGGAGTGTTGACAGTTAAATATTCGCCCCTAGTAAATAATTGACTTTGTACCCAGCCCTATTCGAATATCCGTACTTCCCTTGTTGTAATAAACGGGTTTTCCATTCAAATTCCAAACACCAAAAATTTAATGTAAGAAATAATCATCATCATTTATAAACGAGTCTCCGAAAGCTAACTTGTTCTATTCTCATTTCGTATTAAACAACATGAAATTAGATTGCAACATATTTTGTTGATGAAGTATAAAGATTCGCCTTAATTACAGATGTGCAGGGCCGTTGCTAATTTTATTTTATACTTAAACTTTACATATTTACAAATGAACATTTTAGTTTATAAACTAAACATAATATTTACAACAAAGTATCTATTTGAATATAAAATAACCAGGTACATAAGAACAGCAAAAATATAAAACTTGGACACCATATCTTATATAAATTGCTACTTTAGGCAATGTATTATTATTTTTACTAATACAGTCTTAGGGTCATTAGTAAAAACTTAACTAACCGATTGAACTGTCTTTTGGTTGACTTTCTAAATTGTTTAATTACCTACGTAAATGGATTCAATATAATGGATTCAATTTAATATAAATGTTTCATTTACCAAGAGTCAACACATATATATATTAGTATATTATATTTTAGTTCTTGGGCCCCGGAAACAAATTCCACGATGTAAGCGTCGGGGCCATACTTGGCCAACTCGTTGGTCATCTGGGAGGGCCCAAGAACTACGCCTATGTCATTCGGATCGGCCCGAATGAATTCAAGACTGTGTGTAAAGTCCATGGAATAACGATGAACCACAGGAACCGCGGCATCGTATGTTTCGACACCTTGAAGAAGATGCTACTTCATGACGCCCCGGCCACTGTAGTGCCCATCCCCCACAAGATCGTCCGCCCCCAGACAGGAGTTGTTGTGACACGCCCTGAATCAAAAACGTACAGGGTCGTGTACAGTAAACGTTGCCGTGTAGGCGACTTTGACAGTTTACCTTTCGGCACAAAACGATCCCGATTTTGAGATATCTGTTTTGGCAGCCGTTTTATCTTTCATTTAAATTAACCCAACTGCCGTTTAGCATGCGCATATGTATATTTATCTTCTGTATCCTTGTTGCTACCAGCTGTTGTAAGATTCCTATAAATAGGGGCAGCGTTTGGTTTCCCGAGTCAGTTCTGCGGAATGTCTCGCACCGTGCGGATCAATTTCCAGCTCCTGCAGGCCATAGTCAAGTTGCAGCCTAGTCCACGTCTGTCGTTGCTACGTGTAGCTGACGAGAGTTTGGTTACCGCTATTTGCGAGTGCTTTTTGAACATTTTAAACGCCAACATACCTCTTACTTCTGAGGTGAGACGGAAACTAGAAAGATTCAAGCAAACTATTCGTTCCGTAGCGTCTTCGAAAGGCTCGTGGAAATCTAAACGAGCATTGTTGGTGAAACACAGTGAAGTACTGGTCCCTCTAGTTATTGCTACGGCCCTGGAGTATTTCAAGGATGAATCACGCTAAGAAGATGGTGTTGATTTCACCCGACGTCTTGCAACGGTTGAACGCTGCTACACCGAAAAACGAAACGTTGAACGTTCTGGAAGAGGATATGAATAAAGTGCTTCACGCTTCGGACCTTGAAGACCGGGCTAAATGGGCGCAGTACCAGCAGATGCTTCAACGGAGACAGTATTTTCACGATGAAATGCGCAAACCTATGGAAATTCCTATTGTAGAAGCATCACACAACGGCACCCGAAACTTTAGAGACGATATCTTACGCACGATTCCCAAGGCGTTTAAAACAAAAGGAGAACTCCTTTTTGAACGGCTTTGTGACAACGAACTAATTTCATGGGACAGAAACGGTACCGTCAGTATAAATGGAGCCGCAATCCCCAACTCGAACATTGTCGATCTGGTCTGCGATGTGGTAAGGTGCAAGAAGACAGCTGCCGGCCCTGTCGGTTGGGAGCCGTTTTTGGAAGCTCTACGCCAGATTAACGTTCCTCAAGAATTCATCGGCAACCCTCAGCGCAGACATCAGCAAGCCGGACCCTCCTCGCCGAGACGACCATTTCCTTCACCGCGACCAGCATTTCCTACACTCACCGCTAGAAGGCGGAAAACAATTACACCACCACTCCCAGACAGAAGAAGAAGATTAGTGTCTAAGGCGTGGGCTCGTATGCACCCGCAACAACCATGAACAAGACTCTGGAAAAAATATACTACGACCTGGCAAGTTCTGCTTGCTACGCAGGAAGCCACCCTCTTATTACAAAAACCAAAAATAAAATTAGGACCCGAAAAATTAAAGATTGGCTTCTCACTCAGGACCCCTACACACTGCATACGCAAAAAAGAAGAAATTTTGCCAGAAACAGGTATATCGTCAGTAATATCGACGATTTATGGCAAGCGGATTTGGCCATTTTTAAAAACATTTCCAAATACAACGACGGCGTCAAGTATCTGCTTGTGGTGGTGGACGTTTTCTCAAAATACGGTTGGTTGCGCCCGTTGAAAAACAAGACTGCTAAAACGGTTAATGAGGCTTTTGAGTCTATATTAAAAACCGATGGACGAAAACCACGCGATATCCAGTGTGACAAAGGTAGAGAGTTTGTTTCCGTAGCATCTGCAAAGTTTTTTAAGCAGCGTGGAATACATTTTTACACGACCCGCAATCCCGATACCAAAGCTGCCGTGGTGGAGCGGTTTATAAAAACTATTAAATCAAGATTGTGGCGCTACTTTACTCACAAAAACACTTTACGCTATGTGGACATTATTCAAGACTTGGTACGGGCCTACAATAATACAGTGCATTCGACAATCAAGATGGCACCAGCTGACGTCAATGACGAAAACGTTCTGCGAGTCTGGAAGACGCTCTATTCCAAGAAGGAAACGTATATCGCCCCCAAACTCGATGTCGGTGACACAGTGCGTATAGCAAAGGAGAAGAAACATTTTGCCAAAGGATACGAAAGCAACTGGACAGAGGAAATCTTTAAAGTAATACGCGTCATAAGGCATCCAATTCCAGTGTACCAAGTTCAAGACCTGGCCGGAGAAGTTATTGACGGGGCCTTTTACGAGGCGGAACTTCAAAAAGTAATAGTTCCGAAGAACAAGGCTTACAAAATTGAGAAAATACTGGAAATGAAAGGTGGGGGAAAAGGGAGGACGGTGTTAGTCAAGTGGAAAGGTTACCCTGCAAAGTTCAACTCCTGGATTCCCGCGTCTAGCCTTTTGGATTTAACCCGGTGAATACTGGTGCCGCTGTCAGTCTGGTCCGAGACACCGTCGAGTGAACAAGACTGGTGTCGGTGGTATGTTTGGTGCTGCAGGCCGCGCTCCTATGCCTATATCTGGTGGTACTATAAAAACCGAGGCTCAGTCTTTGCCCAAGCGTCGCAGCGTGAACAACAGTCCCGACTCTTCGTCAGCTGTTAAGAAGCGGAAAGCAGTACAGAAACCAAAAGGTCGGAAGCAAGTAGAAAACTCACGTAAGAAGCTAATACGGAAGAAGAAGCCCAAAGTTTCAAAGAAGAAGAAGAATTCAAAAAGGAACTATCCCTCCGACATTTTTTCATAATGGCCTACGTACATAACCTCTCTGCCGATTGTTCTAAAACCGAATTGGATTTGTTTTCTCTACCACCGACTCAGACCAGCATCGAAGGAGGTCAGTGGGTCCAATACAAACCTCTGTCCTCACTCACTGACGAATCCCCCATCGAGTTTGTCGTGCCTGGCCACGGTGACGAATATTTGGACTTGTCTCAAACCTTGATTGCTGTGAAAGTGAGAATTTTGCAAGAGGACGGTAATGTTTTGGACGCAACCTGCGATAAAGTTGGACCTGTAAACTATTTTCTGCATTCGCTGTTTAGCCAGGTGGAGGTATACTTTAACCAAAAACTGGTATCGGCAAATGGAAACACTTACCCTTACCGAGCGTACATTGAAACTCTTTTGAATTACGATGATGCCGCTAAAGAAACCCACCAATCATCTGCCCTTTGGGTGAGCGATACAGCTGGTCAAATGGACAAAACTGAAGATGAAAACGACGGACTGAAGAAAAGACGAAGTTACTTTGCCAATAGCCACCCTGTGGACATGATGGGATATATACACGCTGACGTATTCCACCAAGGAAAGTATCTGCTGAACGGAGTCGAGCTTAAAGTTAGATTTACGAGATCCCGCGATAACTTTAGTCTAATATCCAAGTCTGGGTTCGTGATAAACGTGATGGAAGCCAGCCTGATGGTGAGAAGAGTGAAGATTAACCCCACACTGTTGGTTGAACACGCCAAAAAGCTAGAAACGTGCGCTGCAAAGTATCCCATAACGCGCGTGGACGTTAAGGCCTTTACTATTCCAAGTGATGTGCTCGGCAAAACTATAGACAATGTTTACCTGGGACAGTTGCCTAAAAGGATCGTGTTGGGGCTAGTGAGTAACAACGCTTATAACGGCAGTTTTAAGCACAACCCTTTTAATTTTGCCCACTACAACGTAAACTTTCTGGCCCTCTACGTTGACGGACAGCAAGTACCTGCTAAAGCGCTTCAGCCAGACTTTACAAATCATCAGTTATACATCAGTTGCTACAACACGTTATTTTCCGGATGTGGTATTCACAACAAAAACCACGGAAACGGAATTTCACGAAGCATGTACCCCAACGGCTATTGTCTGTACGCGTTCGATTTGACATCGGATTTGGCAGCCGCTGCGCCCCATTGGAACCTGGTCAGAAGAGGCAGTCTTCGCATAGAAATCAATTTTGGCGTCGCCCTCACGGAAGCGGTCAACTGCATCGTCTTTGGAGAGTTTTGCAACATCATCGAAGTGGACAAGTATAGAAACGTCACAGTTGACTATAACTAACCTCTATTGAAACCAACGGTGTAATAACTGGGACAGTTTTCGAACAAGATTTTGTTTTGTTTAAATAAAAGAAAATATTTGTTGTTGTTGTCGGAGTGTAAATATATTTAGTCCGGTTTTCAAAGTGTTGTTTTTATTTAACAAAGAAAAATTAAAAATAACATGGTAAAACTATCATGAATTTAATATGATAATGAAATGTATACAATTAGTGTGTGTGTGTGTGTGTGTGTGTGTGTGTGTGTGTGTGTGTGTGTGTGTGTGTAAAAGGCGTATATATATATATATATATATATATATATATATATATATATATATATATATATATATAAGAGGATTTGATTTATAATATACGTACTTGTGTCTGTATTTGAAACGTTGTTATTATTATTAATCCTTGTCCCTGTCCAGTTTTTGAAAAGATTTTGAATATTAGAAAGATAGTTGGTTGTAGTTGGAGGAGGAGGAGGAGAACGGGTGGGGAGGGGGCAATAGTGGTGGGGAGAGGTATTGGAAAGGAGTTAGTGGTAGGGAGGTAGTAGTGGGGATAGAACGAGCCGCTGTCTAGCCCGGCAGGCCTCATTCTCATTCTAACCTCAGGCGGTGCCGGTCGCTTCGGGCGGAACATGGAACTGTTTGTTGATTTTCAAGGCTTTAAAAACCCAAACAACGAATTCGTAGTTAAGGAATTTGCAGTTGCCACGTCGGACGGAACCACCATTCAACATTGGACAGTGAAATCTCCGTGCCCATACACCACTTTGGACGCCAAAACCAAGAAACAGTGTACGTGGACGACCAATCACTATCACGGGCTACGCTGGCAGGACGGTGACACAACCATTCAAGCGCTACACAGACAGTTGTACTCCATTCTGTATTCTTCGGTAGTGTACGTAAAGGGACTGGAAAAAGCAAACTATATTAAAGAATTTTTCAGATCGTGTCTAGTGATCGACCTGGAAGCCTACCCTTCTTTAAAGGTGCTGACGACATCGAATGTGTATTGTTTTTTTTTCACGGAAAATCAAAAAAGATGTGCGCATTGAATAACGTGTTGAAACTGGTTCAATACCACAACCAATAAAAAAGAAGTATATCGGAGGGAAATATTCCCTGCATCTGGGACTTTTTTTTGTCCCCAAACCATTCCCCCACTCCCTCCAACCACCCCACCACCACCACTACCAAAAGTAAATTATCTAGTTGAGATTCAGTCAGTTCCACGCCACCTGGACGAGAGGCAGCAGTTACGGGGAGATAAAATCAATCGACAATGGACACTGCCGATTTGAAAGTACACTTAAACAGTTGTTACGTGCCGCAATATACCAGGATCAGCGATCTCAGCCCGATGATCCCCTACAAGATCATCCAGTTTGGAAAAGCGCAAACACGTTTCGGCGAAACAATCCGCACCACCGTCGTTGAAGGTATAACTGGCGATGACCTACTCCTGAACGTCTACCTCCCACACAGGTTCCTCGCTATCCTCTCGGACGCCGCCATCGAGAGCTACAACAAAGGAGAGGGCGACAGACTGTCTCTGGTATACCGGGGAATCGGAAAAGGAATTGAATTTGTTTGATTTTTCACTTAATTACTGTTTTTGTAAATAGTAGACCAATTAAATGTATCAATAAAGTTTGGTTTGTAATTTATTACTTATTATTTTCCCTTGTTTGCATAGTTTAGTATTGGACTTACACAAGGTACAATTTAGATGAAATTAGTTTTAAAAAGCATATAATGAAACAGTATTACAAGTGAAAAAGGTTTGGCATAGCAAATAAGTTATAGAGCTCTATAGGGGTCATATCTACCGAACAAGTAGTGACAGGTCTGGACAAGTTGAAACAGGAGTGGTGAACCCGATAAGGATATAAAATTATCCACAAGGTATGATTTCCACCGTAAAGAGAAATCACTACTTACAAATATCAACTTTTGTTTTATAAACGCATAGATTTTATTTCAGTCTGATCTGATACACCTGGTACTAGGCCTACTTCATATTTTACTAATATATTTTAACAGAAGAAGGGTATTAAAAGATATATAAACAGTGTGAGGGGGCCAAGCGTAGCAAATGAAAGCAGTGTGATGTAATACACACACATATATATATATATATATATATATATATATATATATATATATATATATATATATATATATATATATAAAACAAACAGTATAACTAAGGGTGACTTAATCGAAACAAATTAGGTTGGCAGCACTACACAGAAAAAAAACCAGGTTGGCAACACTGTCCAAATGTAGGTTAGGTAAAATGATTGGAAGGGTCGGGAGGGGAGGGTTGTGGAGGGGGAGGGGGGGACCGAGCTTTGGTCAAGGAGTTGAGTTTCGCCTCGGGGGGTGGTCCAGTGGGCTGGCTGGATAACTACCATGTTCGGATACGTAACAGGTTCGGACAAGTATCATGTTCGGGTAAGTAAGATGTTCGGATAAGTAAACAAGCGGGTGAGAGGGGGCCGAGCGCAGCAAACGAAAGTAGCGTGACGTAATAATTATATACATATAACAAACAGTATAACTTAGGGTGAAGTAATCTTAAAAAAATAGGTTGGCAGCACTACACAGAAAAAAAAAACCAGGTTGGCAACACGGTCCTAGTGTAGGTTAGGTAAAGTGGTATGAGAGGCCAGGACTGAAGGGGGGGGAGAGGGGGGGGAGGGGCGGGGGAGGTGCGGGGTGGGGGAGGTGCGGGGGAGGGGAAGGGCGGGTGGGGAGGGGGAGGGGGTGAGGCGTGGGCGGGGGGGGGGAGGGGGCGCGGGCGTGAAGTCAGGGGTCAAAGGTCGAAAAGCAGTCAGGGGGCGGCCATAGTAGTTCTACATTTTTAACTCTGCTCTCAGGAAACCACATGTTAATAATCATAAACAACATGAGTATTACTTTGACAGTTCCCTGGTTGATTATGAACAGCTGTTACAATTCTTTTGTTTTGATTTGAAACTCCATAAGCCCAATGTTAATTTTGTTAACTTTTCATTTTAGTTTTTTTACATTATTCGATTTTTCCTGGGTATGAGGCCTGTCTAGAATTATTTTTATCCCAGAAATTAGTTATTTGAAGGAAATCGTTGGAGCCATTTTTGAGATCAGTGTCGCAAGCATACAAGCAAACCTTACTCATATTAGAGTATAGGATATTTGTACAAAAAAAATATTTTTGTTGATTGTTCCCATAGCAGAAAACCTGCATATTCAGCCCTAATTTTATTCTTATGGAGAATAAGTAAAGTTTTATATATCCCTTAATTATGGACATAAATTATTAACACTTGGTATGTAACTTCACCTGGTTGCTTTATATTGATAATTGTATAAAAACACATTTCTTATTTTTATTGTTGCAGCAAACTTGCATACTCAACCCTAATGTTATTCTTGTTGAGGATAAATAAATTGCTTTATATCACTTATTTATAAAGGTTTTTTTTTAAAATTGGTAGATGGATTTATATGGTAGTGAGAAAGAAAATACATGCATTGGAAATTCGCTGAGTATGCAGGTTTGCTGCGACGGGGGTATTTTAGATGTATGTCTATATCTAAGAAGGTGACGATGTTGTTTGATATATTCCATGTAAGTTATAGAGTTTAATTGAAGCCGTTAATTTAATTAAAAAATTCTTCAAGATATTCTTTGCCTGTGTCCAGATCATAAATATATCTCGATATATTGAATCCGCTATAGTATATATATATATATATATATATATATATATATATATATATATATATATATATGTGTGTGTGTGTGTGTGTGTGTGTGTGTGTGTGTGTGTGTCCGTTAACTCGATAGCTTTTTAAAACATTCGATTTCGATGAAATTTAGCACAAACGTGTAAAGCAACATCCATGACTTTAAGTTAGAAAACCAGAAAGATCGGACCTTGGGAAGGGGGTTTTATGGGAGTTCAAAATTATATGGCCTTATTAATATTAGGCCTAGGCCTAAGTGCAAGCCTAAAATCCTACTTTATTCCGACAGCTACGATCGGGATGTAGCAACTCAAATGAAGGAGAACAATAATTTGAAGAGATATGATGTTTGTGGAGCTGTAAAGCTAAGCGCATGCTTTGAAGATGTTGTTTCATCGGTGTCGGAAGATGCAAAGGAACTTTCCTCAGATGATATGGTGGTCCTGGTAGCGGGTGCTAACGATGTAGCAGGGACCAACACAGAGGAGGCGACTTCTGGACTGAAGAAGACTCTGGGTGCTCTAACAAACACAAACGTTATTGTAGCTAAAATTCCCCATCGCTATGATTTGCCGTCGTGTTCTTGCGTTAACAAGGAGGTAGATCTTGCAAATGAACGGTACAAGAACATTTGTAAACATTTTAAAAACTTCAGTGTTATTAAGGTTAATAATTGTGATCGTAACTTCCACACAACACATGGACAACATTTTAACCAATCAGGTAAAGTTAGGTTAGGTAGAATAATTAGTCAAATTGTGAAAGATAGGCATGTAAATTGTGAACCAATTGAGGTAGGGTTCAAAGATTGCAGTTTTTAGCGAATTTCCCTTATAGGAAAGAAGCTATTACCGTAGTCGGCATGGTAAGACCTAGGCCCGGGACCATGATAACTTTTCGTTTTGAGGTCCCGAGACCCCAAAAACACCATCCGTTCGAAACTGTATATATATATATATATATATATATATATATATATATATATATATATATGTCCGTAGGCACGATAACAGTCGTAACAATCATCCGATTTTGATGAAACTTGGTATAAACGTGTAAAGCAACATTTATGACTTAAAGTTCGAAAACCAGCCAGATCGCTCTATCCGAAGGGGTATTTAGGGGGGTTTTGTACCAAAAATGTTTTTTTTTTAAATTTTTTACATATAATTTTTGAAATAGTCAAATTTTAGTTTTCACCATTGGATTCAGCTTAAAAAACACACAATTTGGTATTTTGATCATTCATCTACGTCAATTGGTTACTGAGATATTGAAAGTGCTAAACACAGTATATGTTGTCCAATGTTATTCTTATGGAGAATAACAAAAAACTTATATCTCGCTTATTTATGAACGTATACTGACGAAACTTGGTATACAGCTTCATCTCGTTGTGGTCTATTGATATTTGCTCAAAAAATATTGTTTGCCAAATTCTCCCGTAGCAGCAAACCTGCGTACTCAGCCCCATGTTATTCTTATGGAGAATAATTAAATGCTCTGTCTCCCTTAATTATGAACATAAATGAATAAAAACTGGTATACGACTTCACCTAGTTCAATTATAATGATATTAGCATAAAAACCCATTTTTTGTGTTCCTTGTTGCAGCAAACCTGCGTACTCAGCCCCAATGTTATTCTTATGGAGAATAATTAAAATTGTATATATCGCTTATTTGTGAATATATTTTTATGAAACTTGGTAAGTTGCATTATGAAGTATTAAGCCATTTATATCTCCGTTGGAAATTCGCTGAGTATGCAGGTTTGCTGCGACGAAGGTATTTAGGTTAAGTAATGGTATCTCATTGGCTAAAATAGAGCTGATGAGTTTGGGTATGATAGTTTAAGTGACTTAAGTGATAGGCCCATACTCAACGGTGATACTGTAAGAATACCCGTAGGCACCAATTTTGGGATAGCATTCTTAAATATTCAAGGTCTGAGACACAAAAATGCTATTGTGAATCAATTTTCAAATGAGAAAAACTTTAAAATCCTAGGTTTAAATGAATATTGGTGTAGAAAAGATGAAATTATTTTTGAAAAATTAGATGATTTCAGCTTAATAAATTATTACTTTAGGGAAAGCCATATCCATGGTGGTGTGTCACTATTTGTCACTAATTCGATAGCCGACAGTTTCTGTAAGCTTGATTTTAACTACTTGTCTAAAGAAATGGATTTTGAAGTTACTGGCATGTTCTCCAAAAAAATCAAACTAGCCACTGAGGCTGTTTACAGATCTCCTAATGGTAAAATGGAGGATTTTCATGTTAAAATGGAAGAAATGTTCTTGTTTTTTGAAGGGGCACAGTAGAAGGGTTTTGATTTTTTAATAGGAGGGGACGTAAATTCGGAATTCGACATGACTAGAGACCAACAGAGTTCGACTGATCTGAAAAATCTTTTCACACAGTTTAATTTTAATTATGCTAACACAAAGCCAACTAGGGGTCAAGCGTGTCTTGATAATATTTGTACCAACATTGATTGGTCACTCTGGGCACAGAGAAACGAATTCCTTGTCTGTGCTCTGGGCTTCCGATGTTGATTTGTTCCCTTATTCCGACCATGACTTAGTTAGGCTAGAGGTAGAAAATATGAATCTTAGTAGTGTCAATGAAGTAGAACTTAAAGATGTAGTTTCTAGGCCAGTTAATGATGTTAAGGTGTCTAATTTTAAAGCAGCTCTTTTAAATGCAAATTGGGCCCATTTTTATAGCATTGGTAGTCTAGCGTCAGCAAATGAGTCCTTAGAAAGGTTTTTTAATATTTGTTTAGTGAGTTTTGAAAAGTATATTCCTAACAAAAAGTGTAATGTTGGCCCTAGTTCTAAGTCTCATGGAAATAAACATTGTTCTGTGGGTAAAACCCTCAGAAACGAATGGTATACTCGTGATTTAGCTGACATGAAGAAGAAATTGATGTCGTACTTAGACATGTATAGGATACATAAAACCGATGAAACTAGATTACTCTACATTAAGGTTAAGAAAGAATATCAGTGTGCTATGAACAAGGCCAAGTACTCACATAATGTAGAAAGGATAGAAAAATAAAAAAATAAATGTAAAGGTGCTTGGAAAATCATAAAATCTGTTGCAAAAAATACCTCGAAAGACGCCTGTAGAGTATCTCCAAATGTATTTAATAATTTTTGTGTTCAGTCTGTAGAGGAAATCGGCAATAAAATTTGTAAACCTAATGACACGGCGTTCTACTTTTAGCGAATTTCCCCTATAGGGAAGAAGCTATTACCGTAGTCGGCATGGTAAGACCTAGGCCCGGGACCATGATAACTTTTCGTTTTGAGGTCCCCAGACCCCAAAAACACCATCCGTTCGAAACTGTATATATATATATATATATATATATATATATATATATATATATATATGCCTATATATATGTGTGTGTCCGTGAACACGATAACTCTCGGAAAAATGCTCCGATTTTGATGAAATTTGGTACAAACGTGTAAAGCAGCATTTATGACTTTAAGTTCTAAAACCTGTCATAAACCTGTGATCTTTTAGTTCGAAAACCAGACAGATCGGCCTGTCCGAAGGGGTATTTTGGGGGGCTTTTGTACCCCAAAAATGGGTTTTTGAGTTTTTTACATATAATTTTTGAAAAAGTAAAATTTTATTTTTTCCATTATAATCAGCTTAAAAAGATGCACAATTTTTTGTTTTAATCATTGCTCTACGTCAATTGGTTACTGAGATATTGAAAGTGCTAAACACAGTACATTGTCCAATGCTATTCTTATGGAGGATAAGAAAAATTGTATATCTCGCTTATTTATCAACTTATCCTGACGAAACTTGGTATATTGGTATATATATCTTCATTTCATTGTATATTGTGGTATATTGATATTTCCACAAAAACCCATTTTTTGGCCGATAGTTCCCGTAGCAGCAAACCTGTATACTCAGTCCCATGTTATTCTTATAGAGAATAAGTAACGTGTTTTATCCTTTAATTAAGAACATAAATTAATAGAACTTGGTATGTGGCTTTACCTAGTTGAGTTATATTGATATTTGTATAAAAACCCATTTTTAGTGTTCATTATTTCAGCAAACCTGCTTACTCAGCCGCCATGTTATTCTTATGGAAAATAATTAAAATGTCATAAATCGTTTATTTATGAATTGATGAAACTTGGTATGTGGCTTTATGTGGTATTTAGATAAATTTATATGCATTGGAAATTCACTGAGTATGCAGGTTTGCTGCTACGGGGGTATTTTAATATAAATAATGGGCCTAGCATTAGTCAAACTGATAGGCATATGTTTGCTTTTCAATAAATAACATCTGATGTAGTTTTAAGAATTGTTAATAAGTTTAAGCCCTCAAGTAGTAATGATATTTATGAATTTTCTAGCAATCTTTAAAAAAAGTCATTCACAGCATAAGTGAACCATTAACTTATTGTATAAACAAGTGTTTGAAAGAAGGTGAATTTCCGAGTATACTAAAACTGTCTAGGGTTGTACCTATTTTTAAGAAAGGGGAGAGAAATTCTCCCACTAGTTATAGGCCTATTTCTTTGACCCCTGTTTTCTCAAAAGTCTTAGAGACTGTCATGTAAAATCAAATGCATAGTTATATAGATAAGTTTGTTATAATTTTTAACCAACAATTTGGTTTTAGGAAATGTCGATCTACCGTAGATGCCATGGAATCCCTGGTTAGTTATGCCATTCAGGTTTTTGAATCTAAGGACTTTGCTCAGGCAACGTTTTGTGACTTGAGTAAAGCCTTTGATATGGTTGACCACACAATATTAGGGCCTACTCCACAAGTTGGCTTATTATGGCTTTAGTGGGTCAAGTGTAAACTTAATTAGATCATTTCTTGAAAATCGTCAACAAATTGTATGTGTTGGTAAGGAAAAATCAGCTACAGCTAATATCAAACACGGGGTACCACAGGGTTCTGTATTGGGGCCTTTATCGTTCACTTTGATGATCAATGATCTACCGTCAGTCACTCAAAAACAGTCACTCAATACTTTATGCAGATGACACAACTTTTCTCAATAGTAGTTCTGATTTTCAAACTCTTCAGCATTTAACACACTCCACTCTGTCGGAGGCTTCAACTTGGTTTAGAGCGAACGGATTTTTGCTGAATGAAAGTAAAACGCAAGAGAACTATTTCAGCTTTAGGGATTTCCCTGAACAAGTTAGTTTAGATAGTGTCAAATTTTTAGGTGTCTATATTGATCAAAATTTATCTTGGGAATCTCACATAACATACATTTCAGCCAGACTGTCCAGGGTAATTTCTGCTCAGAAGTTTAAAAACCATGTATCGGATAATTATATAAGATCTGCTTATTTTGCTTTCTTTCAGAGTATCATTGCCTATGGAATTTTACTCTGGGGTAACAGTGGTCAAATCAATAGGATTGTGCTACTTCAAAAACAAGTTGTTAGAATAATCACCGACTCTCACAAATTAGATCATTGCAAACCTCTCTTCAAAAAATTACAATGTTTGACAGACATAAATCTATATACCTATATATTTAATGCACTTCTATTCACTAAAGATAATTTATCTACTCACCAGTTAAGACAGGACATCCATAGTTACAATACAAGGAATAACGAGTTCGCACGCAGCACGCTGACGTGAGGGAAGTGAATTTCCACATAAAAACTTTTAAAACTCAAAATCAGTGTAAAAACATACATTTGTCCAATTTTTATTGAAATCTGAAAACATTGATTTTTTGGCTGTTCTGATACTCCTGGTTTCATTTACTTGCAAAGCTGGGAATACAATTTTGCACATTATAAGGTTAGTAGAAGGTCCAGACAGGCTTGACAGTAGGCGTGAGGTTGCTGGGGGTAATAAAAGTACTCTAACAAAGGAATAACATTCTTTTCTAGTGTAAAACCCCTATAAGACAACGTACTGTGTTTAGCCGATACACATTTTCTTTAATAACTCGGTAAATATTTATGCTAGAATGACGGAAGAGGGCTTAAAACTTTCGCCTCTCTAATTCCCATCTTTTTACATGTATTAATTTTACATCTGGGGCTTTTATGACCCTTTTTGGGCCCAAAACCTCGAAATTTGAAAGATTAATCCCCAAAAAATGGGTTTAGAGTTTTCCGATTGTTTTGCCCAACGAACTTGTCCAACACATTATAGAAAGTAACGTCCCTACCAAATTTGATGTAAATCGGACAAAAATGCGACCGCTAGAGTGCATACATATATATATGCACTCTTTACATATATATATATATATATATATATATATATATATATATATATATAACATTTTGAACGACCCCCAAAAACGTGTTCAGGGGGTCACGTTAGGAACTTCTATGGTGGTCCCGGGCTTAAGTTTCACCGTGCAGGTCATGCTAATAGTTCACTTTCCAAAGGAAATTCACTAATAAGTGTATCAATATACCATTTAGCAGGTTATCTAAATCGCAAGAATGTTAAAAGGTGCTTGGTTTGAAAATGTATAACAAACTTCCTTCAGAAGTAGCAGAACTGCCAATTAGTTAGTTAAGAAAAAGTTGTATAGCCTTTTGGTTAATTTGCCTTTTTACTCTATTCAGGAATTCTTTGAATCCAAGGAACTAGCACTGTGATGTTTTACTCTCTCTGTTGTTTTAGACCTTATAGTTTTATTGTATGTTGACTTTGGCCTGTGTTGTAATGTATTGTTAGCATTAAGTTTGACTTTGTCTATTGCTTTTGTGAAGTTTAACGACAGTAAAATTCTTATTTATTTATTTATTTGCTCAATTTTGGCCCAATAGTTTGTGAGTGATGGATTTACAAACAAACACTTAAATGTTCAGTGTTGATGATGCCAATATCATATGCTTCTATTATTTATTACCAATCTTCACTCTACGCGTAAAATAAGCACTATAACAGCGGGTTATAAAATTAATGTATACGCAATATTTTATGTTCCACTAAATTTTATGTTCAAAAGATTAACACTGACAGTTTGTAGGCCAACGGAGCAGAGTCCCTGAGCGAATTTGTAAACCCCTTTCTTAGTGAGCGTCTAGGAAAAAGCTACATTTCAAATTTAATTTCAATCCATCAATGGTTCTTGATCAATCACAATCAGTACGTGGTATTTTAATTGTATAGTTGTAGACATAGACTGCATTTGAATGTATTACATTTATTTAAATAGCAATAAACTGAATTTGAATTACTGCAGTAATATTAGTCCTACCTGAACGCAACCATGCTGAAATGCTAACCAGAGAGCTGCGCTGACAAGTATTGTGTTTTAAGTTGTCAGTTGCTTATAAAGCAACGCAGAGTGTGTAGAGATAACACTCACAAAAGTGGTAGCTATTCTAGATCATTGCACAATATCTTTACAAAATATTTTTGCACATCCGTTTATGTTTAATCTCTTCCTGCTCATGAAGTGATAGCATTCACAATTTACAAACTCTGTAAACCACTCAGATTAGTTGTACTTTGGTGCTGTCTTCATTTTTTTTTTTCAAAATGAAAAAAAAAAACAGCTTTAGTTATTTTTTACTCACCCCCTTCAAATTTTAAGTACATAACTGTAGAATTAGTTTTTAATTTGTACAATTTTCTTTCATTATGCTTATTGTAACACATGTGATATATATATATATACTAGCTGCTACCCGCAGCTTCGCTCGCGACGAATTAAAAAAGCATGGGCGGATTTAGGTCAAAATATTTGGGGGTGCCAGCTATCCTAAAGTATGAGTAAGCTTAAATTCAAACAACAAAATCCTATTTAAATGGCCCGTTTTAAGGCCCACGTAGGCCCTAGCTGTTTCATTTATTATAACAAAAAAAAAAACATTTCATTAATATAGCTCATTTCAGTTGAGAAAACTGTCTTTCTACTTCGGAATTTTATTATGAAAACCGCCCTAGAATATTGACTTTAACCGCTGCTAGAAAAGCATTTTGAAAATCTTTAAAGAACATTTATTTGTTATTAAAGAAGATAGTTTGTTAATCTATTTTTAATCTTCAAGACAATTTGATTTGATAAATAATTACCGTACAAAAGAACTAAGGAATATAAAAATGGTCATAACAAATTAAATTAAAAGTAACATTATTTTAATGATACAGTACTGTGAAAACTTTAACAAGAAAAAAGTACAACAAAAGATTGTTTTGTTTGTGAGTTAGATAGTGATTACTGTATAACAAAAGTATTTTTATTCTTCATACTTATTAATGTATCTTTACCAATTAGGCTTACCTTATATTCGTCAACCTTTTGAAAGATACAAGTCTGCAAGTTCATCATAGTCCATGTCCTTTACTATATCACTTTCTGAGCTCAGCACTATTAGGTCCGCCAAACGTTCTTCGTTCATTGTCGAACACAGCCAGTTGTTTATTCTCCGCATTGCTGAGAATGTCCTTTCGCATGTCGCACTGTTGGAAGGCAAGGTAAAAGCAACGCACGTCATTTTGTGCAAGTTAGGGTACGTTGAAGCACTGATTGTTTCGATTAAAAAAGGAACGAGTTTTTTTCAATGATGAAGTTTCCAAATTTATCACCATATTGTCAGCGTCTTCTTTTCTTGCACAACAAGCTTAGCTAGGTTCATTTCTGCTTTCAAACTTCTTATATTGACATTTGCCATATCGTAAGTGTCTATGAAGAACATACTTTTGTCTATATTCAATCGCAAAAACTGTTCGGATGATGTCGCCAGTTTCAAGCTGTCTTCTGAAAATCTTCTCTTCATCTCATTCGACAGCAAGTCCATAACCGGTTGGTAAAATTTTGTCCTGAAGCTTGATGCTTTATCTGATGCCGCCGACCCTTTTCCATTGGAGTTTGTGCTTTGAATGTTGTCAGCGAGTCTGTGCCCAACAGGTGTAATAACGACGTAGCTGTCAAGCCTGCTAGACAGTAACCTACGCCGTTTACAGCTTTCGGGCAGGCTTACATCAGTGGCTGTGGATGTACTATCATCACTGTCCTCAGATGGAGTTGATACGTCGTTTGTTTTTGCAAACTGAATTACCTTCTTCCAAATCTGGTTCCATTTCTCCTCGGTTCTCCAGCTTTCCATAATCTTTATTGCTCCTTTAATGTATGACGAGCAAGAAGCGATGCTGCTGTTCTCTTTCTGTAAGGCCTTGCTCAGCACATTCACATGGGTCAAAATTTCGGAGAAAACCAAAAGGCAGACAATAAACCCTAAACTCAAGATTGAAGCAAGTATGGATGCCTTTTGCTTCAGGCGCCCTCGCATTCCGCAAATTAGAGGCAAAATTTTTCAAAACCTCTACTATAGGCTTGAAAAGGTCTTCAACAACAGAAACAGCAGTTGCCCTACATGACCACCTCGTATCAGATTGTTTGACAACAGTTCGAATGTGTTTTTTCTTGTCATTGGTTTCAACTTTTAATTTCTTTTGCAAATCTATAAACATAGCATTTGAATCAGGACTAGAAAAAAATTTGAATAGAGCTTGCATTGTAGACAAAAAGTTACAAGACAGATCGTTACTGTTGCATGCAGCTACTAAAACTAAGTTTAGTTTATGCGCCATACATGTACATAATTGGCGAATGGATGGGACCTTTTAACGATTGCTTGGATACCATTGTTGACTCCTGACATTAATGATGTCTCATCATAGGACTGTTCAACCAAAATAGCTGAGATTCCCATATTAATTAAAGAATCTAAAATAATTTGAGACAAGACTGTCAGCATCCCGTGCGAGTGAAACATCTTTCACAGAAATTAGCCTTTCTTTAATTTCATTATGGAAAAAATACCGAATACAGATACTAAGTTGCTAAGTTTTATGGGATCTTGCTTCGTCAACTAAAATAGCATCGAATTCAGCAGTATTAACTTCTATCACAATTTGTCTCAGAACTTCCTTAGAAATAATATGGATTATTTCATTTTGTGTGTTGGAACCAGTTAAATTGAAGTATTGCACATATTTCAACTCAAGATTTCATATTTCAAGAGGGATTGTATTTACTGAAAATTCACAAAGTTCTAAAAAGTTACCTTTGTTTTCCGAGTTGACAGACTCGTCATGGCCTCTTAAAGCTAAACCATGGCGAGCCAGATAGAGCAGTATGTCAATGATTTTTTTTAATACTCCTTCTTTTCAATTATTTGCCTTTTATGGCCTTCAGATACTTGCGCAAGAACATTTTCAGAGGGCGCTTTATAATTTAACCATTTAGACATGCTAAATTTATGTGTATCACACTCGGAATGCTTATCTAATTTTGCTGCTATTTTCCTCCAATTGTTCATTCCATTTTTACTTTCTCCCCCTACACATAGTATATGGAGAAAGTATTGTTTTCGTAAAAAATTTCGAATTTGAGTTGTTAGTGGAAATATTCGTTTTGGTGCTCCCTGAACCCAAAAAAGTGTTTTTTACGTGATGTCTGTCTGTGTGTGTGTGTGTCCGTGTGTGTCTGTGTGGATGTGTACAGAGCTAGAGCCCTAACCAATGGGCCGATTTTTATGAAATTTGGTATGTAGGTACTAGTCCACGATATCTCCAGGTGTTTTTTCATTTTTTTTTAATTTTTGATTTTTAAGGGTAATTATCCCCCAAAAACCGCCAAAAAAACTGAAAAATCCAAATTTCTCAAAAACTGCTCTAACGATTTTGATTAAACTTTAGTCGTTTAAAATAATTTAGTCCTCCAACAAAATGACACCACCCGCATTTCTGTAAAAATTCGGGTTCAGAAATTACAGGGCTTAAAACATCAAAAATTCAGTTTTTTGGATTTTTCATAAAAATACATAAATATAAAAAAATATTACTATTCACCACTAAAAAGAGCTCAAAAAACTAAATAATTTAGTATTTTGAATTACTATTCTACGATTACTGGTTTCGGAGAAAATTGAAATTTTTATTTTGTGGTAAACGCAGTAAGTACGTTGTCCAATGTTATTCTTATGGGGATTAAAAAAATTATTATTTCTCTCTTATTTACTGATAAATTTCATTCAAACTTGATATGCTTGTCAATTTAGCATTGGCCAACAGAGGAAATTGGAAATATGTTGCCCCTTAATAACCCTGGGGGGAGGGAATAGGGGGCATTTCCCCTCTTAAAACCACGAATGTAGCAATGGATTCTGTAGGGCCTCCAAAGCAGGGATTTGGGTGGTTGTTTTTTTAAAACAACTTGTTTACAAGATTTTCTGTACATTTGACCGTGCTTTGTATTCTATATTTAGTAAATAAAAAGTAATTTATTCGTTAAAGTTGGGCTAAAAGGGAGAAAGTATGTGTCAGTTTCCTGATACCCTTTATTAGTATATGTATCCTCTTTCCCGCTTGTTTTAGAAGAGCCCATTCGGTACTTTAGTATTATACGGATGCCACTATTTTTGGAGGTTAATTTGTACCGGATACAAAGGATAACTACATAATTCGAAAAAACGTACTTTTATTGACTTACTGTAAAAATTTTACATCATTCTGATGAGTGGTCTTTGTGTTGTGCCTCCCAAAAGCCAGCGATGTCCGCTAGGATCGTGTTGAATGCGTCGCCGCCGCTAGCAGCCACACCCGATCGCCACATGTACTCCGCAAAATATACAGCGCGTGATGCGCGCGCTCCGGTCAACGACCTGACCTTGGCCTATTTGGAGGGGGTTTGGCGGCCGGAAGTATGACTTATCAGGTATCATTCGATTTGTAACGAAACAAGGAAAGTCCTACAATCATTTTTATGATAACCCATCCTAACATAACTGCCGCAGCGCGCTATATAAGGGTGGCATCCGTATAATACCAAAGTACCACCCATCCTAACATAACTGCCGCAGCACGCTATATAAGGGTGGCATCCGTATAATACCAAAGTACCGAACATTCTTCATGGAAAGCAAAAAACTGCGTCTTTCCTTATACTATATTCTAACCATTCGTAGCTGTCATAATCTTTGCTATTGAAAAAACAATGCGGTTTATCAGAAAATTCTGTTACGGGAAACTGTGGCAAAATAGGCCTGCATGGGCCGGAAGCAAGATTTCCCAAATCATTTTCTTCAACAGGTGTAGTAGGCATATCCGTATCAAGCTGAAGCTCACCTGATAGGTTATCATTCGGTTTTGAGGTTTAACCTTGACTTGTTGACGGAACTGATGCACAGGCACTTGAAAGATTTTGTACTTTCTTTATCTCATTTGGTTTTGAAAAAAAACGATCGTAAATCACGGCCACTCCCCCCGCCTCGCACTGGTTTACTAAAACTCATGATATTTCGCTTATAAATTATGCACTAGTTAACTACTTGTAATAACAACTACTAAAATAAAAAGTACTACACACTGCACGAACTAATAATCAAACCGTACTGGCCACTGAGCACTGAGTAACGAACGATGCTACACCTGTAGAATCCAATGAATTACAAAAAAATAAAATAACTATTTCGCGGATGTACATCATATTCTGAGAAATCAAGTCACCACAGGTAAAGGATGAGAGGGGGAGGGGGAGGGTGAGAGAGAGAGCGCGTGAGAGCAGGGTCGGTACTCGCCCTCGCCGGAAACCGGAAACGTCGTCGTCGTCGCGTCGCACACACACGCGCACGCATTGTGTTCAAAATTAAATATAGTTTAATTTTCTTTTAAATATATGTTTTGATTACGTGACTTGCGTCTTTCTTGTTAAAAAAGTTTATTGTCCTAAAAAATGTTTGATCCAAAACAAAAACATTTCAAAAATATGATTCAATTTTTTTTTTAAATCATCAAAAATCAGGGGGTGCCAGGCGAGCACTGCCCCGGTATCAATGAGTGTTACGGGATGTATGCTTATCATTGTTGCCAACACTGAATCCTCCGATTACCCCCCCATACCAAGTTTAACATAGGAAGAAACAAGGTTCAGTGATAAAGATAATATTTCATTGTATCAACATCACGTTAACTTATCACGAAAATAATATACAAACGTCTACAATATAACTGACTTTTAACTAAATTTCCAAATGTTTAAATCTCTTTAAGAATATTTTTATTTGCGATAATATCAAATGCATCCGGAAAAAAGAACATGTTTTAAAGTTTAAACTTATTAAAAAGTTACCTTTGAATTAGCATTAAACCAGATTTTAGAAAATTATATTTTGCGACGGCGTTGCCTATGTTCCTTTGAACATATAATTTATGATTTTTCAGCCAAGAAATGCCGAGAAAGGAGTTTTTACCGTCTATCTATACTGAATGGAATACTATTTAATAAAGTCTATCCAGCAGTATGTTGATCAACGAACTTTTAAAGAGTTCCAAATCAATGTGTATTGAATTCAAACATATTGCTTTCATATATATGTGCTATATTTTGATTTTTTTTGTAAAGCAATTACACGAGATTTTTTTTAAATTTATAAGTTGTTGGTTTAACTAGTCATAATTTCTTTTATTGTATATTAACTTAATGTATTAGTAGCTTGTTAGATATAGGCTTGAGAGCTAAAACCAGACTAAATCTTGTAAAGAAACTTAAAAATACAGCATTTTTATTTTGCAAATGTTTAAAGTTTTCATAACAAATTAAAATTTGTTAATTATTTGTATATTTGGTAATGTATTTGTATATTACAGACTAGACAATTAAAATTAATAAGGTTATATTACGGAATAGAGATATAACTATTTTATGTATACCGACATGCTTGCATTTATGTTAGGGGGCCCCATTTTCGTATTCGCCCGGGGCCCCAGAGGTCCTAAATACGGCCCTGTCTTATATATTAAATTGCTAAGGAATTTCGTTTTCGGCCCGCTACGTCGTTATTTCTCAACCGATTTGGGCAATCGATGTGCCATTTTAAAGTTTTTACACTGCACATTAACAGAAAAAAACTCTTACCCTCACAGCCTGTTTTTGGGTAAAGACAGCCAGTCCTACTCTTAAACATGGTGTATTGTGGTTTCTACGGACTGTCTCGGACCGTGACTATTGATTTTATGTTAACTGTCCGCATGAGTATCTAAAGTTGCTGTAAAGGAATTCAAGCAATACAAAACTCGGGACCTGACTGACATGGTTTACCAGGACATCTCTTGGTGGTAATGTATATTTTTGGAAACCATTTGCCTCCCTCCCTATCTGGGTACTACCAAACTGCCACCCATTTTTTGGGCACAACAGCAGTTTACAAACTTCACTATAGTAGAAAAATATTTAACCGTTGCTCTACTAGGCCAATCATATATATATATATATATATATATATATATATATATATATATATATATAGTACATTAAAATCGCAAACAAATGGTTAGTTCAGATATTTTAATATGTTGTTAGGATCACTACCATTAGTTTACTGATGCCTTATACTTTGTTTCAAAGTTAATGTGTTTAATTGTTATCAGATATTTTATCCGTGATTCAATCGTATTTTATCCTGGATCTTGTTAAAAACCGTTTTCATATGAACTGTATTAATTCGATTTTTGTAAACATTTATTTGATTAAAATTATCTTCGTTTAATTCAAACAAAAAATATTCTTTCCAGTTTCTTTAAAGTGATCATATTTTAGCGAAACTTTGGTGTGTGACTTGACCTAGTTCTGGACTATTTATATGCTTTGCATAAAAAATAATTTTTGTATTTTCCCCGAAGCAGCAAACCTGCATAATCAGCTCTAGTTTTATTCTTATGGAGAATAGTTAATGTTTGATATGGCCTACCTCCCTTAGTTTTGAACCTAAATTAATAAAGCTTCACTTTCTTGAGTTATTTTGATAATTACATAAAAAAGTTTCTTATCTTCCTTGTTTCAGTGAAATCCTGCGTACTCAGCCCTAAAATAAAATGTTATACTGTATTTTTTAAACTCATAATAGCGATGGATTAGAATTTATTATTGATTTATTTGGGCTTTACCTATTGCTTCTAGTGTTTAAACACTATTGTTTCTATTGTTTTAAACACTAGAAGTGATAGGTAAAGTCCAAATAAATCGCCAATAAATGGTATATATCACTTATTTACGTATGTATTGTTATGTAACTTGGTAAGTGGCTTTATGTGGTAGCGAGACACATATTTATGCATTGGAAATTCGCTGAGCACGCAGGTTTGCTGCGACGGGGTTATTTGTATGTTCGTTGAGCGTTTACAACTTGTTAACATAGTTTTATAATTAATTTTATCTATGATATCTTAGATTTGAGAGACTTGACTGAATTCATTAAATATGACATTTTTAAATGGTATTTTAACCGCTGAAAATGTTATAACAAATAAATATGTTTATAACACATGCGGAGAGGCTGGTTGAGTCGAGTTGCCGCTGTGCTGCTTGCTATTTGCCATTTCACAATCTTGGTGCCCGACGGTTCAGGGCAGGCGGGTAGCAAGCCCAGCTGAGTGAAAGTGGTTTGACCACTTGGGGAAGTTGGGGGTTGGGGGTTGGGGGTAGTTGAGGGGAGAGTTCTGCGTGTGTGTGAATGAGCATCCGGGGCTCTGCATGTGTGTGAGTGAGCAGCGACTGGCCTGACCTCTAGGCGGAATAGCTTGTCAATAGAGGCGACTGCACCACCCTATCTGGGGTGCGCCCTACCCCAGATTAAATGATCCGCACGATGTTGTTTAGCGCCGCGCCGCCACCAAGCAGGCCATGCACGCTTGAAGACCTTGTTTGTTCTCCTCAATTGCACTGTAATTTTACAGATTTCTACAAAACTATTTGCAGTTTCACACTTTTCAGATTCAAATCTAGGGATTGTACGGTTGCTTTTTTTCAAAATAAATTTTCTCCTTACGTTAGGAAGCTTTAGAAAAACGCTTAATTTGAAAACTTTACTAATGGCCTACCACTTATTTTGAATTAAAATTACGATTTTTAAATAGCATGATACATAGATGAACATTTATTGAATGAAATAACCACAAATTATTTTTAATTGGTTAACAATTGAGCCTAAAAAGTGGAAGATGCAAACCCCTTATTTTAGCATGCGGAAGGCAGGTAGGGCGCACCCTTAACATTTTAACGCAACAGATTAATTTACTTTTTGATCTGCTGAGGCAATTCTAACTACATTAAATGTTCACAATTCATGCGTTTTCAAGAATTAAGTACATAATTATTTGTATAAGTAACTTATATTAAAAATAATACATAGTCTCAAAATATAGGGGGTTATTTAAAGCGGGTCATAATGAAGGTTGGTGTACGATATATTTGAACGGATCAAAATAATTAGTTTTTATACTTAAATAAGGGAACAAGTGAGGCTTTGCAGGGACATTAGATGACAGGATTATATACTGGCGTTTCAAAAATGAAAGGGATAAGTAGTGTTTCCCTTGAATTTGATAACAAATTACTGAAAGAAGGTGTTAAGGTAAATACCCCCGTCGTGGCAAACCTGCAAAGTCAGCAAATTTCCAATGGAAGTATACATGTACTAATACTACATAAAGCCACTTAATACATTTCATGAAAACATATTCACAAATAAGCGATATACACAATTTTAATTATTCTCCATAAGAATAACATTGGGGCTAAGTACGCAGGTTTTCTGCATCAACAAACACAAAAAATGGGTTTTTATGCTTATATCAATATAACTCAACTAGGCGAAGTCATATGCCAGTTTTTATTAATTTATGTTCATAATTAAGAGAGACATAGCATTTAATTATTATCCATAAGAATAACATGGGGCTGAGTACGCAGGTTTGCTGCTACGGGAGCCTTTGGCAAACAATTGTTGTTTTGAGCAAATATCAATTAACTACAACCAGATGAAGCCATACACCAAGTTTCATCAGTATACGTTCATAAATAAGCGTTCATTTTTCTTTTCCTCCATAAGAATAACATTAGACAACGTACTGTGTTTAGCACTTTAAATGTGGCATATGTAAAAATACTAATTCCACAAAAAATTACAAGAATCTGAATAATATTGAATCCCACAAATAATAGTACGGACATTTGGTTTGTTTTAAAAATTATAATACCCCGTCGCAGCAAAACTGCGTATTCAGCGAATTTACAATGCATGTATATGTGTCTTACTACTACATAAAGCCACTTACCAAGTTTCACAAAAATGCATTCATAAATAAGTGATACATAGCAGTTATTTTATTCTCGATAAGAATAGCATTAGGGCTGAGATGCAGGTTTGCTGCAACAAGGAAGATAAGAAACGTGTTTTTTTGCAATTATCAATATAACTCAACCTGGTGAAGCTACTTACCAAGTTTTATTAATTTAGGTTCATAACTAAGGGAGATATAAAACTTACTTATTCTCCATAAGAATAACATGGAAGCCGAGTATGCAGGTTTTCTGCTACGGAGACAATCAATAACACATTTTTTTTAGTGAAAATATCAATATACCCCCCTAGCAGCAAACCTGCATACTCAGCGAATTTCAGATTCTTATTAATTTATCTTAATACCACATAAAGCCACATACCAAGTTTCATCAATATACATTCATAAATAAACGATTTATGACATTTTAATTATTCTCCATAAGAATAACATGGCGGCTGAGTATGCAGGTTTGCTGAAATAAGGAACACTAAAAATGGGCTTTTATACAAATATCAATCAATATAACTCAACTAGGTAAAGCCACATACCAAGTTCTATTAATTTATGTTCATAATTAAAGGAGATAACACGTTAATTATTCTCCATAAGAATAACATGGGGCTGAGTAAGCAGTGTACCCTACCTTAATTTATGGTAATTGCCCTCTACATTTCGACAACTATCACATAAATTCTCTGAAGCCACATTTCAGTACTCCAGTGCTTTTGATTACCTTGACATCTTAAATATAATTTAGAACAGTGGCAGGTAGAGACAATTCGTGAGGTTTTTTAAAATTAAAATCAAAATACAATATGCTGTTACAAATGCCTTTTTTTTATTTACGTGAAAATAATTGAATTTAACATAACTAAACTTATTCCAGTTTACCTTTTTATAATATTACCATAAAATAATACATCTTTTTCTATTAAAATTTTATATCATTTTCATTATTGCTACCCCTTTTACTTATACAATATTTCATTAATTTGGTTTAGGTAGGGAATAGAAAGGATTGCACGTTCTGAAGCTCATTCCCCATACTCTTGAACCCTTTAACATAAAATAAGCGCAGTCCGCGCTATAGAAATTGCTTCGAACTATTAACTCAATTTTTTGTTATTGATAATATTATTTTCCCCAACTTTTACTGCATTTTACTTTACTGTACAAAATACTCGGTAGCCAGACTCAAAGTTATTATAAAAGAAATCTAAAATGTACAAAATTATTCTTTAAATTCACCTGAAAAGACAGTACATATTATATACACTCCTGCTACTATAATAGATACAAAATGTTGTGAATACCTTCAAAAAGGGTGAAAATAGAGAAGACCAGCGATTCAGCCGACGACGAAGTCCGCCGACCAGATGCACACCAACACCGCCTTCTGAATGAGGAGTCCCGTCCTGGTAGGGTTACCCCCTCTTGCTGTCTTATATAACTTAATCCTGTCTTATACTAGTTTCAGCAAGATTTAAACATGACTAATCCGATTATCTAGTATCCTGTATATACTGGTATTGTGAGTCATCCTTTGGCTTACCGAGTTTTACTTGAACTTTTAAAATATTGGCAAAAATTAAATTGAAACTCTATATTTTATAGTAACTAAATTAATGTACCAATGGTAATTATGGTACAGCAGGTTTGCTGCTACGGGAACTATTGGCCAACAATTGGGTTTTTGTGCAAATATCAATAGACCACAATGAAATGAAGCAATATACCAAGTTTCGTCAGGATAAGTTGATAAATAAGCGAGATATACAATTTTTCTTATTCTCCATAAGAATAACATTGGACAACGTACTGTGTTTAGCACTTTAACTATCTCAGTAGCCAATTGACGTAGAGCAATGATTAAAACATCAAATTGTGCGTCTTTTTAAGCTTATTCGAATGGAAAAAAATAAAATTTCTGTTTTTCAAAAATTGTATGTAAAAAACTCAAAAAACACATTTTTGGGGTACAAAACCTCCCCAAAATACCTCTTCGGATAGCTCGATCCGTCTGGTTTTCGAACTTAAAGTCATAAATGCTGCTTTACACATTTGTACCAAATTTCATCAAAATCGGACCTTTTTTACGAGAGTTATCGCACCCACGGACACACACACACACACACACACACACACACACACACACACACACACACACACACACATATATATATATATATATATATATACAGTTTTGAACGAATGGTGTTTTTGGGGTCTGGGGACCTCAAAACGAAAAGTTATCATGGTCCCGGGCCTAGGTCTTACCATGCCGACTACGGTAATACCTTCTTCCCTATAGGGGAAATTCGCTAATACCACAACTACTTGAAGCCACACACCAAGTTTCATCAATATACATTCATAAATAATCGAGATATCAAATTTATTTATTCTCCATAAGGAAAACATTGGACAACGTACTGTGTTTAGCACTTTGAATATCTCTGCAACGGTTGGACGTAGAACAACAACTAAAACACCAAAATGGTTGTTTTGTAGAGCTAAACCTATTGGTAAAAAGAAATGTGAAGTTTTTAGTAAAATTATCTGAGGAAAATATAAAAAAATGTTTCCCATAAGATTAACGTGGGAAATGTTACGGACACGTTTTGACTTTTATCCACAACCACTTAGTAGGTTAATACTACATTTGTTTAAGCTCTATAAAATGGCTATAGCCAAAATTTAGTGTTTTAAAATTTTTACGGAAAAAATTCAAAACCCACATAAAACCCCCTTCCCATTATCTGATCGATCTGGTTTTCAAACTTAAATGCTACTTTCCATATTTGTACCAAATTTCATCAAAATCGGGCGTTTCTTTCAAAAGTTAACGAGGGAACGGACACACACATATATTTATAACACATAAATATAGATAAATTTGAACGAATAGTGTTTTTGGCATCTGGGGACCGGGGACCTCCAAACAAAAAGTTATCATAGTCTCGGGGTTAAGTCTTACCATGCAACCTACGGTAATAGCTTCTTCCCCATAGGAGAAATTCGCTAAAAAAAGTCTACCTTTCCCGTTTACAAAGAGAAATGAGGTTATGTTTAGTTTATAAATACATTACACTACAATGTCCTCGATCTGCAAATCGCAAAAACTAACAGCTTTTGGTGGTACAATCTGTTACTGTAATTTCGAATTACCGCCAATTTAACTTATAGTCCAGTCAAGTTAGACATTAAAAAGGGTCCTTGCATGCAAAAGGTCTTGTAGTTCACAGCAGTTCTAATCTTTTAGTATGTTGTTAGGACCTATACCACAAGTAAGGAACCAAGTGGTAAATTACTTGTGGTAGTTTCCAAGCTTCGAAATACCTTTTCGGCTACTGGCGTAGTAGCCAAAAAACTGTCACATTTTTGCACTTATTCAGTTTTTGCTAAATATCTCCGAAAGTATGCCTCTGACAGAATATGTTTTCCAATCCTTTCTTAAACTGGATAAATTGTTGCTAAAGTTTGAGACTATAACGACTTCAGTACGTCCATTATTTTTACTAAGATACAATACTTTAACAACTTGAAGAATTGTCAAATAAATTGAATATATTCGTTATGGTCTGTTTTTTGTGACTTATTGTAAAAAAATAAATTGTATATCTCGCTTATTTATAAACATATACTGACGAAACATGGGATATGGCTTCATCTGGTCTTAGTTTATAGTTTTTTGCACAAAAAAATAATTTTTTGCCGATGGTTCTCGTCGCAGCGAACCTCGGCACTCAACTTTAATGTTATTCTTTTGGAGAATATTTACAATGATCTGTCTCCCTTAGTTATGAAGAAAAATCAATAAAACTTGGTATGTGGCTTCACCTAGTTGGGTTCTATTGGTGTTTGCATAAAACCAAATTTTTGTATTCCTGGTTGCAGCAAACCTGCGTACTCAGCCCCAGTGTTATTCTTATGGAGAATAATTAATAGGGATTGAGTTTTTAAAGTATTGTATCTTAGTAAATAATGGACGTACTGAAGTCGTTATAGTCTCAAACTTTAGCAAAAATGTATCCAGTATAACAAAGGATTGGACAACATATTCTGTCAGAGGCATACTTTCGGAGATATTTAGCAAACACTGAAAAAAGTGCAAAAATGTGACTGTTTTTTGGCTATTACGCCAGTTGCACATATCTTTCAAAGCTGCAAACTTGGTTTCTTACAGTGGTGTAGGTATGGGGGGTGTCAGAGGGATATACCCCCCTTGAAACTTGGAAAAATAAAAATTTATATCCTCCTAAAATCAAGCTTATGCCTTTTGATTAAAAATAAATGCTGTTACTGAAAAACAAACAAATATGTGTGCAATATCTCCAAAATATCTTATTTATATATTACAAATATTGTTCGCGTACAATAAATAGTAGCAAATGAACTGCACCGGCATTTGCGCATTGTGTATTACAGTCTACCCTCACCCCCTAGCAGCCAGTTCGTCAACTAGCGCACCTGACCTTGACCTTGACGTCTAGACAGTCTTAAATGATTTGCTTAACTTACGGTTGCCATATTAGATTTATAATTTAACTAGCTGATGTACCCGTTCTTCGCACAGGTGTTTTCTTTACCCTTTTATAGTCAACTAGCAGTTACCCGGCGTGCGTTGCTGCGCCCAAATTAAGTTGTTTACTTTTAATTACAGCTGTTAATTTTGTAAACACTACATTTCTAAAACCTGACACTGCACCCTTGTATGCCCTCTGGGTCTGAGCCCTTTGGACAGATTTGCACCAAACTTCACACAAACCATCCTTGAATAATGCTTAATAATGCCTGAAAGTTTCATTACAATCTGTCGGGCGGTTTCGGAGTCCATAGGCTACATACATATATACATACATACTTCCTCTTTTATAGATATAGATGAATTTGCATTTTAGTTAGCTTGAAACAGCTGTTATTGCTTCTGCTCTTTAAGCTGTCAAATGGAAGTATCCACAGTCGCATTACAGTTTCTGAATGTTTACTTTCTTCTGAAATGTAAACATTGAAACTTAGGACGTTCACCGGGCTTAGCCTGAGGGGATTTAAAGGAAGTGAATAGGCCTATGTGTTTCAAGATCTACCTTTGTGTAAAGTTTCAGCCCAGTCGGTTCAGTAGTTTTTGCGTTTACCCGGAACATCAGACAGACAGATAGACAGAAACCACCTCTTCTTTATAATATTACTAGCTGACGTACCCGTTCTTTGCACAGGGGTTTTCTCTACCCGTTCTTTAGTCAATGCAATTTGCATTTTAGTTAGCTTGAAACGCTGTTCCTGCTTCTGCTCTTTAAGCTGTCAAATGGCAAGGTTCGTAGAGCTTTCAGACAAGGTGTGCTGAGTCGATCTATTTAAGGTTTTCTGCTTTACCGGAAGAGACCTCGTAAAAACAGGTGGAAGGTCACGTGATCACCAATCCAATCGGCAGTGTTGCTGGAAACACGATATTTATCGTACGAGTACCATATTTTTCTCACCGTTGTTAAAATGACATTGTATATATTTTTATCAGCTGTTATTTAATGAAACTAATATATCGTTTTGATTTATTCTGATTATTAACTTAAACTGCATATAAAAAACAAAACCTAACAGTGAAAAGAAACGTGTTTTATTTCTTCCCAGGTTTACATTGATATTTTAAGTTAATGTTAATATTTAAGTTATTTACTTTAGAGTGTTGACATTATTTGACTTTATGAAATTCCGAACGTTTTTCAAAGTCTACTTTACTTCTGTTACTATTTTTAATTAAGTGTAATTGTTTAAATTTTCATTTTTGCATGACTAATAATTTGGAATTAAATAAATATCCAGGCTTATATTTTTTATTTTATCTTCACTGACATGCCAGGGATGAAATGTGTTGTTTTAAGTTGCAAAAATTACATAACAAAGACAAAAAAACGACCAACTTAAGCATATTCAATACCACGTTTTTCCTAAATATGAAGCAATTTGAAAACAATGGATAGATAATTGTTTGCCTAATCGTGAATGTAATGTAAACAATTTAAGAGTTTGTACCGTTCGTTTCACAAAAAACTCTTTTCATGAGTATTTGACAGGAAAAGTACCTAATGTCCAACTAAAAGGAAACTGAGACGCACAACAGTGCCGACCCTATTTTTAGCCCATCAAGCAGCATAAGTTTCTGACGATGAGAAGAAAAACAACCCTGAAGTATCAGAATATGACGAGCCCTGCTCAAATGTTAACACTCCAAGTGGTAAGACTGATCAAATTCTATATTTTCAGTACGGTACAGTGGTTGCTATATGAAATGTCGCTCCGAATGATTTGCACATGCCCCCCCCTGTACTACCTTCCTATAGGCTAATAGAAAAAACAAATCGTTTCTAATCATTTGGATTAGTCCAGTAGTGTCTTGGTCTTGTGTTGGTATACAGGAGCACGAGAACCCGATACCCGGTGTCCATGGTTAAGAGTAGTCTGTATTAATTTATTAACAGACAATCCATTTGTATGTTGGTAGGCTAAGAACAAATAGCAATATAAGATAGTAGTAATATTTTACATATACTCTATATTAAAATATATAATTGGTAAATGAATAAGTTTTATAGGATTATATGTTAGTCAATTTCCAAACTTTACTAAACATATCTATAGCCTACATACTATTCACATTCTAGTGATAACATTAATCTTAGGCCTATCATTATTTACTCATAAAGTGATATCAAATTAAACTAAACAAAAGCTAATACCTTAAGTTGTTAAATCTAGTTTGAAAAATGAATAAGCTCAATTTATTAAAAGAATAAGGAAGGCCTAATAATAACAATAATATTATTTTGTATTACTACCCGATGTCCATGAACAATAAATTGTATTGTTTAATATTAGGTACCAAGTTTAAGATGAATTCCATTTACAATGAAGGCTTCAAATGATTACACTTAGACAAGATTGACTAGTTAACTTAGTTATTTTTTAATTCTTGGACATTTATTTTTGTAAAAAGTTCTAAATACCAACAGCTTTTAATTCAATTTGTTCTACGATTGTAATAACAATTACCTAATTAGCATTATTCAAGTAAATACGTAAAAGTCATGTACCGAAAGTCCACTGTCCAGTGGCTATTTAAAACTGACTGTAACTGTACCAATATTATACTCTGTAAGGTTGGCTACACTTTATGGTATGTTGTGGATTTATGAATCAGCTGGACGACCTCTTAAGACCTCTTTGCTGCGAACATTGCTCTTATGTAAATCAGCACACCTTGTCTGAAAGCTCTACGAACCTTGGTCAAATGGAAGTGTCTCAGCTGTTCGCATTACAGTTTCTGAATGTTTACTTTCTTCTGAAATGTAAACATTGAAACTTAGGACGTTCAGGGGGCGTTGCCCGAGGGGATTGTAAGGAAGTGAATATGCCTATATGTTGCATAGGTTCAAGATCTACCTTTATGTAAAGTTTCAGCCCAGTCGGTTTAGTAGTTTTTGCGTTCACCCAGAATATCAGACAGACAGACAGACAGACAGACAGAAACCATCTCTTCTTTATAATATTATAGACAGATTATCTGCTGCAGGGAGCCATAAATCTTCATACTGATTTTCAACGTTCTATAACCGCAAATACATGTAAAAGTCAACGATATTTCCCGACAAAATAAAGCCAAAGAGTAACAAATAATAGAGGTCAGAGTGAACAGGGTAATAAGGGTTTAGCTTATTTGGCAATCGTTGCATGACGATGAAGTTGCAAACGTAAATAAATTTTCGTTCACAGATAGGATTTCAACACAAAATTTTCGTTATTCAACGGTTTTTTTGTATCAATTTCAAAAAGGGGGATTTTTAATTTTTCAAGGAAATTCCCCGGAGCTATATTTTTATCTTAAAACTCCAGTAATCTCTTGGGAAATCTGGTGACTTGACAACTCTAGCTTAACGATTACTTTCCAGCTTTACAGTACTGATTGAAACTGATACAAGTACTTTTTAGTCCTGTTACAAATACTGATTACTTCGTATCAATGGTTTATGTCTTTGATGCATAGGCCTATATCAATAATTAAGAATGTAAGGGACACGTCAATGATGTATTCAATTGTGTATACCTGTATCCGCGCTAGTCACGATCACAGTTTTTGTTTTGTATTCCATAATGAGATATCCCCTCCCCTTGACAAAGGTCTATCTACACCACTGGTTTCTTACTTGTGGTATAGGTCCTAACAACATACTAAATAAACGGTATCAGGAAACTGACAAATACTTTCTACCTTTTAGCCCATTTTAATGCCCCAGAGGAATCTCAGATCGTGAACAAGTCTATATTTGCCTTTAGTATAACACAGCTATCGTTCTACCAAATGTCTGCTCCAACTCCAACGGTTCAGTAAATACTAATGTTCATAAGATTATAGTGCGAGTCTAAAATATCAATGGGGCGGAAAAGATTTTTAAAACGGAAATAGGTCTATTAGTTTCTAAAGGATATATTATTAACCATCTTCCTACCAAATATCAACTCAATTGGTTTAATAGTTTAAGCCTGATCGAGCCACAAAAAACTCACAAACTTTCAGCTTTATAATATTAGTATGATTGCGTCAATGAAGTATACACCAGTATAAATTAAACCATACGTAAGTCTCCTAGAAGAGATACAGATAAAATCTCAGCCATGATTATTTAAAAATACATTTTGCAGTTTGAATTTACTGTGATTTATGTTGTTTAGATTAAACGTATATTTAACTTTAGTACCTGGGGGCCGAACTTTGCTCGGCCCAGTCAGTTTGTTTAGATGACTCAGAGTAATATTTCACCACTTCCCCCTACTAATAATCAGATTTGTATAACTCATTCGCCTTTTTTCTTCATTTTTAAGGTCCCTCCAGTTGTTATTTATAGCTCAATGTCCCTTTGATTTTTTTTACTACTCTATATATGAAATCTTCACTCAAATCTTTTAATCTCTGCTCTCAGGAAACCACATGTTCATAATCATAAACAACATGAGTATTACTTTGACAGTTCCCTGGTTGATTATGAACAACTGATAAATTCTTTTGTTTTTGATTTGAAACTCGATAAGTCCAATGTTAATTTGTTTAACTTTTCATTTTAGTGTTTTTACATTATTTGATTTTTCCTGGGGATGAGGCCTGTCTAGAACTTATTTTTATCCCAGAACTTAGTTATTTCGAACATTTGAAGGAAATCGTTGGAGCCTATCAGTGTCGCAAGGAAGCAAGCAAGCAAACCTTACTCATATTAGAGTATCGGATTACGTCTTCATCTTAACTTTATTATATTTAACTTTGTATCTTTCTTTATTTTTACACAGTTTGTAGTTCTCTTTATAAATGTTAATTATGCTGCTGTCATAATGACAGCATTGAACAGAAAACAATCCCCTGTCTGAAATAATTTCCCTGCTGAATAAACCATTCACTGAGGATGAATCGCCAGATCTACTTATATAAACTCATGAATGGATGCGAGGCGAGATCGACCGAACAATTCTCGAAATAGCGCGGGACGCAGCCGTGACGGAATCGGCGCTTGCAGATGAATGGTCAACTGAAACTGGATTTACCAAATTACCGTACACCGCTTAACGGTACCCCCCCCCCTCATTACTCGTAGACCGGCTGTTTCCAATAGTCGTCTGCCTACTGTCAGACTGTTCGCCGGTATGAGTTGTAGATCTTTCAGTGTGAAAAGTTATTTTGTTCTGAGTATAGTTTTGGTTTTAGTTTGTAAAACGTATGGGGTAAGTAATTAAATATTTAAGTTCAAAGTTTCGATTGTGATTTAACTGCTGATTTTAGCGAATTTCCCCTATATGGAATAAGCTATTACCGTAGGTCTCATGGTAAGACTTAAGCCCGAGAACATGATGGCTTTTCATTTTGAGGTCCCCAGATGCCAAAAACACCATTCCTTCAAATTTATTTATATATGTATATATGTATAAAATATTATATATATATATATATATATATATAAATTATAAATAAAGGTCCGATCTTAATGAAATTTGGTACAAATGTGTTAAGTACCATTTATTTGAACGAGTTCGAAAACCAGACGAATCGCACCATCCGAAGGAGGGTTTTGTACCCCAAAAATGGGGTTTTTGGGGTTTCCACATGTAATTTGTATTTAAATCCAATTTTAATTTTTACCATTGAATTCAGCATAAAAAAAATAAAATTTGGTATTTTGATCATTGCTCTACGTCAATTGGTTACTGAGATATTGAAAGTATGTTGTCTAATGTTATTCTTATGGAGAAAAAGAAAAATTGAATATCTCGCTTATTTATAAACATTATCCGACGAAATTTGGTATATGGCTTCATCTGGTTGTGGTTTATTGTTGTTTGCACAAAAAAACAGTTGTTCGCCTATGGTTCCCGAAGCATCAAACCTAGGTACTTGGTCCCAATGTTATTCCTATGGAAAATAATTAAAATGTTATATACTGTATCGCTTATTTATGAATGTATATGGATGAAACTTGGTAAGTGACTTCACTAAGATGAAGTCCCATAAAATCCCATTATTTTGTGTTCCTTATTGCAGCAAACCTTCGTACTCATCCCCAATGTTATTCTAATGGAGAATAATTAATATTTTAAATATCGCTTGTTTCTGAATATATTTCTTATGAATACTGTTAAGTGTTTTAATGTGTTATGTTATATATTCATTGGAAATTCGCTGAGTATGCAGGTCTGCTGCGACGGGGTATTTTTACTTACAAATGAGTTATCTATAAGGATCATATTCATCTTCCAACAAAGTGAACAACAATATATACAAAATGTTAACCTAGAACAAACCACCCTGGCTGTTATATTTTAGCAGAATTTCTTAATTTTTTCGTGATTGGTCTTTACTCCCAGGTTACCTGGGGTTGAACTTTTGCTCGGATAAAAATTGCATATTGATATCGGACCCCCAAACCACGAAGAGTGTTACTTCGACAGCTCAAGGTTGATTTTGATCAGTTGTTATAATTAATTTGTTATGATTTATTATTTTGTTTATTTTTCTATTATAAGGTCAGTGATGATATTTTCATTTTTCAACTGAGTTTTCCTGGGGTTGGGGAAAACTTCTTTCAATCGATTTCTGAGGCCACTTTATTTTCAAAGTTTAACCAAAACCCTTCCTGGCATTCCGAGAACATAAATTATATAACGGTATTATTAGAATCTAGGAAGGTAAAACCTCTCTCTTTTAATTTTGGAAGTATACTGTAACAAATTGAAACAGTTGTAACAACAATTGCAACAATAGTCTCACTACTAGCGATTGTCCAGTGGTTGAAATTCGACAAAAATCATTGTTCTAAGAAAAATATGTGTTTGCGTGAAATTTTCGCCAACTATTGCATGAGCAGAAACAAAAACACATTTAAACCAGTGTTATGATGCTAAACTTCACAAATATTTACATCAATTAGTTTCTCTCTTAAGGCGGTCCCACACTTCTCGCTAACAAGCCTGAACATTCAGCCGAACATTCTCCCGAATGTTCACTGAACATTCAGTGCCGTATGTTCCCATATGTATTAAAAAGTTCATGCAGCTCCCACAATTCTCGCGGACACTCCGAACATGAAGAGTTCGGCCGAATGTTCGGGCGTGTTCGCGAGAAGTGTGGGACCGCCTTTAGCCTAGTCAAAATATGACTTTCCATCAGACGAATTGCTTCGAAATAGTTTATGATGGAATTTATATCGAAAAATTGTGTTTTTGGAAATATACAAAATCTGCACTGATCTTAAGGTAAAATCCCTAAATTTAGGATTGAAAATGGCTACTCTTCCCTTTTATTATGTTTGAGAGGCCAATAAATAAATGGCTTCATAACAAATAAATATCACTGGCAGCCACTAAACACTTAGTAGACCTTAATCCAATTTGAATAACTATATTTTACCACAGGTTTTATCCATTTTATTATTGTTCAGGGATGTCTCGTCAAGATTTGGCCACATTTTGCATTAAAAATACCATTGTAGTGTTCTAAAACGGTGGAAAACAGCCAATTAATAATTACACATAAAATCTTAATATATAAAACAAAGTGGTTTTAGTTACAATTGTTATAACTCAAGAACGGCTGAACAGATATAAATGAAATTTTGCACACGGATAGTTTATTACCTGGATTAACACATAGAATACTTTTTACCTCGAAAAATGTGAAGGGTCCTGCCCCTTTGGCTTTTAAAGTTTACATGTTATTCCTTATGGGAACATGTATTTATCATTTTCGGTTTTTAATTAATAAACAGATAATGTTTCGATAAAACAGCTGTTTTTGTAAAAACGTTTAAAGTTGCCATGTTATTCCTTATGGGAACATGTGTTTATTAGGAGTTTATCCAAACATACTTGAAATGCATAAATATATGTTCATTATGGAAATAAAAAACCTACTTGAATGGCAACTCTCATAATGGAAATAAAAAAAACTACTTGAATGGCAACTCTCATAATGGATATAAAAAACCTACTTGAATGACAACCCAAACTCTTTTTTCGATAGGCGAGTGAGCGAAGCGAACGAGCTCATATTGAAAACGAGTTCGCACGCAGCACGCTGACGTGAGGGAAGTGAATTTCCACATAAAAAACTATAAAAACTCAAAATCAGTTAAAAACATACATTTATTCCAACTTTTATTCAAATCTGAAAAAATTGATTTTTTTGGCTGTTCTGATGCTCCTGGTTCTATTTACGTGCAATGCTGGGATACAATTTTGCGCATTATAATAAGGTTAGGAGAAGGTTCAGTCAGGCTTTAAAGTAGGCGTGAGGTTGTTGGGGATGATAAAAGTACACCAACAAATGAATAAAAGGCTTTTCTAATGTAAAATCCCCATAAGACAACGTACTGTGTTTGGTCAATACACATTTTCTTTAATAATTCGGTAAATATTTATGTTAGAATAACAAGAGAGGACTTAAAACTTTCACCTCTCTAATTCCCATATTTTTACATGCATTTATTTTACATCTGAGGCTTTTATGACCATTTTTGGGCCCAAAAACTCGAAATTTGAAAGATTAATCCCCAAAAAAAGGGGTTTAGAGTTTTCCGATTGTTTTGCCCAACGAACTTGTCCAACAGATTATAGAAAGGAACGTCCCTACCAAATTTGAAGTAAATCGGACAAAAATTGCGATCGCTAGAGTGCAAACACACACACACACACACACACACATACACACACACACACACACACACACACACACACACACACATATATATATGTGTATATATATATATATATATATATATATATATATATATATATATACAATTTTGAACGACCCCCAAAATGTGTTCAGGGGGTCACGTTAGGAACTTCTATGGTGGTCCCGGGCTTAAGTTTCACCGTGCGGGTCATGCTAATAGTTCACTTTCCAAAGGAAATTCACTAATAACTTCCATGATAGTGACTACTCTTTGTAAATTCATTGTTGGTGATGATGAGTATGTTATTAGTGAATTTCCTATGGAAAGTGAACTATTAGCATGACCGGCACGGTGAAACTTAAGCCCGGGACCACCATAGAAGTTCCTAACGTAACCCCCTGAACACGTTTTGGGGGTTCGTTCAAAATTGTATATATATGTATATGTATATGTATAGTCATATATATATGTGCAGGCACTCTAGCGGTCGCATTTCTTGTCCGATTTACTTCAAATTTGGTAGGGACGTTCCTTTCTATAATTAGTTGGACAAGTTCGTTGGGCAAAACAATCGGAAAACTCTAAACCCCTTTTTTGGGAATTAATCTTTCAAATTTCGAGTTTTTGGGCCCAAAAAGGGCCAAAAAAGCCCCTGATGTGAAATTAACGAATGTAAAAAGATGGGAATTAGTGTGGCGAAATATTTAAGCCCTCTCTCGTCACTCTAGCTTATATATTTACCGAGTTATTAAAGGAAATGTGCGTATTGACCAAACACAGTACGTTGTCTTATGGGGGTTATACGTTAGAAAAGCCTTTTTAAACATTTTTTGGTGTACTTTTATCATCCCCAACAACCTACTTTAAAGCCTGACTGGACCTTATCCTAACCTTATAATGCGCAAAATTGTATTCCCAGCATTGCAGGTAAATAGAACTAGGAGTATCAGAACAGCCAAAAAATCAATATTTTCAGATTTGAATAAAAATTGGAATAATTGTATGTTTTTAACTGATTTTGAGTTTTTATAGTTTTTTATGTGGAAATTCACTTCCCTCACGTCAGCGTGCTGCGTGCGAACTCGTTTAAGAGATTATGGCGAACTGATTAGTAAAAACAATGTGACCTCTGTTATAAAAGCCGTATATCTTTATACAAATAGTTGTTAGGTTGATGTTAATAAATAAATGAGTTTTTATCATACTTAATGTAAAAGTCCGAACGAAATACTTACTTACTGAGTACCTACTTATAAAGCTACACATTTGAATCATAATCATTGTCTTTAATAACTGAGACGTCACATTCACTGATCTGGCACTCCCCGCAAGATGCTGCTCACGGCAAGCCATTTTGTCTACATCTGCATCGCATTGTTGTGCATTCGTCTTACAGGAACAATTAATTTTCAACAGAGCCATTCTGGCGCTAGTGGCGTATAGGATTTCGTGGGGCTGAATGAATCTATATATTTAATTCCTTAAGAGAATCGGTCCCCACGAAATATCTTGAGCTAGGAAGAAGTTAAGTTTGGTTATGGCGATTCATTTTAAAGCTTGAGGGCCAAGGACGGTGGGAAAAATATCGGAAATGTCAGCGTAGGGCGCCGGGGACTGAGGGGCGCCTGGTGCCTAGGCAATGACAGCCCCGGGCGCCGTTAAGAGTGGGGCGCGTGAAAAATTGGAAAAATATATTTGTTTCAGAAAAGCTAAATAATAACTTTACTATCACCTGAACATACTTTGTTTTTTAATAGACCCAAAGATCTAATATGTCCAGGAAGTTGGACGTTTGTAGTTGGTCGTAACTATTTTTTGTAACAATAAAACTAGGAAAAATCTAACCTCTATCAGCAAACGATCTGTACTATAATACTGTAATACTGATCTGTACTGTAAGATTGCTATCATTGCTTGATTGCTTGGTCAGTCCATGTAAGTGTATGGTTAATTGTTAGCCCTATAAGTTCTTTACAGTAATGACCAATTAAATTGTTCCATCAACATCTACATCATCTATAGAAATGATCGAAATTGCATTATTAATTTCAATGTACAATTTGGTCTTTAGTGTACTACAACGATTAATAATTGGTTGAGTTCAGTTTTTGTTCAGTTTTAGTCCATTTTACCTGGACTTTTTTACAATAAGAGGCTATATCCGCGTTCACATCAGGCGCGGATCTACGGGGGGGGGGAAATGGGGGAAATTTCCCTCCCCCCAAGGCAAAAGGTTGGAGTTGCGCGGCTGCGCACGCACCCCTGCACCAGCGCTACGTCTGCCCTGGAGCGTTATCACGACTTGAGGTCTGATTAATTCGTCGTCAGTCAGACTTAAATGCCTGTAATACTATTAAAGGGTGTCCACAGACCGGAAATTCCAGGAAAATCGAATAATCATATGAGAATTTCGGCGAAAATTTGTTAATTTAGTTTAAAATGCCTTTTTTGGCCGTTCTCGTTCATGCGGATCGGTTTTCGTTTCCTGCGAATCAAACACATTTTTTGTAATTTTCATCCAATAAGAAACGTTGCCGATCGTCATTTTCGGGCCATTAAATGCAACTAAATTCCTGTTTTTGACCCATCCGACGCAGAAAAAAGCGTTCATTGGCGATAGAACGGGGTTGAATCTCCAATTGTATTCGTAAAAATACGTCCCGGTTGTCGTTCGGGCCTATAAAACAGGACCCGGCTTTATGTTTGCTGGGAAAATGTCGTCAATTGCCAATTTGTATGATTAATCACGCCAATCACGGTAAGATTATGATTTTTGGCAAATATTGAGGCTCGGTCGTCATTTTTGGTCAATAAACACGTTGCGGCCGTCGATTTCGGACTTAAAATTGCGAGGAACGGTTGTTTTCGGCAAATAGAATGCTATGAAATTGCCTATTTTGTTTTATAAAATATTTTTGTTCAGTAATTTTCTTCTGTAAAACGCAGTCTGGCAGTCTTTTTCGGCCGGTAAAATGCGGCCCTTAATTTTATTGTGATCGATTGTTTTGCTCTACAAATTGCAGTAAGGGTTTGTCGGTCAATTGCCTTTTTCGAATGCTAAAATGATGTTATAGGGCTATTTTCGTGGATAATATGCAGCTTGCTTGCCGCTTCAGGCCAATAAAACGCGGCCCAGTCATTATACCTAAAAAACGCTGTCATTTTGGTGTTTTTTTGACTACCAATCTGCTGCAAAATGTTTGTTTTTACCAATAAAACACGGCGAAATATCTAATTTTATCCAATAACATGCGTTTCGGACGTCATTTTTAATATATAAAACACGACCCTGCTTTATTTATTGTCGAGAAAATGCGGTCCGATTGGCGTTTTAAGCGATTAAGTACATTTCAGGCATAAAATACTGTTTGTACACTCAACTTTCAGCCAACAAAATTTGCGGTTGTAGTTTTTGGCTAGTAATAAGCTGTAAAATTGCTGGTAAAATTACCGATTTTAGCTGATAACACACGCCCGGTCGGTAAATTTGTCATAAAACACAGTTTGACCGTTTTCAGGCAAAAAATGCGGCCCGATTGACGTTTTAGACGGCAAAATGAGAACATATTAGTATTTTAGGCCGATAATATGTATCTCGGGTGTATTTTAAAGTCGTATAAAATCACTGTAACTCGGCTGATAAAATTTGTTTCAATCTTAAGTTTTGGTAAAATCTTCTTTTTCGACGATACCATACTTTGATACTTCCACTGGTCTGTTATTGGCCTTTAAATTGCGGTTTGGATATAAACTATTGCGTTTTTTTGTGGATAACGTACGTTCACTTGTAGTTTTCGGTCTAAAATTTACGGCGACCATGAAATGCGGTAAAATTGTCATTTTTAATCCGAAAAAAACAGATCAAATTGCTGATTTTGGACCATGGCTTCAATACAGATGTCTTTTTAGGTTGATAACACACATTTTGGTCAATAAAACGTGTTCGGCTATTTTTTACGGCCGATAAAATTATTGATATGGGATTTTTAACCAATTTCCCGGGAGGACTCTCGAACCCCCACCCCTGAGGGGTATTCCATACCACCACCTCCCCAAACCTCCGGCATTCCCCCCCATGTGACTCCCTGGATCCGCCCCTGAATCATATTGGCTATAGCATCTGCAATGTCAGTGAATGACAAATGTAAATAAATCTGCCAGTTGTCTATGTGTAGATGGTAGTCTGAATGGAGTAGTTCATTAGTCAAATAATTTAGAAAAATGTAAAATATAAAGGGTTCTAAAGAGAAAGAGCAACAAGGCCCGCTATGTACATGATTAGCTCATTGATTTAGTTATTTCTGAAGTTCAGCATCATAACACTGGTTCAAATGTTTTTTGTTTAACTGCTCATCCAGGATGTGGTTAACCATTCACGCAAACAACCAGTACTTGCATAATAATCTTACCCTCGAATTTCGACCATGAGGCGATCGCTAGCTAGTCATAATTATTTAAGACTTAGTTTTGTATGGGTAATTGGAAAAGAAGTTTTTTATTTTGATGCAAACAAGAGTAATGTAATAAGGCCTAATAGTTTAAATTGACAATGGACATTGAATTATAAGGATTTTTTGTCGTTTCCATTTATTTTGCACCTGAGCGTGACGAACTTAACAATAGTTTAATGACATTCGAATATGTATAATTTAAACCTCTTCCAACTCCAATTATTTGTATGTTAATAATTTTCATTATTTATGAGTATTCATTTTATTTTACCTCAGTGGGGATAATTTTAAATGACACTTTTATGTTAAAAGTGTAACAAATCAGAATATGTATTAAAAAATACTGTAGTAAAAGAAAATCTTGGGGGTTAAGTTGTTATCACATTTGTTTATTGAATTTGTTCAAAAATGGTCCCACAAAACCTTACAAAATGTATTGAAAATCTGGAAACTCTTTCATTCCTTTAGATTTTGACTTTTGAAATATTTTATATCAACCATATTTTTTAAACCATAGGCACCTTTTGAGTTAACTGTAATCTTAAAACAAAAGTTTCATCATTTCAAAATCATTTGCTTCCAATAAGTATATTTTCCTGTACAAATTACAATAGCTTATAAAAACCTAAATAATTTATTAACTTAATAATAATAAGTTCTTGAATAAAAGCTGACTCTGCAATCTAAATGGATTTGTTCTCCTTCCACCGTGGCCAGCGTAACCTAGTCTTCTTCGGCTTGAATTTAGACAATATGATTTAGTTTGGTAAGGGTTATTAATACCATAATTTTGATTCTTCCACATTTACTAATATTGCTAATTTTATAACAACTTTTTCAATAATAAATATGTAGGCAATGAATAAACAAAATAGTAATAGTTCACTTTGATGTAATGTTTAGCTTGGTCATGTAGACTAGTTTTATGGTTATAAAACATACCTTTCTTCAGTAGTATTAGCAAGGTTTAGGGGCAACTGAAAATCGTCTGTAATGAAAAAGTTATGCTCCAACCAACTAGACCGTTAATGTTGTTTCCGTGTAAGGGTTAGATTTATAAAGAAAAATATAATTTATTTTGATGAAATAGGAAATGTTTTGGATGGAGGATTTTTTGTTAGGTTTAGACATTTTATTTTGCAGTTCGCCAATTCTATCCCACAAGGCTTACAAGTTGGGCCTGGTTGCTACCTCATTATGAGTAAATAATCAATTTATCAGGCTAGTCGATTGTCCGAGAGGATATCTTAGGCTTCTGATTGGTCGAGAGCTGGTCACGTGACCAAATACATCACCTAAGCCCCCCTCACCCTTCGCAAAAGAGAGTGGCCCCTTTTGACACGTTTAACCTAATTTTCAACCATGTGTTTTAATATAGTAAATACATCGACTCAAGTACGAAAGAACTACGACCAAATTTTCAAAATGTTCAGAGACTCTGTATGAGGTTGTTGAGATGTAGGAGTGAGAATTTAATAAAATGACAATTTTACTTACTTGAACAAACTACCGATCTTGAACTCCCTTCCCCTTGAACCTCGTTTAGAGTGATTTTTTTTAATTTTAAATTTTGGTTGTTTTGTTTCGCAGGGATAAAAGTTTGAATTTCTTACTGTATTATATTTCACTAAATACCTTGGAGTATCTATTTTCATTAATAAACCGTTTTAAAGCTTAATTTCTAATGTTTCATTTTAGTTTTGGCACTTTTTTGTTACAAGACACAACATTTTGTCACACCCGTCCATGACTTTTGGTGCTATAAACAAAATATCAACTGTCGTTTGAATGCTGTTGTAAGGGATAAAACTTGTTTCAGTGGGGGTACTTTATTTAAAAAAAATCACGTAAGGTTGTGACAGCATAATACAATTTTTTTTGGGTACAAATTGCACAGAAACATAATAATAAGGGAAAAAACAATTTTTTTTGTGTTGGTGTGAACCAAAGGTACCCTATATGATTGAAAACCATTTTTTATGTTGTTCTGCTACTTAATATCTTAGTTTTGAAGTATTAAAAAGTCAATTATATTCTTATTTCAATATTTTATGAACTTTCACACATACTGGACGGGAGTGACAAGTATGGACAGGCGTGACACAAAAATAATGCAAACTGGACGGTTGTGACTGATACGGACGGGAGTGAGGTTTCACTACTGTAATGGTGGAATTCAATAAAAATAATACAATTACAGTGAAAATCTAAATTTAATTAATACCTTTTATTAATTGATTAAGGTTAAGATAGTCTTGGGGAGACTAATAATAAGACTGGAGTCAAATGAATATTGGAAAAACACAAAGAAAATACTTCTACTATTTAAAGTAAAAAAGTATGAAAATTGGTACTTAAACTAGTTTAAATGTAAGAAAATAAAATTTGTTACTTAAGAAACATCCTATTTTCTTAGTACTTTCTTAGTTCCTTCTACAGTAATTCATAATAAACTTATAAGCTTATAAAGCTCATAATGAACACTACACTGATGTGATACTAATCAACATAAATTGAACACAATCGATCGATTTCATCACTGTTTTCAACTTTAAACAGCCTCGAGGAAACTTTTATGGGCGGATTTAAGGTGCTCAAAATTCCATTTAGGGGGACACTTTGTTTGTCGAGCTTGGTTGGCCAGACGAAAAAAGTTCCGGAACGTTTCATAAAGTTGATTGTCATGTCTTGGTCTGTGACTTCTTCCACAACTCCAGGGTACCAGGTGTTGTCGTAAATCACTGAAACCCAGTCTCCAGGCTGGACATTTTCAGTTGTGTCGGGCGCAGTAGTAGCTAAAGATGAAGTAAAGGAAGTTTAAAATGAAATTATGACAAAGATTTTACCTCACGATATAAATCATAATAATAGTTGTACTAAGAAGTTATTTACTAATAATATGCAATAAACTATCTTGGTGCATTTTTTATTGTAAAAGGATACAATCCATATCATTAGTTTCCTGGAACACTGACAATGGGGTGGGAGACACCGTCACATCATTGGTAAGGATATTGTTCGGAAGGGAAGTCTTTCCTGTATGGTCTGTTAAGGAAATATGTGAAAGCATTTTTCAATTTAAAATTGAAATTAATTAATTAATTAAATTAATCAATATATTGATTGATAATGGAATTTTTTGAAATTTATTTTCTTTTAAGTTATTGGATTAAAATTTAATTTAATTTAAATTGAACTTGATGCAATTTTTAATTAAATAAAAAAATTAATTAAATTGAAATTAAAATTAAATTATTCAATTGGTTATTGATTCATTAGATTTCAATTAAATCAATCAATTTAATTAATTATTTAATCATTACTCGATTTTAAAATAAAACATGATTAAAAAACTTTCTAAGTAAATAGTACAAATATACTGGTGTACTTGTGCACAAAATAAGCATTGAAAACGATACGTTCAGCAATAATGCTGTTTGGCATTCCAAATTTCCCTGAGTCAATTGGGAAGTGGGAACAGATTATGCTTCCAGTACAATCTTTGCATGATAACAGCCTTACTCCAAGTGTTTGTGGATTTGTCCTAGCCCATGTAATCTGATGTATCTTCATTGTCTTTGGTATGGCTGTAAGAGATGATGGTAAGCCTTTTTCAGTTGCTGTTATTTTTGTTTCATCTACCACGTAAATCAAAACTGCAAGAGAAGAAACAGCTTCTTTAAAAGAATGCACATCAATGATGTCGGTTTGCTTTAGAAGGATAGAATCAGCCGTTCTTTTAACAACTCCTCCAATTGCGTCAGCTGTTCCTTTGCCGTGACCGGCTTCACTTAAATTCCAGGACACTTTCCAGAAGTTAAAATCGTAAGCAAACCTTGCCATTAAGTAAAAATTTTCTTTGTTGCGGTACTGCGCTGTAGGACCATCTGAAAAGAAGTGAAGTGTGTCTACATTTGGGAACTTGTCTTTAATTAGATTTAAAATGGGCTCTAAATGCGACCAAATGGCAGATGGGCCATGATACTTGGAGGAGGATATGGTGCAGAATGAAGTAGGCTTAAGTTTTGATTCTTTAGTATACAAAACCCCAGTATGAAGTGAAATCTGTGACCTAGAACCTCCGAAATGCATACTTTGGATTTCTTCAGCGTAGCGGCACAAATAATTTTCGCTCCAATCAACAACTATTAAGATTTCATTAGTCTTGAGATCTTTTTTCGCTCCATTCAAGAATACACGTTGATGGTACGCATTGTATACATGAATACAGAACTGAGGTAGGTAGCTGTTTAATTGGTCAATCAGGTATCTTATTGTACACCTTTTTTTCTCTTTTACCACAATCGTGCACTGCGTCACATTCTTATTTTCATTAACGTTACCGGCATCATTTTCTCCTATAGTTGATTCATTCTTTGGTTTTCCTTTTTTAATCTTGTCAACTTTTTTCCTAACCCACTTGCAGTAAGTTATCTCATCTTCAACATTTACATTTGTTAAATCCATGTCACTGTCTTTAATTGATTTTGATTTGCATTTATCACAGGTACCATACATGCAATCCTTCGATTCTACAGAACAAGCTACATTTTTTAAAACTTCTTTTGTACTCTTTACTTTTAGAATATGATTTCTTGCCAGAGGTCTTATCATTAGGTCAAAGTTAGCATGTTTTACACACTTGCAAGTATCTCTGTCATTCTCCTTTGGCGCAACAACCCAAAAAGGTTTCAACATATTAAAAGAGGAATAGCTTATCTTAATCCCAGTCTTAGAAACAAAGTTCTTATGAAGGTTTCGTACTGAATCCAACAAGAAGCGCTTTTGCTTTTTTACTTTCTTCCGTGTAATGCATTGTGACTTTCCTGGAGCTTGTACAGAGTTTTCATCATCAAGAAAATATTTGATTACGAGGCCTCTGATTTTTTTTATTCTTCCTACACGAGATTTCTGGTCAGTAGTACCTCGTTTGACTGCATACCTACGTTGTAAGTGAGTAGAAACACTGTCAATTGACAATCTTTTCATCAAGCCAGCTTTTTTTATCACCGGACCACTGACAAACTTTGACATTTCTCTTTTTTCTTTTCTGGTTGTACATGTTTCACTGTTCTTCTTTAACTGTTTTTGAAGAGCACATCCATAAATTAGCTGGCGGCAAACCTCTTTTTGACCCTTTTTTACAATTTGACTGGCCAACTTTTTTGGCGAAGGAGATGCTGCGTTCTTTGCCTTTTCTCTAAAAAACCTCTTTTTCCACATATTAATTTGCTGTTCTCTTTTCTTTTGTTGTGTCATTAACTCTTGGATATGCTTCTTTTCCTTGTATCTATTTTTCTGTATAGTCTTCTTTCCTGAAACACTTTGCCTGGACTCACGTGGTTTTGCTATAACAACCTGGTTTTCAGGTGAGCTAGGGGGGGTATCAAGTGCTTTCTCTCTGTTCAGTCGTAATCTATGCCTTCGCTGCCTCTCTCTCCACTGCTTTCTTTGAGCATTTGCACTTCTTCTATCCATTTTTGAAATAGGCTTTATTTGTCCACTTTCTTTCCTTCGATCATTTCTAAGTTTTTCTCTCAAACGGTACTCAAGGTAGCTTTCAGGATCATTCTTAATTTTCTCTCTTTCAGCTCTCTTTCTATCTCTGTCCTTTTTACGAAATTCCTCAATTTGTTTAAAGTTAAGTGTAGGAGTTTTCTTCTTTTTGGTTTTATTTTTCTTAGAACTACCAATCATTGCTTGTCGTTTGGAAGTACTTTGCACATGTTCAACGTAAACTTCTTTTTTTGTTGGGTTTTTTCCAACATCAACAACATTACTTTCCTTTTTATTCATATTAAGTTTTTCTTTTTCAGCTGCTAACTTTATCTTCTCTTCCTTCAATTTTCGGAATTCTTCATTTAACTTTTGTCTTAGCTCCTCAATTTCCTTACTTTCTTTTTCTAACATAATTCTTTTCTTCTCCAAACTGACACGTTGCTCTTTTCTTTTAGTAGCCAATTGAAGTAATTCTTCCTTTCTGGCCTTTTCCCTTCAGCAGTTCTTTTCAATCCTTCTTCTTTCATGTTTTTAAGCCTTTCTCTAAATTCATCTTCAGTAACTCCCTCCATTCTAGAAAGAAACAAAAATCTGCCTAGTTTTAATACATAGTTAAAAAGAAACTTGTTTAAATACATTTTTAGAAAATGTAGAACCAATTTTGAATACAATGATAGTTCATTTGAAAACCATACCAAGTAATTTATAAATAGTTTAAGGGTGGAAAATGTTATGGAAATAAGCATAAATTAATATATGAATTAATTGTATTTTAAACATTACACACTTGGTGGGAAATAGGCCTAAATGCACTTTGCTGTTTTTTCGTATTTAGAACGCTAAAACCCATTAGTAAACCATGAAAAATGCAATTACATCGCCAAATATGAAGCCATTATGTAGTTTGAAATTGGCCAAAGAAACGCCGTACAAATGTTTAATTTTTATTTTTTTATTACACAAAACTCCTTTTTGATTCATATCATAAGACCTAAGTGCCAGCAAACATATTTATAATTAGAAATATATAATTATATAAGGGATTATAAATGTGTTAACTTTCAGAAATTTCAGTCACTACCGTCCAGGCGAGTCTGGACGGGCAGGACAGAATCATGGACGGGCGTGACATGGACGGCAGTGACATTTAGGGAAATTTTGCTCCCCGTGAGTGGTAGAACTGGCTTTGCCGGCTAGAATTCTATTTCTAACCTGTCCATTATTCAAGCAAACAAAAGTACATCAGACATAATATTTACAGCTAGTTTAAATGAGCTAAACATTGTGGACGTTCTGTGACACCTATGAATTCTAAATTACACACTTACCTTAGTAAACAGATTATTTCTCATGGAAATAAAAGTAAAATCCTTGTGCAGAAACACAGACCCACTACAACAACAGTAAACATCTCACAACTGGAAACATGGCCACAGGGTTGCCAATATCGTAAGCTGAAATGCCTTAATTTGCACGGACGGTAGTGACAATACTTCCCAGGGACAGGTTTATTTTACCAAGTGAACGGTAAATTAAAAACTTAAACAAATTATATGTCAAGTTATTGTGAACTAAAATAGTTGATTGTTTTTAAACAAGTACATTTAGTTAGAAATAAAAATCGAAAACGGTTTGGTAGAGCTTTAAAGTTAAAGTTTTAGGTCTAGGGACAAAGGACGGGCGTGACTTTTTTAATTTTGAAATTATGAAAAAAATATTATCTTACTTGAAATATGTAATATTATATTGCTACTAGATTGCCCTAGATATTTATATTTTGATAAAATACTCATGAATAGTACTAGAAGAGTTTATCTATTGTAAAAAGGCCAGGGACAACAAAATTAAAATAAAAAAAAATCACTCCGTAACACTGTCTTAAGAAGAATAACCAGGAATGATGATTTTGCCGGTGAGCACTTTTTCGCCTACAAAATTTAGAGGTTGTTTGGTCGATATCGAAAAAATTTTACCAACCGGTTGTTTTATCGATTGAATGTTGACTACGACAGTAGATAAATGTTTTCGATGTTGGAAGGATAATGGTGGTTGTTGGAATACAAAATGAGTAGCGCTAGTAGATTTTATGAAGCTGAAACGTTCGAAGATTTTATAGGAGTTTAAGAGTTTATAGGTACTTTAAATTATGGATATGGAAAGTTAATATAACTCATAATAACTGAACCTTTCAAGTCCTTAGCTATAATTAAGCCTATTACTTGGGCAAGGAATGGGTTTTATTTCATACTAGTTTAATTTATGAACAATTTTTCTCTTATCACAAGTAATTTAGAGAGACCGATTAATTATCTTAACCCTAGCTCGGGGTCTTTGTATTTATGATTGCAACCAATTTGTAAATCTAAAGGCATCTTATCTGTTTAAGACCTTGTATACATTACTTAATTAACTTAGCATTACAAAGTTTATTTAAATTGGGTATATCTTTTGCCATATTAAGTGGATGTAAGGTATTTCAATTTCAAATTGTCCAATGGCCAAACTTATACTTCAATAGGCCCTAGTCGAGTCAGCTTAGAACTTCCACAGTGGTTTCCATTTCCAAGTTTAACTTCTCGGCAGTTGGCAATCTCAAATCATCCAGTAGAATGAACGAACAATCGGTTGATGAAACGTTGCGGTATCGTCTGTTCGATATCGACCAAACAACCTCTAAATTTTGTAGGCGAAAAAGTGCTCACCGATTTTGCCACTAGTGTGAGGACAAGGAGACCACCCAGTTCATCAACACATACTCTGTGTATCCCTACGTTTGTAAGAGAAACCACTATTCTCTAGGGCAGAGTGTGATGAGAGCTTGGATTGAACTTGGCCTTCTTAAATGCAATGTCCTCTGCCTCCCCCGACCTGTATCACCCTGTTCTCCCTTGAAGGGTATCATCTGAAACACCCTCTGGTGAATAAAAATTACTGTAACTAAAACTCCCGCCAAAATGTTTCAGACAGTTAGGTACTTTAGGGTGAAGGCTTTCTGACCTAGCCACACAATCCCAGCTTGTAATATACAACAATCCCTTTTAGCGAATTTCTCCTATAGGGAAGAAGCTATTACCGTAGTCGGCATGGACCTAGGCCCGGGACCATGATAACTTTTCGTTTTGAGACCCCCAGATGTCAAAAATACCATTCGTTAAAATTCATATATATATATATATATATATATATATATATATATATATATATATATAGATACGGACATGTGTCCGTATATGTCTATATGTCCGTAGGCACGATAACTTTCGTAAAAATGATCCGATCTTGATGAAATTTGGTATAAACGTGTAAGGCAGCATCTATTTTCATGAGTTCGAAAACCAGACAGATGGCACCATTATAAGGGCGATTTTGGGGGGATTTTGTACCCCAAGAATGTTTTTTTTTTAATTTTTACGTATCATTATTTTTAAAACCAAACTTTAGTTTGCATTACTAAATTTGGCTTAAAAATTTGGTATTGTTATCATCGCTCTATGTCAATTGGTTACCGAGATATTGAAAGTGCTAAACACAGTACATTGTCCAATTTTAATTTTATGGAGGATAAGTACAATTTTATATCTCGCTTATTGATGGACATATATTAATGAAACTTGGTATGTGGCTTCATATGGTTGGGGTTTACTTATATTTGCATTGAAAAAAAAAGAAATTTGTGTGGTCTCCATGGCAGCAAACCTGCATACTCAGCAGCTATAATATTATTCTTATGGAGGGTAAAAAACATGTAATATATTGCTCGTTTATGAGCATAAATTGGTAAAACTTGGTATATTGCTTTATCTAGTGGCAATCCACCGGTATTTGCATAAAAATCTGTTTTTTGTGGTCCTTGATGCAGCAAACCTGTTACTGAGTCATAATGTTTTTCTTTTGGAGAATAAATAAAAAGTTATATCTCGCTTATTTATGAATATGCTTTGATGAAAGTTGGTAAGTGGCTTCATAAGGTAGGGAAGTATCATTTGAAATTCACTGAGTATGCAGGTTTGCTGAAGCGGGGGTATTTTCAACTGTTAATTTTTAAGCCATGTACTTTAAGCAATTTCCTTGATTAAAACTTTGACTATAGTAGTTACCAATTATGTTTCAGTTGACAAATCAAACCCGAGATTTCAAAATTGATTACAAAAACAATCAATTTCTCAAGGATGGACAACCGTTCCAGTATGTTTCTGGTAGTCTGCATTACTTCAGGGTACCACGAGTCTACTGGCAAGATAGATTGAGAAAGTTCAGGGCTGCTGGACTGAATGCTGTTAGTTTGTAAGTTCAACATTTTATTGTTAGATTATACTGTGGGGAAAGCGTGTTTGTTTTATCACCTCTTGAAGAAACTTCCATACAAAATGTTTTATTGCTTCTTGATTTATTGATATCTGAGGTCAACACCTTAGAGACGGTACTATATTCATTGTTTCCCTTTCTATTCTCACTCATCTCGGTACTACGGTTTTAGCGAATTTCCCCTATAGGGAAGAATAAGCTATTACCGTAGTCGGCATGGTAAGACCTAGGCCCGGGACCATGATAATTTTTCGTTTTGAGGTCCCCAGAGCCCAAAAACACCATTCGTTCGAAACTGTACACACACATATATATATATATATATATATATATATGTGTGTGTGTGTGTGTGTGTGTGTGTGTGTGTCCGTGAGCACGATAACTCTCGTAAAAATGATCCGATTTTGATGAAACTTGGTATAATCGTGTAAAGCAACATTTATGACTTTTAAGTTCAAAAACCAGCCAGATCGCTCCAACCGAAGGGGTATTTTGGGGGGGGTTTTGTACCCCAAAAGTAAGGTTTTTTTGAATTTTTTACATATAATTTTTGAAATAGTCAAATTTTAGATTTTACCATTGGATTCAACTTAAAAAACACACTAATTGGTGTTTTGATCATTCCTCTACGTCAATTGGTCACCGAGATATTGAAAGTGCTAAACACAGTACGTTGTCTAATGTTATTCTTATGGAGGAGAAGAAAAAATTTATATCTTGCTTATTTATGAAAGTATACTGACGAAACTTGGTATACAGCTTCTTCTCGTTGTGATCTATTCATATTTGCTCAAAAAAACAATTTTTTGCCAAAGACTCCCATAGCAGCAAACCTGCGTACTCAGCCCCTATGTATTCTTATTGAGAATAATTAAACGCTCTGCCTCCCTTAATTATAAACATAAATTATTAAAAACCGGTTTACGACTTCACCTAGTTGAGTCATATTGATATTAGCATAACAACCCATTTTTTGTGTTCCTTGTTGCAGCAAACCTGAGAACTCAGCCCCAATGTTATTCTTATGGAGAATAATTAAAATTGTAAATAGAATATAGTATTTGAATATATTTTTATGAAACTTGGTAAGTGGATTTATGTAGTATTAAGACATTTATATCTCCATTGGAAATTCGCTGATTATGCAGGTTTGCTGCGACGGGGGTGTTTTAGTTGATGGTTGGTGTGAATTTTTAATGTTTGTCCAAAACACTTGTACTGCAATAAAATAAATCGACAGTTCGTGTTCTGCAGATAACTGCTGTCATTGAACACATACAATTTACCTGTAGCTAAACTCAGCATAAGTAAATCAAGATTATCAAGAATCAAGAATGAAGAAGCCTTTATTGTCATAAACTATATTAAGCATGGACAACTAGTCAAGATACACAGTTTAAAACAATATACATTAATAATCTTAAAGCACGAGTTCGCACGCAGCACGCTGACATGAGGGAAGTGAATTTCCATATAAAAACTTTTAAAACTCAAAATCAGTGTAAAAACATACATTTATTCCAATTTTTATTGAAATCTGAAAACATTGATTTTTTGGCTGTTCTGATGCTCCTGGTTTCATTTACCTGCGAAGCTGGGAATACAATTTTGCGCATTATAATGTTAAGAGAAGATTCAGACAGGCTTGAAAGTAGGCGTGAGTTGCTGGAGATGATAAAAGTACTCTAACAAAGGAATAACAGGCTTTTCTAGTGTAAAACCCCCATAAGACAACGTACTGTGTTTAGTCAAAACACATTTTCTTTAATAACTCGGTAAATATGTATGCTAGAATGACGAGAGAGGGCTTAAAACTTTTGCCTCACTAATTCCCATCTTTTTGCATGCATTAATTTTACATCCGAGTCTTTTATGACCCTTTTTGGGCCCAAAAGCTCGAAATTTGAAAGATTAATCCCCAAAAAAGGGATTTAGAGTTTTCCGATTGTTTTGCCCAACGAACTTGTCCAACTGATTAAAGAAAGGAATGTCCCAACCAAATTTGAAGTAAATCAGATAAAAAATGTGACCGCTAGAGTGCAAAGACATATATATCAAATTTTGAACGACCCCCAAAACGTGTTCAGGGGTTCACGTTAGGAACCTCTATGGTGGTCCCGGGCTTAAGTTTCACCGTGTGGGTCATGCTAATAGTTCACTTTCCAAAGGAAATTGATTAATAAAGGTCCTTAGGGGCCATACACATATGCAACACCCCTCTACATTGATCTATCGCAGGTTCATATTTGAATATAAACATTTTCAGGTAAATTTATGAATTTACCTGAAAATGTTTATATTCTTTCCACCCCCACTTATGGTGGGGGTGGAAAGAATAAAGTGCACCCGCTTGTGTGAAATTAAAAGTATAATTTTTGGAATATAATTTTCAAAAAAAATTCTTTTCTTTTCTTTAGGTATGTTGAGTGGAGCCGCCACGAGCCGAAGCCTGGAGTTTTTGACTTCACAGACGAGAATGATCTGGAGCACTTCATCAAACTGGCCGAAGAAGAAGGCCTTCTCGTCATTCTGAGGCCGGGGCCATACATCTGCGCTGAGAGGGATCTTGTGAGTTTAGTTCTCTAAAACTATTTTGATCACCTTTGTTTTGTTTTGAACATATAGCTTTTGGCAGAATCCAGATCAAACATATTTTTCTTCAACATCTGTGTACTTGAGTCAAGTGTAAAAATAGTTATTTCGTGAGAGGTAAAAAGTCATAAAATATCTCCGACTACGGTGATCTGCTAAAACTCCTGAGAAAGAGTGCAGAAGGCAATGATTAACATGTGGACCGGTAGTCAGCTCCACAGTTTTTCATGTCTTATTTAGTTTTCATACACATTAGAAAAAGTTACAGCTTTTGTACGCTTTTCAAAATAAAATGCCTAAATGTTCTCTTCTTGGCTTCAGTGAAGAAGAGTGGCGGAAAGAAGATGTGTGAGAATAAGATACAAAATATGTAATCATATTACAATACTCTGTGTATAACATAGGTACGATTTATATATAGTTTTGTGGATTTTTCAATTTAGATAGCTGGGTGTAATAAACTACAAAGTTTGCCTCTAGTTCAAAATACATTATGAGTTGCAGTATAAAGCTGGTTGTAGACTGTTGGATTCACAATATATTTGAGGTATTCTCCTAGGCTGTACAAAACAAGCTAGGAAACAAATGAAAAATGCAAAGTTATTATTATAAATGTTTCAGGGAGGATATCCAGTATGGCTGCTTCATGAAAATCCAAAGATGCAACTAAGAACAAGTGACACAAGTAAGTTCTCACTATAAAAAACATCTTATTTTAATTTGAATAACAATTAAAAATACCCCCGTCGCAGCAAACCTGCATACTCAGCGAATTTAAAATGCATGTATATGTGTCTCATACTACATAGAGCCACATACCAAGTTTCACAAAAATACATTCATAAATAAGTGATATATAGCATTTTATTTATTCTCCATCAGAATAACATTAGGGCTGAGTACGCAGGTTTGCTGCAACGAGAAAGAGAAAAAATTAGTATTTTTGCAATTATCAATATAACTCAACCAGGTGAAGCTTCATACCAAGTTTTATTAATTTAGGTTCATAACTAAGGGAGATATGCAAATTTACTTATTCTCCACATGAATAACATGGGAGCCGAGTATGCAGGTTTGCTGCTACGGGGAAAATCAACAAAAAACCTTTTTTGTGCAAATATCAATATACCACAACTAGTTGAAGCCACATACCAAGTTTCATCAATACACATTCATAAATAATCGAGATAGCAAATTTTATTTATCCGCCATAAGGATAACATTGGACAACGTACTGTGTTTAGCACTTTGAATATCTTTGCAACGGTTGGACGTAGAACAACAATTAAAACACCAAAATCATTTTTTTGTAGAGCTAAACTGATTGGTAAAACAAAATGTGAAGTTTTTAGTAAAAGTATATGAGGAAAATCCAAAAACCTTTATCCCATAAGATTAACATGGGAAATTTTGTGGACGCGTTTTTTGACTTTTCTCTACAACCACTTAACCTAGGTTAATGATTCAAAATACCAAATTATTTGTTATTTTAAGCTCTATAAGATGGCTATAACCAAAATTAATTGTTTTTAAAATTTTAGGGGAAATAATTCAAAAACTGATTTTTGGAAAATTTAAAACCCTCATAAAATCCCCTTCCCATAGGCCGATCAATCTGGTTTTCAAATTTAAAGTCATAAATGTTACACTGCACATTTTTGCCAAATTTCATCAAAATCGGGCGTTTCTTTCAAAAGTTACCGCGGTAACGGATACACACACATATATATACATTTGAACGAATAGTGTTTTTGGCATCTGGGGACCTCAAAACAAAAGGTTATCATGGTCTCGGGCTTAAGTCTTACCATGCCACCTACGGTAACAGCTTCTTCCCTATAGGGGAAATTCGCTAAAACAATAATAGACCATTTGGTTGTAGTTGAATTTCAGCGAATTTCTCCTATATGAAAGAAGCTTTTACCATAGTCAGCATGGTAAGACCTAGGTCCGGGCCTGGGCCTGGGACCATGATTCATTTTTGTTTTGAGGTCCCCAGATGCCAAAAACACCATTCGTTCAAAACTATATAAATATATCTATTCGTAGGTACGATAACTTTTGGAAAAATAGATAGATTTTAATGAAATTTATGACAATTGTGTATGGCAACATTTATGACTTTAAGTTTGAAAATCAGACAGATTGCCCTATTCGAAGGGGTATTTTTAAAGAGGTTTTATACCGAAGAATTTTTTTTTAGTTTTTTACATATAATCTTTTATCAGATAAAATTTTACTGCAAACTAAAATGTTATAGATCGCTTATTTATGAATATTTATTGATGAAACTTGGTATGTGGCTTCACCAGGTTTATTCTATTGATAATGGCACAAAAAACAATATTTTGCGATAATTCCAATAGTAGTAAACCTGTGTAGGTACTCAGCCCCCATGTTATTCTTATGAAGAATAAGTAAAATATTTTGTCTCTTTTCATTATAAACATATAAATTAATAACGAGTTCGCACGCAGCACGCTGACGTGAGGGAAGTGAATTTCCACATAAAAACTTTTAAAACTCAAACCCAGTGTAAAAACATACATTTATGCCAATTTTATTGAAATCTGAAAACACTGACTTTTTGGCTGTTCTGATGCTCCTGGTTTAATTTACCTGCAATGTTAGGCATACAATTTGCGCATTATAATGTTAGGAGAAGGTCTATTCAGGGTTAAAAGTGGGCGCGAGGTTGCTGGGGATGAAACAAATATACCAAGTAATGAATAACATGCTTTTCTAAATGTAAAAACCCCATAAGACAATGTACTGTGTTTAGCCGATATACATTTTCTTTAATAACCCGGTACATATTTTTGCTAGAATGACAAGAGAGGGCTTACAACTTTCGCTTTACTAATTCCCATCTTAATTCATGCAATAATTGTATGTCGGGGGCTTTTTTGACCCGAAATTTGAAAGAATAATCCCCAAAAAAGGGGTTTAAAGTTTTCCAATTGTTTTGCCCAACGAACTTGTCCAACTGTTTATAGAAAGGAACGTCCCTACCAAATTTGAAGTAAATCGGACAAAAAATGTGACTGCTATAGTGCATACACACACACACACACACGCACGCACGCACGCACGCACGCACGCACGCACGCACGCACGCACACACACACACACACACACACACACACACACACACACACACACACACACACACACACACACACACACACACACACACACACATACATGTATTCGCTCAATTGTGGAAAACACCCAATTGTAGCATCTTTAAGACGAAAGATACTGCGTTATCGACAATAGTGTGGACAGTATGTTCCACAACTCACTTTCCCGATACACACCGATTTTAGCCCTTACACACTAGAAAACAATTGTAGCAACGTGCCACAATCGTGCAAACTCCAACTTAGGTGTGTACTCCCCACCACGTCACGCCAGCGCTGTTGCCAGTTCGTGCCGGTGCGGCGGTGCGCGGCGCGGCGGCCAGCTTGGTGACTGGGTAACTTGCCTCCACTCCGTGATCTTTGTTGGCTCAGATGTTCGTTTTTAATGCTCTATTGATGCTTTTTGATAATAATTGGGCTACATGTTGTATATCATAATATATTGTTGAAATCACTGTATGTAAAATTATTTCTGATTTAAAATAGAAACTCATTTTTACGTAAATTGAACAGTAGGCCCTAAAACTAGTTAATATAGTATGGTATATATTATATTATTTAATAATTAAAATCATTGTAGAACTTTTATATTGTTATTAGTATTCGGTACTTATTTTAGCGAATTTCCCCTATAGGAAAGAAGTTACTACCGAAGTCGGCATGGTAAGATCTTGGCCCGGGACCACGATAACTTTTCGTTTTGAGGTTCCCAGATACCAAAAAAATCGTTTGTTCAAAAATATATTTATGTGTGTACGTGGGTACGATAATTCTAAAAAAATTGTCCGATTTTTACGAAATTTGATACGAACATTTAAAGCAACATTTATGACTTTAAGTTTGAAAACCAGAAAGATCGCTCCATCCAAAGGGGTATTTGGGGAGGGAGGGGATTTGTACCCCATAAATGTTTTTTTTAGTTTTTTATACATAACATTTTAGTTTTGACTATTTAATTCAGCTTAAAAAAACAAATTGCTATTTTGATAATTTTTCACAAAAGCAGTTTTGTTGCCGATAGTTCTCGTAGCAGCAAACCTGCGTACTCAGCCCCCATGTTATTGTTATGGAGAATAAGTCAAATTTTCTCTCCCTTAATTATTATCATAAATTAATAAAACTTGCTGTGTGACTTTATCTAGTTGAGCTATATTAATATTTGTATAAAAAACCCTTGTTTGTGTTCCTTGTTTCAGCAAACTTGCGTATAAATGTTATAAATCGCTTATTTATGAATGCATATTGATGAAACTTTTTATGTGACTTTATGTAGTATTAAGACACATATATATATGCATTTGCAATTCGCTGAGTTTCCAGGTTTGGTACGACGGGGGTTTGCTACGACATCCATTTATATGATATGGATGTCTTGATATGCATAAGGTGCATTTAAATGCAAAAATATTTTCAATGAGTATTTTCATGAGTAATGAGTGTAAAATTTGAATATAACTCAATAATTGTAAGTAAATAGTAAAACTAGTTTGTTGATTGGTTATCTGATCGCTTTGAGATACCAAAACAAGTTTATAATTCTCATGCCTATAAACAAAGGTGCAAAATGTGTTAACACCGAATGGTACGGATTTGGAAAAAAATTTCCTCATACTTGATCAAACATTATTAAAAAATATCAAATTAAAACAGATTTGATTAACTTTGGAAACTCTGATCAAGCAAGCTAAACAAGTCAGTTTAATCAAACTTGATCTACTGTCTTGATCAGGCCTGATAAAATGTGTCCCGATCTAACCTTAGGGGATCTAACCCCAGGCATTGTTAAACTCCCCATGTTGTTCTAACTGTATAATAGAAATCAATTAAATTGGATATGTAAACGGATGTCAATAAAAAAAAAACAGTACAAAACAGGATAACTACGGGATTTTGATTTTGTTTTCGCCTTTAGGGCGCTCTGCCTCACGGGTGATCATGGGATGAGCATGGTCCCCAAGCTAAACTTATGGATTAATGTTTACTCAACTATTTAAGCTAAAATTTGTTAGTTGATTAGTAGTTGCTATTATTACTGACATAAACCTTCAAAATATCTAAAAAAAATCTCTTAGGACTTCTCCCATTGCCTTTGAAGATTAGTTATTACTGAGGCCATTGAGATGACATATTGGGAGGGAGGTAAGTAGTACAGTTATGAATGACATATAATTACTCACAATTTAAGTACTCTTTAGGGCTCCGTCCCACTGGTTTAAAAGTTCTCAAATTAGGAACTACTGAACCAATTGGGTTGCAATTCTGGAGGGAGATTGGTGTTAGAATAATCATACTCACACAAATCCGCTCATGACCTAAGTGCCCATTTGGGCTCCGCCACACTAGCTTTGGAAATTATCAAATTAAGGATTACTGAACCAATTGAGCTGAAACTTGGGACGGAGATAGAACTGATACATACACACTGACTCATTCTAAAACTAATTCATTGTAATTAATTCATTGTTGGTGATGGCAAGGTCATGTTATTTCAGGAGTTATTGCAGACATTTTCAATCACTTACTAGTAAATAAAAATTAGGAACTGTAAAAACGAGTTAGAAATTAAGTATGTGTTAGTTTCCTGATTCAATTTATTTAGTTTAGACGCGACTATGTTCGTGTCCTTGAATTGTCCCCCAATCCACATACTGTTATGTCCATGCTATCTTAATATATAAAATTGAATCTATGTTCCCTCTGGACTATTAAGCCACTCAACTGAATTTAATGACATTTTCATTATTAATGTAGCATTGGGTCGGGATGGTTCCTGGAAAGTTTATTAAAAATTTAATAAAAAATATAATACAACAAGCATTTTTTGTAAATCTCATAAGAAATACAGCAGCGTACGCCAGTTACCAGTTAGTCAATAATAAAATAGCTAACATGAAATGAAAGCCAAATAAAACTCGAAAGTGAAATAAAAATAACATTAACTAAACTAAAGAGAACGTGAGAATCTAATCAATAATTATCTCCTACCAGTGGCTGTCAGTCAAAGCAGAGCCTAAAACGGTGGGTCTTGATGACTGAACTGTAGCACACATGTACTTTACTCAATATACATGAGCACTAAAGATTTCAAGAAATTTCCATAGTGCTTCACCCTATCGATTGTCAAATTTTAAAAGTTATTCTTACGGACATTCATGTTAATTGACTACTTAATAGCGTAAGAAATATTACATCTTTGGAGTTGTTCATTATGTTAACGATAGAATACAGCACAGCATACACCTGTTCATGTGCCTAGTTCTTTGATAATCTTAATTTTAAATGAAAATAACTGATGGATAGAGAAGTTCACATCTTGTAGCCTTGAAAACTATTGTTTAATAAACTAGTAGCCCGTCGCCGCTTCGCTCGCGATCACAGTACAGTGTTATGTTTTAGATGTCAGTTCCATTTGTTAAAGCACTTGGAGGACCCAGATTTGTTCGAAAAGCCAGTCAGTTTGTTAAAAATGCCTAGAGTACTTATATTCACGATTCCTCTCCAAGGCGTGCGTATTTGCTTTGCTTATTGCGTATTGCTCGTTTCTTTTCATTTTGGGCATGTCCGTTTTATATTAAATCTTCAGTTTGAATAGTGCTCACAATATATAAATAACCTAATCATGTATATTTAAAGTTATGTACTCATTGGTTCTGATCTCTATTCCCACAAAAACCACATGATACTGAACCAAGTGATTTTTATTTTTACAATTGAATGGTTGATTTTGAACAGCTGGTATGATTCTTTTATTTTTATTTACAAATCTTAACCATAACTCCAATGTTAGTTTTTTTAATATTTTTCTATACAATACTATATTTTTCTATGGATGAGATCTTATTAGAACACATTTATTAACCCATAAATTTGATAGTTTTAACATTTGGTAAAGATATTTTGGAGCAGGAGTAGGCAAAGGTTTTATTCTGATATATTAACTATTCTCCTAACAAATATATGTTCAATCGGTTTGGTTAACTACTTACATTAGTGATGAATAAATTACAATTTTAAAAGCCGACAGAGCAGATAAGTCCCAAAGGGCATACTGGATGAAATTATAGGCCTTTTTCTGACTAAAGTGCATTGCCTGCTGTCTTTCTACAAAATATACGCTCAATCTGTCTAGTAAGTACATAATTAACATGGAAATGTTGAAGGGTGTTAGGGCCTAGCCTCATTGGAACGGGAATTAGCCCAATCTTTTTTGGGATGAACCCGTCTTCTTCCAAATATCTGCTCAATAACTCCTGTAGTTTGTTAAACTTATTGAAAGTGGGCTTAAAAACATAAAATATTCGATATTATAATCACAATGGCTACTTAGACAAACTGAGCTTTAATAAATACCATGTAAAGCTTACGTGTTCTGTACAGCCAATGATTTATTACCATGCCGTTATTTTAAATGATTTAGTATACCAATGTAGAGTAGTAAAATATCCATTCATGTTTTCTTCATTCCGTGATAAAATATAATTAGCTGACTAAATGCTGATTATAACAAATACGGTGCAAGCTGTAGTGAAATATTAAGTAACCTGTACCCCTAGGATCGACTTTGTAGCAGTGCCGGTCAAAGGGGCGTAACCCTAATTACTTACCATGATTTAAAACAGCCGCCTCTACACGAAAACAGGCAAGTTATTTAATTTCATTGAGTAAATTTTGTTGTGAAGCGCAGAAAAAATCTGGCTTATAAACTGACAGACGGATAAACAAATGTTTAAAACAAATTAAATATCTCCGTAGCATACAACATTTCACTGCTCAAAACGATGTAGAAAAATAACTTATTTAATTTATATAGATAAATTAATTCCTTACTTGTATAATCGGGTTTTCTAATAACCTGTCCATAATGTACTAACAGCTAAAATTCAAATCAAAATATTCCTCATGTTAATCTTATGGGATAAAAACGAACTATGAAAGCTTGTGGGGCGAAGCCCCGTGGTCGAGAGTGTATGGAAACCCTACAAGACACATCTAGAGAGTAAGAGCTTTCAATTAATACGAAATATGTATATGAAATAATATTTTTAAGGGTTGAAAATCGCCTAACAAAAGTCAAGATATTCTTTTAATAATATAGATTATTGAATGTAGAAATTATATATCTTTAGCGGAACACATGTCTGATGAAATATTTGCTTTATATAGGTTAAAACTAGTGGCTTGAAGGGGTTAAAACTAGTACCTTGCTCCAAGTAGGAACACATGTCAGATTGTAAACAAATTAGACACTCAATCACATGTGTTATTGTAAACAAAACAGACGATTTAAATTCCCATAATTTTCTTATGGAGGGTGTTTTACGTTATTTATCGTTTGCTCCTAAATGTTTGGAAATACAGCTGTTTTTCCCGAGTCCCTGGGATCAAGACCTTTAATTTGAACCGTCTCCCATCATCCTTCGATTTTCCAAATTCCCACAATTTTGACGTAAAATATTTTGCATACAGAATTATATATAACTAGGCTTATCGCCGTTGGAGGCTTCGCCCCCAAACCCCCTTTCGGAGTTCGCTTCGCTCACTTGCATTCCTCAGTCAACTCAAGTTTAAATCAAACTCGTAGTTCATTAACCAAAGAAAAACTACAAAACAATGACCTTTGGTGAGCACCTACACCGGCGCTCCCGTATCGTTTCGGTATCGAAACATTTTATCAACCGGCTGCTTGTTCGTTTTATCGAATGAACTCCCGATTACGATGGTTGTTTCGAGGTGTATAAAAGCAAAAAAAAGTACTCACTCAATCATAGTCAATCGGATATAAATAAAAAGTTGTGCTTACAATGTTAAATTGGAGTTCTACAAATGGATTTACGTGTAAAAGATAACAACAAATTAGACTTCAGTTCACGACAAAATGATAGTAACCTAACCTAACCTAACTCCACAGAGCGCTGTACGGTAGCTGATCGTTGAGCTACATAATTACAAATAAATGAATTTGTAAAAACGAAATAAAGTCAAATAAACATAAATTGCAGACCTCAAAAAGTAAGCATCAAAAGTAGGATTCAAACCCGTGACCACTGATCTTGAATCATCTGACAAAATATCCACTGGGCTATTGGGCTAAATTCATTCCATAGAACCGGTAGAATCGGTTTGATTACATTTTCCATTCTCGCAACAAACGATATTCGCGATACTGAACCTCCTGTGTAATGTGCTTACCATATTTTGTAACAGCTGATTTATATACACCTCATGTGAGCAAATTAGTATCGCCTACACTACTAAATAAATCAGCTATTGTTTATTTAAATCAGCTGATACAAACATGTGGTATTAGCCAAAGGTAGTGCTTTCATTTAAACAGCTTTCCAAAACTGTACACATTTAAATGGGCCAAAATACTCAAAATTCGTCCTTCTACGATAAATTGCGGCTAAACAGATGATCGGATCTTAAATCTGACGAAATATCGTTAGTTGGAAATTAAATTGTATACAACTTTTGTATTTAACATTTTTTGCCATCTCTTACCGTTTTCGTACAAAACGCGCTCAAAGTGGAAAAATTGAAAAAGTGGAATTTTCCCCGCCCCATAAATGCCTTAAAAACTCAAAAACGTTAACCTTTAGCAAAATTTCTGTCAGTTTCTCGTCAAGAGCTTTAACTCAAGTATGATGTTGAGGGAGGTTAGATTACGGATATTGCCTCATAGTTTATGTCAGTGAATGAGTGAACCCGTCTAGTTTTATATATTATAATATTTATATATAAAGACTAGTTTATTTTAATGACGAGGATGATATGTACTCTATGTGCAGAGTGATTCAGTGGCGTAACTTATTAATTTCAACCAGGGAGGTTTATTGTATAACTGGAGGTAACACTGCTTAACGATTTTGGTCAAAAACGCGAGCCGGTGATTTTGTCAGGTTGGTACACTTGGTGAGGTAAATGTATCCGTTCTTTGAACTATCCTGATTGGTTGTTTTATTCCAATAAGTGAATCTACTCATGAAAATCATTGGAATAAAAGTAATAAGAGTTGAAGTAAATTCATATTTTCGTTTGATTTATGTATCTAATCTTTCCGTGAAACATAATGTATTATGATGAAATAAACAAATACAAGTATATTGTGTTTAAAATCATGGATAGGTACTTGTTTGATTCACTTTGTCGACTCGTCCGATTTCAGCGAGTATAGTTCTTTGCTTCACCAAAATTTGGAAAGAACGGCTTGCAGGTTTGTTCATCAGTGTTACCTCCAGTTATACAATAAACCACCCTCATTTCAACCTTAGGTGCGCTGAAGCAAATTAAAGGTTTCAGTCAGAGCGCTCCGAGTAATAATTTATCTATTTGTTAGGACTTTATTCTTCGGATGGCAGCTTGTGTCATAAATAACTCATGCTCCACTGAAAAAATCAAGATTTTGATCAACAGCGTACTTAGATAAATAACTTCTAATAATTCATGCCTCAACTATAACTTGGCTTTTAATGCTTAGGGAGTAGAGAACAAAATTGATTAAAAAATGAATTTTAAGTAGACAAGTTTGAGTTAGCCAATTCCCTTTTGTGTATATATATATATATATATATATATATATATATATATATATGAAATAGTATATACCTATATTTAAAATAGAAATAAATAAAGTATAATAATTGTATTTGTAAAACACAGGTGATGTTTTAAAATCCTGCAAACAAAGATAGTAAATAATTATGACCCAATTAATTGCAATAATATCGTTCTATTAAAACAAATCTTTCAGTTTACTGTTGTGTAGCCTGACATACATAATTAGGGTGATACAACAGTAAAGTAATATGACACAAAAAAATATAAGCAGAGTCTTCTAACAGTAAAAACCAACCAGCAACGGATGCCGCGAACATGAAATAACGTAGCGGCAACACCGCACGACCTTGCCACTAGTTATACGCTGCTCCGCTAGGATCGCTAGTGAACGGTAAGCCGGCGAAATGCCACAATCCAGCGAATTTCGGTGTTTCTTACACACATGATGGAAACTCAAAAGTGGCAACTTGAGTTAGTTTGACTTTTTTTGACATTTTAACCTCAAAATTATCGATAAAAATTGTAGCATCGTGTGTAAGATGCCACAATTGGATCACGATGCCACAGTGTGGTTGTGTGCATGTCCATGATGCTACAATTGAGTAAATACAAACACACACACACACACACACACACACACACACACACACACACACACACACACACACACACACATATATAATTTTGAACGACCCCCCAAAACGTGTTCAGGGGGTCACGTTAGGAACTTCTATGGTGGTCCCGGGCTTAAGTTTCACCGTGCGGGTCATGCTAATAGTTCACTTTCCATAGAAAATTCACTAAAAATAAGTATGTGGCTTTTCCTAGTTTAGTTATATTGATATTTGCATAAAATCCTAGCTGCGTACCATCCCAAATGGTACTCTAATGGAGAATAATTCATATGTTATATATTGCTTATTTGTGAATAAATTTGAATGCAACCTGGTAAATGGCTGTATGAGGCATTAAGATATCATTGGAAATTTGCTAAGTGTGCACGCTGCTGCGACGGGGGTATTTATTTGAAGAGAGGCTGCTTTTGGTCCTAAATCAGCTATTGCTGCTGTTTTAAAAAATGAATACCTAAAAACGGAGTACCTAAAAAATCAATTGCTAGGGCACGGAGCAATATTTAATATTAATCGGGCAAGGGCAGTCCTAGGGTTAAAAACGTAATTTCATGAAAATTTTGGGGGGCACCTTCAGCACACCCCCTGGCTACGCCCTTGATGGTACGTGTACGATAAATGAAATATCATGTTTCCAGCAACACTGCAGATTGGATTGGTGATCACATGACCTTACAGCTGCTTTTCCGATTTCTCTTCCGGTAAATGTAGAAAACCTTAAATATACTGACTTCAGAGACCTTACAAAGTATCTATGGACCTTGTATGATAAGATTTTTTCAAAACCTCAAGGTACAACTGTAAACGCTATAGCAGCCATTTCACTCCAAACTGAATGTAAATCCACTCCAAATACCTTTTCCACATTTTGACAGGAACAGAACAAATTGCTGACCTGGGATCTGGCCATCTGGCATCACGTTTTGACTCGACACTTGACGGCTTAATTTTTTGGTACTGGTATTATATGCTTCATTGACGTGATGAAACTATTAAAAACATTATAGCTAGCCTAAATGAGAACCTTTTGGGCGTTATTAAATCACTAAAACTATACAAGAACTGACTGAAGTTATGTATTTGGAGTACCCAAAAAACCAGTTACGCCATTGCTTAGAAAAAGTCAAGTGAAAGAGAGAGCCTTGACATATGAATATCCATTGTAAGGCTAATAGATACCCATTATAACGCTAATGAATAGCCAGCCACACATACTAATGTTGCTGTACCAGAATCAGACTATGAACTGGCAGTGACCATTCATTACAAGTCATAAAAACATTGATAAGGTCAACAGATTACTACAACTACACTTTAAAAAACTTGCATTAAATCTAACAGTTTGTTAAATAAGTCTGAACTTGTTAGGTTGGGGCATTTAAACTAGGAAAACAAATATATATAATTTAGGAAAATAGAATAACATATTACAATTAATAACCAACCAGCAACAGCAAATACAAAGCTAAATTTGGAATTGAGAAAAATAACAAAGTTAGAAGATCAGAACATTATTGTAAAATGCCAATTAGATACATTTATTATGAATCGTGACTAGAAGAGAAATGGAGTACTTAAAGAATCCAAACTCACGAGTACAGTGGATGTACATCCCCGACCTGCAGACCCTAACTGTACTACTCTGGATCCTCCACCGACTGGATTCTTCCATCCAAGTTACCTCTCTTCCCCCCCTCTCTCTACCCTCATTGGTTGGCCTAAATATCCAGATTGTTCTGGAATTTTTTTGTTCCGGTCACTTCTGTCACCTACTGGTCATTAATCTAGAGCAGTGTTGTAATTAGGTCCCGCTGCAGTCAGCGACAGCAGGGGCACGGCCCGAATACCTCTTCTATTGTTACATCCCCTGGCTTGAGGCTCGAACTCCGTTTGAGGCTTTATATGTTGAAAGATAATTTTTGCTACAAGTTATCTCTGGACAATGATCTGTTGGTCGGAAATCTTGATTGCGATGCTAGGCCCTAACTCTTCTTCTCCATTTAACACGTCCCAGTGCACCACAACTTCTATCAAAGGTAGTGGTTCCTAGCTCGTCCCTTCCAGCGTGCGCCCTGCTTTCCCGAGAAAGCCACGTTCACGTCTTCTTAATGCGAGGTGTTTTCTATCCAATACCCTTAATTTTTTTAGTTTATACCCCTTTTTTAAGTAATCAACATTTTCCTTGAAAATTAATATCTAAAGATTAGAATCCTGTACTGAGCCTCTCAAATCATTTACGTAGGTTCTTGGTAGCAGAAGTGGCAGACGTATCATGTTAATTTGCACTTTCAAAATGTATTGACAGAATAAGGCAAAAGGTAGTAAAATTGTCAATAATGTGCTCCTTACCAATAAAATGTATAACATGATCCTTCTGTCATCGACAATGTCTTCCCAACTGTTCTCTAAGTGAATATGGTTGAAAAGCGTGGGTCATTCTAGGTTCCTTACCATGAAAGTTGGAGTAGTCACGTTCCAGTCAGGTAGTACAAGGTTTGATAAGTTCAACAATTCAGTTCTTGGTCTGTTATCAAACGGATCAATTTTAAGATGGTTAAGGTTCGTCCATGAAATTGGAATGAGGTGGTGAAAAGCTGGATTGGAAAATTGTCTAGAATTACATGAAAGTATACTGTCAATACAAATTTTGTTATTTGTGTGAATTTTATAGTTACATGGCATCTCAAGTTCGATAGTGCCTAATTGCATTTGAGGGAGCTCCTGAAGGGTTTGTTTATTCCCACAGGAAATCTGTAGGTGATCAATGACGTGTGTAATCAAAAATTTGTTCACATTAAGTTGAGTCACAAGGGGCCATACACATATTACGTAACACATTTTTTCGTCATTTCAGACCCCCTCCCTCTTCCATGTAACGCACCGTAACACCTGACCATAACCCCCCCTCCCACCCTTCTAATGTATTAAGTGACTCAATCGTAGAAGGCTTTAAAATAGCTTAAACTTTTTAAACATTGTTTTATTAGCAATTTATAATATGGATTTCAGTGAATCATTAAACTTTAAATGACTTCCCTTTAACAATATTAATCAATACATTTTTTCAAAGCAAAATTTATACAAACAAACAAGACTGTTACTAATAATATAAACTATCTCAACAGAATGGGAGTGCACCAGCTCTTAGGGTTAATATTTGTGAGTTACGTAAAGTTGATCCAACCCCCCCTCCCCCACATAATGCAGCATAATGCTATGCCATACCCCTCCCCCCCTTTAAGTGTGTTACGTAATATGTGTATGGCCCCCAATTGGATAATTCCGTTTTTGCTGACAATGAAACTCACAATGTTGTCTTATTAATGAGAGATGAGTTTCATTCATAATACACTTTACACTTTGTGACGCTACAGAGCTGTGAAAGTTATATCTGGGAATTAGCTATAAATTAGATGTCTTATATTCACAATCTTCATTGTTCTCCAAGTCAACTTTATTTTTGAGATTCTGTTGTAATAATAATAAAGTCATTGTGAGCCAAGTAGCAAATAAAATCCTCCCATAACAGAGGTATGGGTTGATATAAAAATGCTTTATAATTAAATCCTAAATTTTGAATCGGAATCTTCATGTTTAAAACAATAGTCTCATTTTCATAACGGAACTTGGAAATAGGTAGGGTATGTAGATGGTAAGTTTTCGTGAGGTTTATAGTCATGCAATGTTAAATTTCTCAATTTGAGAGAATCCTCTAACTTAACAAAGTCATCATGTAAGACTGCAGGGTTCAAAAGATCCTGGGGAATTTTATTGCTTTCACAATCCTGTTCAATGTTGTTGAGTCTGGAGTAATAAAGTGTTAAATATACAACCAATTCTCCTTCAAATATTTAAACATTTTAGATTCAAGCTGCTTAATTAGTTGTATAGTTTAAGTTAAACTTGAACGTTGTGTCATAGCCATTGAGGGGATCATGCAGTTTCAAAAGCACATCATTTAGTTGGTGTGAAAAATGATTCATTTTATTTTCTGCCAGCGTTAAATCTAAATTTTCCTCTTTAACATAATCTAATAAATCATTTAGTTTATCATCCGTTTGCCTTTCATTCTGAGTCAAGTCCTTTAAATTTGACATTGAAGCTACACTGCAGCACCAAGATAGTGCATCACCAACGAAATCAATAGCACGTTTCTGTTTTGAATGCCTTACAAGATTCAATTTAAGTTCTGGATCATAAATGTCCTTGTTCAAGTTCAAAACCTCATGAATGTAATCTTGAATTTGGTGAGGTAAATTTCTGTTAGTACAGTCTTGTGAATTGTTGTTTAATAGATTGTTGCAATACTCGCTAGTGTACTGAGGTTTAGGGTTATCTCGTGTGAACTTTGTGTGATATGGAAACCGTTATAAAAGCTGTGTAGTTGAATGGTAGGGACTGATTTGTCCAATTGTTGCAGTTTTACTCCAGAAATTAGGTGAATCGGTATTGTAGGAGAAGACTCATGTGTTACAGTCAGTAAGAACGCCAGTAAAATGTAAATAAACCATGTCATGTTTTCTACAATGCTGTCCTTGTGCTGATGAATCACAGAACAAGGGGGAGAGAGAGAGAGAGTATGTGGAGACTCAAGTGGTGTTGTGTCCATGTTTGCGATGCGCTAGCAGTTCCCGCCGCTGGCTTCAACTGCCAACAATTGAAAAACAATACTACTTCTACCTAGGCACCTTTGCTGGCTGGCTTACATACCATTTTAAATACTAAATTACATTTGATTGCATTATACTATCATTCAGTGTGTGTTGATCACATTGTAAATGTATTCCCCCAAAATCACTACAAAACACCACCAGAACAATTATTGTTATCTATTCATGTTGATTAGTTGATTAATTATTTACATTGATTAATTTATTCATCCTACTGTATAGTATTGTATTTGTATACTATCATTGAAAGTATTTAAAAGTTACCAGGGCTGTAGACAGGTTTAACGGGCCTCGGGCAAAATCACCTGACCGGGCCCCTCATACCGGATGGTCAGGGGGGTATGGAATACCCCCCTGGAAGAGGGGGGGGTCTGAGGGAAAAAATTGTTCATGAAAAAATTGAAATATCAGTGTTTAAAAACGCAAGTTTTGGCCATAATTTAACTAAAAATATTCCATGTATCATTTATTTTTTATTTATTATAATTATTATTTATTTTAATTTATTTCTATAGGCCTAGGTCTACAGGAATAAAGGATAAAATAACCAAAAATTATCCATAAAACCAAAAAAATCTTTATTATTGTAATGTATTGCACAAACTTTACAGCAATAAGCACAATGTTGGGCCAAACGAGAAGTTTTTTTATAAAACGTTTACAAATAACAGTACAGTAAAGATATTACATTTTTATAATCAAACATTTTTTGTCTACAACATAAAACTTTATAATGAAAAAGAAAAAAATACGTACACAGTTACTTAGGTGTAAGGGGTTTTACTTTCTTAGCTTTCCTTGCAGCGAAGTCGTTAATGGCATCATCCATGTTTATAGCCTTGGCAAGTTGAGCCTCTACTGCCAGAATACCAAGAATACCAGAATACCAGGCTTGTCAGTCTGTGTTGTGTCATTGTTGATCGCATTACGTTCTTCACTCTTTTCAACGTAGAAAAGGACCTCTCAGCGCTGGCAACTGTTGCTGGTATGGTCAGAAATGGCGGATTGCGATGCAAATTTTTGGGAACATGTTAAAAAGTTGCATGGCATGAAGACGATTTAACAGCTCTAAAGAGTTAGGTTTTTCATTGCCAAAGTTAGCAGGGTAAATCTTTTTTAGTGTGTCGAGTTCGTCTGCTAACTCTTCTTGCAAATCAGTCTTGTATCTTTCAACGAGATTTGATGCTTTGTTTTGTATTTCGTCCTTTGTCATGATGTTGAACTCCCAAAGAACCGAGAAAAAGTTGTTAATTGTCTTCAATGATTCAAATCTCACATTTAGGTCAGCAATCACTTCGTCCAAAACTACATTATAAACATCTATTTTGAACCGCATCTCTTCCGTCTGTGCCGCGTCTTCTTCGGTGTCGTCTTCGTCTATCATTCTTTTTATTTTCTGGGTCCGTTTTCCGGGCCTTTGTAAAAAAAATTATAGGCCTGTCTGATTACAAACCAACTGTTAACAATTTTTCATTTTTGTTGCTGAAGATAAAACTTACTACATAACTTAATAATTTTTCCGGGCCCCTGTAAACAATCTATGAGCCCGGCCCCGGGCAAATGACCCGATAAAACCGGTCTGTCTACGGCCCTGAAAGTTACTTATCCATTTTGATCACTCTCGTTTCAAGAGTACATAATACAGTAATTCACTCTCACTATGACATGAGTCCTTCGAACACTTCGCTTGGAACTGCACATCACCAAGCACACTTCTCACATCAACTCATACATTTAAAACAACCAAGGTTTTAAATGATATTTAGAAATTCCTAGGGATGGTTGAAATTCATAAAATCAAGAATAGATTGTAACTTTAAGCCAGTGGCCAGCCGACTTGAAAGTTAAATAATTGTCATAATTGGTTATCCCTACTTCTTCTCCTCGACTTTCTAACGCTCAACCCTTAACGCAGCTAATTTTTGTTACACTTGATCCAAAATTGTTCAGTCAAAACATTTACCATTTCTGCACTAGATACAGGGTCAAAGTGAACACTGCCCCTGGAATGAGAGAAATTCGGGTCTGTCACTCTACCTGCGGCATGTGAACTATTAGAACTTAGACCCAAATGCAAATTAAATGTTTTAGCATTTTGCGCCTTCAAATACGAATTCGCCTCAACTTTAGCTAAATTATCTTGTAACTCACTCAAGTCCTTGGTACCATACAACATAATTTGGTCAAAGTACTTAGGCTGTTACCCTTTCTGAGTATGTTTAATAATGGACTGATCAGACATGGCCGGATCAATCTGACGACATTGATTATTAATCATATAAAAGTACTGTAATGGTGTTTCATTCTCAGATTGTATCTTAGATTTAAGTGTGTTTTGTTAGTCTAATAAAAGTCCAGTTGAATTAAAAGCCCTTCTTAAATTTGAGACCAAGTCATCCCAAGATACAGTCGGATTCTTGTCAACAAAATCTGTGAGCCATTTATACGCATAACCTAATATATAAGTCTAAATTAAATCAAGTTTTGTACGTTCCGATCAGTGATTAACTTTAGCCACCAATTCATACCTCTTTAAAAATTCATTCACATTTTCATGGCTTAACCCTGAGAAGGTAATCGGCTTTACCATCGGAATTTGCTCAGTAGTGGTAGACATATTAACTTGGCTGTTTACAGACGTCGTTAAATCGCTAGAGACGTCTAACTTCCCTAAAAAAGCCTCTTGTGTCTTGGTGTACCGCAAATCAAAATTAGAACTTAATTTCTGTTTACCTAATTGAGTATCGGTAACTGGAATCTCATAACAAATAGCATTATGTACTTCTTCTATTCTAAACTGCTTTCTTCTTGAAAGAAACACTTCATGCTGTGAAATAAACTCATTTTTGTAAACTGGAGCAGTTTCCGCAGCTAATACTTTACCATCTAAATTACAGTAATTGTGTTTTGACTTAGCCTCACCATCTGGCTCTGGATCTACTAATTCATAACTGTGCTCTAATAATTGCTGATATTCCGCTAACACAGGGAATTCCCTAATACTGTCCTCAGGTAAAATATTTTTTCAAAACAACCATTCCAAATCTAACTTAAACCGTTCACTTTTCTGAGCCAATTTCAAAATATCCTTCACCAAAGCCAAAGATCTTCTCAATTATTGGACGGATATTTCCGAGGAATCAGGAGGGATTCTGATTTTGTACAAGGAAGCTAACTCAAGAATTCCATTTGTATTAAGCCTATAAAAATCTCTCTCAGTCAAAGAGAAATCCATAAAAGATCATCTTAGCATTAACATTAAACCATTAACATTAAACCGGCCTATTAATGTTCCCTTTTAATAATAAAAAACAAAACAAACAAGATAACAACTATTCACTCTACTATCCAATTTGATCATTGAAAATCTGATATTCACCTATTTACCGTTAAATTCATAATTTCATCAATTCCATTATTATTTAATTCACAATTACTTTAAAACTTAAATCAGTAAAAATAAATTATTTACTCAAACTCTCATGTACTAAAAAAAAGGACAAATTATTTCTCAAACATGACCTACAGATTGTTAAATTCATCTTATACTACCTAGTCGCAGTCAATAATTTTGGTTCCCTTCTAGTCACATCCCTTCCTTTCCTCCATCATGTTAACTTGGTGGAGGCGCCGGGTCCTCTTCTAATTCCTCTTCTATTGTTACAAACTATAAAAAAGTGTTTTATTCCTCAGTAAAAATACCATTGAATTTTAACAGTTTGTTATATAATTTTATAATAGAAAAATAAAGTAATGTTACCTCGCCTCAGGGTTGACTTGCAGTGGTACTTATATTTTCCGGTTAAAGCAGAAACATACAATGTAATGTAATCTTGTGTAAAAATGGAAAATAAATATATATTCTATTCTATTCAATTCTATATTCTAAAAGTTTTAACTATAACAAATGTGTTACATTCTACAATAACTTGACCTATAAACAAGAAACTTGGGTTTGAATAAAAGCAAGAATGAAACTTGTATATGGATTTATTTCTGATCGTAACAGCAGTCATTATTTCTTTTTTATAGACTGTTTGGCTAAGGACAAATTAACATTTGAACAATTAGTTAAACATACTTCAACAGTAAAATATGGTTCATTAGTAGTAGGAAGTAGGTTTATTAAATAGTCAGAATTATGATTTACATCATTGTCAATTACTACTTTTTTAAATATTTCCAATGTTTTCAGGTCATACAAAGTATGTTCAAGTATGGATGGATACGTTGCTATCGAAATTACAACCCTTACTTTATGGAAATGGAGGCCCTATAATTATGGTTCAGGTAAGAAGTATAGGAACAGTTTTATATTAACTAACTTGGGGCCGAGCTGTGTTCAGAGGAAAGTAACATACTGATAAAAGTTTAATGATAGAGATGTGAGTGTTACTTTGGCAGCTAGCTCGTTTTTGGACAACTGTTAAGATTTGAAACTCCATAACCCTGATGTTAACATTTTAAATTTTTACATAAGTTTTTCAGTAAAGTTTTAGTTTTCTTGAGTTTAAAGATTTTGCCAATGGATTTCTGAGGCCCAAAAATATTATTTTGAATGTTTAAGCACATTCTTTCATGTATTCCGAGATCCATTTTGCAAATAACATTGCTCGTTTAAGAGCAGTGTAGGACACCAATGAAACAGCTAATAGTGATTGATACCAACTATCTAGATTCAACCTCATCAAATTACCTTCATTCATTCAATCCTAGTTTGTGATTGCCAATTAAATGTTGTTAATTTTTGTAAAGCATGAAGCTTTCACAAACACTTTTTTATAGAAATTTTATGACAATTACTTCATTTTCATTAGGTAGAGAATGAATACGGGAGCTACCCTATTTGTGATAAGAACTACACATTGTGGCTGCGAGACCTATTCAACAAACATGTCGGTACAAAGGCAGTCTTGTTCACGACCGACGGAGCAGGACCAAACTACTTGAAATGTGGACCTATCCCTGGTGTCTTTACCACAGTCGACTTTGGTGCAGGTGAAAATAGCAAGTAAACTAGTTGAAAACCAATATAGTTTAGTTTATTACCTGTCGAAATATGTTGATCAAAACCAGCAACCAAAGAATAACATAGACTGGCAATCCCTATCCCACTACACATTACTGTAGTTGAAGCCGGTTCCCCACCACTCAGAGGCTTAAACGCCTCAGCCACTGGCCCAAATTTTAATTCGCCGCATCTCATTACAACCGTCTAAACGTACAGTTGGAGCTAAGATTTTTTTGTGATATTGAATAAAACAGTATGTCAACAGCAAAGGGTTAAGTTGGAGTAACAAATAAAATAAAATATTTTGATGACTTAAAAAATTAAAAACTAATGAGATCAAGTTTTTGTTAGACATGAAAAAGTTGATCTGTGAGAACTTTTTTAATTATTTGCTCAGGCAAGTTTTGTCAGCAAGAAACTTTTTGGAAAAGACATGATAAACAAATTTGTTGTCTTCATATTTTTTCTCAAAATGCTTAGTTTAGCCTGCAGGAGCCTCAAAGTTAGGAATAATCTCAATCAAACTTCATACTCGTATATTTCATATGGGAAATGTTACTCATGTGAGGAAGGCAATAAGTTATTGAACAAATGTTATTCACTGAGGGTAATGACGTAAATAATAAGAATTAAATTAAATCTGTTGGTACAGGGTTAATCTTGAATTAAAGGCAGCACCGGGACAGTGCAAGCGATGGCAACACTTGGTAGTGGACAATTCATGTGGATTCGTCCCCCACCACTCAGAGGTTGCCCGGCTTCAAACCCAGCACGCAATTGCCAGTTGATGTTTTCTTTGTTCGCTGATCAAAACAAGTTAATAACTGCAAGCTTTTACAAATTACTACATATCTTACCAGGGCAAGTGGGGAAGTCGTGTGAGATTGTGAATACCCTACCCCGATACTCCTCCAATAGTTTTGTACTATCAGTTAAACACAGGACCAAATTTAAAAGTGTCCAAAATAATCATAACATTATTGTTTAAATTTTGGTTTTTGTTTTCACAAATAAATGTGAATCGGTAAGGTGACTGTACTAAGTCACGTGGTGGGGGAAGTCTTTTTTAATTAAGCATGCACAAACAGGGTGTGATGCACTAAGATTTTAACAATACTTGATTCGTTTTAGCGAATTTCCCCTATAGGGAAGAAGCTATTACCGTAGGTGGCATGGTAAGACTTAAGCCCGAGACCATGATAACTTTTCGTTTTGAGGTCCCCAGATGCCAAAAACACTATTCGTTCAAATTTATATATATTTATATATATATATATATATATATATATAAAATATATATATATATATATATATATGTGTCCGTTACCGCGATAACTTTTGAAAGAAACGCCCGATTTTGATAAAATTTGGCACAAATGTGGAGAGTAGCATTTATGACTTTAAGTTCGAAAACCAGATCGATGGGAAGGGGGTTTTATGGGGGTTTACAATTTTCCAAAAATCGGTTTTTTGCAAATTTGACCCCAAAATGTTAAAAACACTCAACTTTGGTTATAGCTATTTTATAGAGCTTAAAAAAACAAATAATCTAGTATTTTGAATCATCAACCTAGGTTAAGTGGTTACGGAAAAAATCCAAAAAAACGTGTCCCATGTTAATCTTATGGGAAAAAGTTTTTTAGATTTTTCTCAGATAGTTTTACTAAAAACTTCACATATCTGTTTATTAATGTGTTTAGCTCAACAAAACAAACATTTTGGTGTTTTAATCGTTGTTCTACGTCCAACCATTTCAGAGATATTCAAAGTGCTAAACACAGTACGTTGTCCAATGTTATCCTTATGGAGAATAAATAAAATTCTATATCTTGATTATTTATGAATGTATATTGATGAAACTTGGTATGTGGCTTCAACTAGTTGTGGTATATTGATATTACCACAAAAAACAAGTTTTTTGTTGATAGTCCCCGTAGTAGCAAACCTGCATTCTCGGCCCTCATGTTATTCATATGGAGAATAAGGAAAGTTGTATATCTCCCTTAATTATGAACCTACATTAAGAGAACTTGGTATGTAGCTTCACCTGGTTCAGTTGTATTGATAATTGCAAAAAAAAAACATTACTTATCTTCCTCGTTGCAGTAAACCTGCATCCTCAACCCTAATGTTATCTTATGGAGAATAAATAAAATGCTATATGCCACTTATTTATGGATGTATTTTTGTGAAACTTGGTAAATAGCTCTATGTAGTAGTGAGTCACATATATATGCATTGGAAATTCGCTGAGTACGCAGGTTTGCTGCGACGGGCGTATTTTTGTTTGTTCACAAACTTTAGGAGTTTTATTCAAATTAAAAATAAACTATTGTATCAGATTTTACCTTTATAATCTATTGTTTTATTAATTTTGCAAATTATAACTAGGAGGACAAGCTTTACAAAGGTCAGTTAACTGATTTATAGGTCAAAGTAATTTTTCATCTTGGCACTGCTAGCGGAATTGCCTAGCTCCCTTGCTGATGAACCACTACAGCTGTTATTATGTCTTGGTGGTTCATACCAAAAATTAAAAGTTTTGATCTGTCAATGTAATTTATTTTATGATTTGTTTAAATTTTGCTTTTTACTATTAAACTAAAATATATGGCTTTACACAATTTTAAGGTTATTGTTTTAACCATGTTTCAAAAAAGCAAGCACACAAAGATTACTTATATTAGAGAATGTGCTGAACAGTTTTAACTGGCACATTAAAATTTTGTTTCAGGTGTAAATATTACCAACGCATTCAGTTCCCTGAGGGCTATCCAGCCCTTTGGACCCTTGGTCAACTCGGAGTTCTACCCAGGCTGGTTGACCCACTGGGGCGAGCCTGTGGAAACGGTGGAAACTGACCCTATTCTGAAAACCACTCGGGAATTACTCCAAGCCAAGGCATCCTTCAACTACTATGTGTTCTTTGGGGGGACCAACTTCGGTTTTACCTCAGGTTGGAAAGTATAACATACATACCCTTCTTCTAACGGTTTGGTATTTTAATAAAGTCTTGTATGGAGGTCAAGTGAAGAATACTACCGGTACCAAACTGATTAAACTAAGTTGGAAACATTGCTGGGAACCAGAGACGGGGATCTTTTACCCAAACCAGAAAGCTGCCACCAGCCAGCTTTGATTTACTAATTTAATGAAACACCTTGAACTAAACTATCACCTTCCAAACTGATATTACCGCAATTGTGGTTAACTAAAAATAGCAAGAGACTACTAAACTGATTTCCTAACCGTTAACAAGTGTGAACTGAATCTGCAAGTGACTCTCAAACATTTTCTGGGAGAATTGGTTAATTGGTGAAAACGTGGTCTAAATTTAGCAAGTAATGACTGGCGAAGCCAGTCTTAATTGGAGATTCCCTACATATCCAGAGCTGGGGTGAAACCTACCGGCTTCTCCCTAGTTTACTAACTTAGTCTTGCATTTCTCTAATTTTTAGTCAACTTAAAACTAAAACTTATCCATGACTACTGCCAAGATTTACATCGATGAGGGAGCTAGTCTGTTTGCCGTTGATGCTAGTGTGTTGATACAAAGGAGGTTCGCGGAGGTAAGGAGGCGGCCAAAAGGAGGTTGCCTTTTTTTAAAAGTCGAGCGAAAATGACTCAGTTGTCCAAACCGGCGAGACCGAAAAATGAGCGAGACCGCCGGGGCAGCCCGATTGAGTTTGGTGTACCATAAGAAAGGCGTGCCGCTATGCTTTACATGGGATGTATCCTAAAGGGCCGTATCCCACCAGGTTAACCTGCTTATATAAAAGTCCCTAAATTATAATATATTTACATCAATTACTGTTAAATTCCCATATATTTAAACCGTCAGCAGGATAAATTTATTTATTTGCTAGTGGATAGTGATTTTTTTCCATTTCAAGATTTTCTCTTAGCTAATACACCAGTGATAAAGCACTGTGTTTGCTTGGTAGTTCTGCAGTTGGCCAAGTGCTACATACACTGTTTCACATTCACTGTGTACAGGTCTTATGGAAGAAGGTCATGTTACTACCTGAGCTGAGAACATTGTTGGTGGTGTTATTCAGGTTGCGCCAATTTTGCCCGCGGTCCATTTGAAGGCACTCAAGTAAATGCTTTCAGGACGGCTAGTAAAACTAGAATTGCCATTTAAAATACATTGATTATACGCTCCAAACTGTGCGTTTAATGTGGGACAGCTGGATAAATAAAAAAATAAAATTAGATGGTCTTTTATTCAGAGCGTTTTTCATGAACATGGTTTTCAAAATTGATTTTACATGGTTCTCAAAACAATTCGCATCACATAAAATTGGTAACACAAAGCTATTTACAACAAAAATTATCTAATAATATTATACAATGTTATATGACTTAAAACCAACCAAATTTACCTGATCAAAAACAAAATCTTTTAACTCTGTCCACTTAATAACGCATTTTGCAATCTTTTTTTAAAAGTCTTTTGACTGACCAATTCATGGCCGATACTGGATGACAGAGAGTTATGGAGCTTTGGGGCAAAATAAGAAAACCCCTTACGAGGGGCTCACAGCGCACACGAGGCATATCAAGCATGTTGTCCTGCCTGGTACATCAGGAACGCATTTCGGAATGGGTTCTGAGCCTCTCTCTCAAATATTGCGGTCTCTCCTCAGCCAGGACTTTACGAACGAGACAAGAAGTGTGGAGAAAGCATAAGTCAGCCTTCGGCAATATACCAAGGGTTTTCCGCTCAAGTGAAATTGGGTCAAATTTCTTTAGTTCACAAACGTACCTGGCACACATGCTCTGCACTCTCTGCAACCGGTCCATGTCACCTAGAGATACAATGTTGCCATATACCAGAAGACAGTACTCAAGTATAGAGAGCGCCAAAGCCTACACAAGCCGAAGCTTAGAAGGTGCGGGGAACAAGTGCCGATGCCTGTACAACATTCTCAAACGGGCCATAGCTCTCTGTCATACAATGCTTACATGTCCAGAGAAGGAAATTCTGGCATCAAACTGAAAAAGTTCAAGAAGCTTGGGAGGATTACACTCGTTCAGGAGAACACCACCGAGGTACACGCCAGACAAGGGCGGGGATTGCAGAACCTTGCCAGCCGGGAATGTCAACAAAGAGCACTTGTTCTTGTTCAGTCGGATACCATGGCTTAAAGACCAACTATAAATGGCATCCAGATCAGAATTGAGATTGGAAACAGCCCGGCCAACTTGGTCATTGTCGGACTGAAGAGCCAGCTGGGCATCATCAGCGTACGAGTACAACTGGCAATAATGAAAATCCTTCCCCATGGTGGCAGAAAATAATGTAAACAAGTCAGGCCTAAGACAGCTACCCTGTGGTACTCCTAATGATTTTTTCAGAGGCAGAAATATCTGAGCCCACTTTGGTCTTTTGGCTCCTTCCATCTAAATAGGAATAAAACCATGAAACTACCTGATGATCAAATCTGTAAAACTTCATCATGGCTCACAGCTTTGATCAATGGAGTCAAAAGCCCGAGAAAAATCCAGCATTGCAATGGTAGAGCACCTTCCAGCATCTCTAGCTTTAAGGAGGTCATCACAGATTAGCAGCAGAGCTGTTGTGGTGCTGAACCCCTTCAGAAAACCAGACTGTGTAGCTGGAATTATTGACTCCAACTCCAAGAATTCCACCAGTTGAGAGACTACAATTGTTCTTAGACCTTAGAGAGGACAGGTAACACGGAGATAGGCCGGAGATCAACCACCGATAAGGGCGTTTTGACCTTAGGAAGAGGAATAACAATCGCTTCCTTCCAAGCATTAGGAAACACTCCAGTGGCCAGCGAAACATTCAACAGGTGAGTGATAGCCCCAACACAGTAAGGACCTACCATTTTAGTCATGTTGATTGTGATACCATCAGTACCAACTGCGCCCAAAGTTATATTATTGATGGCAGCCTTTACCTCTCTTTCTGTCACATGGCCAAAGCTAAACATATTTTTGACATTCTCAGAAAAACTCGTAAGATGATAATCAAGACATTCAAATTGGACCCGACAACCAGTGCCCATCTTATAAAAATGTGTGTTAATTTCATCAGGTTTTTGAAGAAATGAAGGAAGCTCATAATCATTTTCATTGGTCGCACCGCTTTTCTTAACTTTAGCCCAGAATTCTTTAGAATTTGTGCATCCTGCCAGTTCATTTCGAGAGTAAATTTGTTTGGCTTTTCTAATCGCACTGTTCAGGGTGTTTCTAGCTTTGCAGTACTGGTCCTTGTTGCTGTCACTTTTAGAAGTCAGCAATTTTTGCTTCCAATAATTCTTTTCCTTAGTGAGGTTAATAATGATTTCATTTCTCCAAGGAGCTTTCTCCAAGGTGACTCTTTTCCTTACTAATGGAGCATTCTGATTAAATATTTCCAATACAGCCGAGTTTATAAAGCCTACCATTTCGTTAACATCATTCATATCTTTAACAGTGTTCCACTGGACACTGGCAGCGCACTTAATAATTTCTTCTGTATTAGAATTAGAATAACCTCCGTAAGTTAAATATTTCTCTAGCTTTTTGCCTCTTTTGCGATTAATATCTATGTCACAATAGGTAAGTTTATGATCTGATACTCTAACCCCTGGACTATCATATATGGAAGACAAGTCAATAACATCACATTTTGTTAAACAGATCTGTTTACTTATTAGGATGTGATCGATGAGCGTAGAAGAGGTTTTTTGTGACTCTTGTGGGCTTATCCACCAACTGGGTCAGCTCAAGGGCTTCAATTTGCTTACTTAGAAAGCGAGTATCAGTTTGTGAATTATCTGAGAGATTTATATTAAGATCACCCATAACAATGGTATTATCAGCATACTTGGTCATATCATAAAAAGCAGAGAAAAGAGAAGGTTCAAGACAAGTGTAAGGAATATCTTCAGAACTGTACACCACACATATGCAAAATTGATTTCCTCGGATACTTTCTATGCCACAAATATTTTTGACGGGAAAGTTCAATTCAATTGTCTTAAGAGTAAAGTGCAGATCATTTTTCACATACAAAGCCCCTCCACCCCGTCTATTACCATTTCTGTCACTTCTAATCAAGAAATATCCAGGCAATTTTACCTCGTCTGAGCTCTTATTCTCCGTAAGCCATGAGGATAGTGGATAGTGGAGGGGATTGCTTTCCCCTAACCCTCTCTCTCAATTATCAAAAAAAGTCACTTGCCAACAGAATGTGTGTGACGTGATGCACACATAGTGAAGGTATTCAGGTTGTTGCATGAATATTAAATTCAGAACTACTTTTTGAAGGTATAAATTATGGAAGGGAATTTTATATTTACATAAAACATTAAATTGTAATGAAGATATGAGATTATTAAATTATATTTTTTTTAGCTTTGAAATCTCAAAAGCGCACCTGTTGTTATTGCTGAAAATCGGGATTTGACTGTATTTTGTGTAATTTAAATTGACAAATAGTTAATCAAATAACACAAGATCAGGTTATGTATTAGAATTTTGAGAGTTCAGTATTTCAAAAGTACTATACAAAGTTTTCCCTTTTTAGTGGATAAAGATCTAAAATTAAAACATAATCAAACGATTTGCTTTCCCTATATTAGACCTAAAGAATGACTAGATGAGTTTATTCTATCGATCAAGTAAGCTTGGTATTCAAATAAAAAACAGACTTTCCTTGACATTCTATGACTATATTTAAAATTAACGTAAGGACCGTATTCAGCTTGCACGGGCCCGGGCCCCTGGGCAGGCCTGGTGGTGTGGGCCCTTGTTGCCATCTGCATCCAAGTTGGTGACCTTTTTTTAGACAACAGTGTCCTAAATAAAATACCGGCCCGGCCGCCGGACCAACAAGCCCGGGCCCCCACGGGCCCAGGCCCCGGGGCAGTTGTCCCCCCTGCTCCCCCTGAGTACGGCTCTGATTAACGTAGTCACAAGATATAACGTAGTCCAAATAGTCACTTGTAGTCACAGCTTCCCGATAATCAGGGTACCAGTACCAAATTTCACCTGTCCAGCATTTAGGGAAGTCGAAGAATTAGTGATGAATCATCTAGGGCTTTGTCTTTTATATATTAAGCTTCAAATTGAAATGGTTTTGTCTATTTTATTTATTTTGCTAGCGCAGTACCTGGTGGGCGTTCCGTGCCTAAAAAATATTTACTCACAATGTTCACATTATTTCTCCCAACAATAATAAATAAACAGTTATTTACAATAATCTAAATTAGCCACCTGATGAAATCAAAACAAATCTTTACTTCATATGAATAACATTGCACCTTTGAAGGCCAATGGGGTTATATGGCTTTAAACCGGAATAAGCATGCAGTTACATTAACTGTTGAGCCGTTTAGGAGTCCACAGTGAATACACATACAACATACATATACATTCATTTTGTTATGTACTGATTAAAATTTCCTTTTTTTAGAAATAAGAACTCAAACATATTAAATGATGTTGCTTCAGTGGCTTAATAGCACTGAAGTTGTTTCCGTCTGAATTATCTTCATAAATCAAAGATTATGAAGGGTAGAGATATTTGTTAAGACAAAATTAGGGACTTTTAACAAAGTTTCTGGTATTTGTTATAATTTGTTTTTGTTTACTGATGTGCTTTTCTAGGAGCTAACGTCAACAAAAATTATGAACCACAGCTCACGTCCTACGATTATGACGCACCAATCACTGAAGCAGGGGATTTGACCGAAAAATACTTTGCAATTAAATCTGTCATCTCCGAGGTGAGGTTTTCAAATACAGCTTTAGTGTTTTCACGGTGAACATTCGACTAGATAACCAATACCTTAGCAGGTTCTATACCTGGTAGCAATTATCAGAACGGTATTCCCACTGACCCGTAATTCATAACATTGTGAGGCAAGTGCTTAAATTTACACCAGTAATGACGCTACAAATTAATATTAAATATGCTACAATAATTATACAGTAGAACCTCAATTATTCTAAATTCAGGGGACAGCCAATTAATTTAAAAATAAAGGAAGTTTTAAATGTTGAGAGTTTGAATTATAGAGGTTAATATGAATGATATTCAAATTATAGAGGCAAAGAAAATAAACATCAATGAATTCAGATCTGGAGGAAGCTGAGTATACGCATTAGTTAATGTTACAACATGCTTGTTTTTTTGCGCTTAGTTTCAATTTAAGAAGCTTACGGTATCACAGTTCTTACTTTAGAGGTTGACTTAGAATTTGAGAGGTAACGTTTCGAATTACAGCAAAAAAATTCAAAATCTAGAGGCCCGAGTATAAATATATTTGAATTTTAGAGTCTAGATTATGCGTTAAAACACTTTGAATTATCGGTATATTATTTTTCGAATATTAGAGGTTTTCCGAAGGGAACAGATAAAAGTTACTAATTATAGAGGTTTTTGAATTATCGAGGTTCAAATTAGTGAGGTTCTACTGTATTAAAATTAACACACTCTATGAACTAAAAATACTTTCCATTCAAAAACCCCCGCCAAAATGTTTACTAGAGATCTTATATATTAATTCGCAAAGGAATTTCATTTTCGGCCCACTACATTGTTATTTTTCAACTAATTTGGACAATCGATGTTTCATTTTTAAGTTTATACACTGCTTATTAACAGAAAAATTTAAAACTCATAAATACCGCTTTAGTTTTAAAATGTTGACGTTTCAAAAATTGCTCCATGTTATTTAAATGGGAGAATATTTTTGAAGGTACTCGGCCTTAGTTTGAGAATACCAGGTAACGTAGTCATGGAATTTTTACCAATTTGAAGCTTGAACATTCCGATACTCCTCAAAATTGTCAGATTTATAATTTTCTCCCTTTAAGTTTGTTAAATGATACAAAGTATTAAGTCCTAAAATTTCTCCATGTTATTTATACGGGATAATTTTTATCTAAGATTTTGACGAACTCGGCCTTAGTTTGAGAAAACCAGGTAGCATGTGGTCATGGGATTTATACCAATTTAAAGCTGAATCCTTCCGATACTACCCAAAATTGTCAGATTTATCATCTTTTCCTTTTAAGTTTGTTAAATGATACAAAATGTAAATGCTTACAAACCATTTTGGTGGGTTTTATAGTATGTTTATTTACAACAAACAGCTGATTATAATCCTGACTCCGTGATTTTCATTAGACAGCTGATCAGCTCATCAAGCTTTTGATTTATTTTTGTCTGTAGCAAACATAAACGTAAAAAACAAATGTAACCTTATAAAAAGTAAATAATTAAAGTTTTCATTTTCAGTTTTGTGAGATTGTGACTAGCTGTATCGTACCACATATAAAGGTGCATTTTCATAATTTTTAGCGAATTTCCCCTATAGGGAAGAAGCTATTACCGTAGTCGGCATGGTAAGACCTAGGCCCGGGACCATGATAACTTTTCGTTTTGAGGTCCCCAGACCCCAAAAACACCATTCGTTCAAAACTGTATATATATATATATATATATATATATATATATATATATATATATATATATATATATATATATATATGTGTCAGTGGGTGCGATAACTCTCGTAAAAATAATCCGATTTTGACGAAATTTGGTATAAGCGTGTAAAGCAGCATTTATGACTTTAAGTTCGAAAACCAGACAGATCAGACTATCCGAAGGGGTATTTTGGGGGGGTTTTGTACTCCAAAAATGGTTTTTTTTGAGTTTTCTACATATAATTTTTGAAAAAGTCAAATTTTAGTTTCCTCCATTGGAATCAGCTTAAAAAGACGCACAATTTGGTGTTTTGGCCATTGCTCTACGTCAAATGGTTACAGAGATATTGAAAGTGCTAAACACAGTACGTTGTCCAATGCTATTCTTAAGGAGAATAAGAACAAAATTATAGCTCGCTTATTTATGAACGTATTCTAACAAAACTTGGTATACGGTTTCATCTGGTTGTGGTCTATTGTTATTTTCACAAAAAACCCGATTTTTACCAATAATTCCCGTAGCAGCAAACCTGCTGGCTCAGCCCCCATGTTATTCTTATGGAGAATAAGTAAAATGTAATGTATCCCTTAATTATGAACATAAATTAATAAAACTTGGAATGTTGGTTCACCTAGTTGAGTTCTATTGATATTTCCATAAAAACCCATTTTTTGTGTTCCTTATTGCAGCAAACCTGCGTACTCATCTCCCATGTTATTCTTATGGAGAATAATCAAAATGGCATATATCGCTTATTTATGAACTTATATTGATGAAACTTGGTATGTGGCTTCACCTAGTTGAGTAATATTGATATTTACAAGAAACCCTATATTTGTTTTTTTTTGTAGCAGCAAACCTGTGTACTCATCCCCAATGTTATTGTTATAGAGAATAATTCAAATTTGATATATCGCTTATTTTTGAATATATTTTTATGAAACTTGGTATGCGGCTTTATGTGGTATTAAGACTTATATTTTGCATTGGAAATTCGCTGAGTATGCAGGTTTGCTGCGACGGGGGTATTAATGTTTTCAGTAGGTATATATTAAAAACTGCAGGTATTTCACTGTTGGTGATTGCTCCTGCTTGGTGCCGTGAGATTACTCAACCTTAATATTGTAGCCGTCGAACTTCGACAGGTACCCACTAGTATTATGTTATTATTTTGATCATACTTGTTAGGGCAGGCATTTTGTAAATGACAATGGAAAGAGGTTGACAATTATTCTCAAAAATTAGTAATCAGTTAATCGCTTTACACTACAAGATCTATAATTGCAAAAAGTTATAATATCTTAATTATTCTCATCTAAATTTAAAAAAAATGATAGGGTGTGTATAACTAGTAAAAAACATGAGATTACAAACACATACAACTCATTTTACAAAAACTACTACTATTTTTACTGAAAATGTTTAAAATGTTCTATCTGCTTTGGGCTATTAGCCAATTTCCCCTATAGGGAAGAAGCTATTACCGTAGGTCTCATGGTATGACTTAAGCCCGAAACCATGATAACTTCTTGTTTTGAGGTCCCCAGATGCCAAAAACACTATTCGTTCGAATATATATTTGTGTGTCCGTGAATGCGATAACTTGGGTAAAAAACGTCCGATTTCGATGAAATTTGGCTCAAATGTATAAAATGACATTCATGACTTTAAGTTCAAAAACCAGAAAAATCGTACTATGGAAAGAGGGGTTTATGGGGGCTTTAAATTTTCCAAAAATCAGTTTTTTTGCATTTTTCACCCTAACATTTTAAAAAAACTCATGATATAGAGCTTAAAAAACAAATAATATTGTATTTTGAATTATTAACCTAGGTTAAGTGGTGGAGTTTTTGTTGATTATCCCTGTGTCAGAAAATCTGCGTACTCAGCCCCCATGTTATTCTTATAGACAATAAGTAAAATGTAATGACTCCCTTAATTAATCATGAACATAAATTAACAAAACTTGGTATGTGGCTTCATCTTGTTGATTTATATCGATGTTTGCATAAAAACCCATTTTTTCCTTAATTGTTGCAGCAAACCTGCTTACTCAGCCCCCATGTAATTCTTATGGAGAATAATTAAAATGTTATACAGCGCTTATTTATGATTGAATATTGATGAAACTTGGTATATGGCTTCGCCTAGTTAAATACTATTTATATTTGCATCAAAACCAATTGTTTGTGTTCCTTGTTTCAGCAAACCTATGTACTCATTACCAATGTTATCCTTATGGAGAATAATTAAAATTGTATATATCGCTTATATGTGAATATAGTTTTATGAAATTTGGTATGTAGCTCTATGTGGTATTAAGACATATATTATGCAATGGAAATTCGCTGAGTACGCAGGTTCGCTGTGACGGGGGTATTTTAATGAGTCATAAATAGACTTAAGACAAAAATGATCTGCAACAATTAACTGATAAATTACACATTTTTGCCTTTTCAACCCTTTTCTATTTTTCTAGTTCATGTCAGTGCCACAAGTGTCAGTAGAAAACTCAAAAAAATTCAACTACGGAAGCTTAACCCTGGAACCCAAAATTTCACTCTTTGATTCATCGGCTGGCATTGCTTATGAGAATTCCATATATCCTCAGACATTTGAGGAGCTGGGACTCTACAGTGGGCTTCTCTTATACGAGACTACCTTCCCTGCAAATTTCTCTGGTAGAGGACTCCTCCTTGCTAAGAATATTCACGACCGAGCGATTGTATACATCAACAAGGTAACCATTTGAAACAAATGTACTGGAATAATCAATACTAGTTCATTTAATTGGACTGATGAAAAAAACGAATTACAAATTCTAAATAAGTTTAAGAGTCTTCATCACCGGAAGTTGCTAGACGCCATCTTAGAGTTTTGTTCCATAAGGCCAATGTTAACTTTGTGCCTCCGTTACTCCTCACCTGATCGTCACAATCAATTAATTTTGGTGTCAAATTAAAGGTTTAGTCGTCCTCTAGGGAAATACAATAGTCGAATTTGGATTTTGTTATAAATTAATGAGAACGTGTACAATGTTTCAGTTAAAAATTAAACTATTTATTGTAGAACTATGATACCAAAATTAAGGAATTCGACATTGTATTTCGCTAGAGGAAGACAAAACCTTTAATTTGACACCGAAATAAATTGTATGTGACGATCAGGTGAGGAGTAATGGAGGCACAAAGTTAACATTGACCTTATGGAACAAAACTCCGAGATGGCGTCTAGCAACTTCCGGTGATGAAGACTCTTAATAAGTCATATGTTTTACTTTTATTTTTGTTTATCGTTTTGTTTTAATTTTTTTTTTACTCCTGATGAAGGCTTAAGCCGAAAATTTGAGTTTTATTCTAATAAAAGAATGTGTATCAAGGTTGTTTTTGTTAACTATTCATATTCATAAGCCTCAAAGATACAACAACTTGGTTTAAATTTGTGATCATCTCATTCATGGCCAAGGGAGAAATGCAATCAATATATTTTTAGTGAAGGAACTGAGAAAGTTAAATGTGCTTAGTAGTTTGTTATTAAACCATAACATTGGCTCAGTGTATATTAACTGGCTCAGTGAGTTCCCATTTGAATGACACATATTTCCTTTACAGCATCCAGTTGGAGTTTTGGAAAGAAATAATGCTATGTTCTCTTTGATAATCTCTGGTGAGCCACATCAGACTCTCGGCCTTCTGGTGGAAAATCAAGGTCACATTAACTACGGACGTATGTCGGACTTGAAGGTATTTACTTACAATTTTTATTATGTGGTTATAACAATTACGTAAGTAATCTTTGTCAAAAAGTAAAGTTTTGGAATTTTTCATTAAAGCTTATATTACCACAAGCCGAGGTTTTATTACCAAGGTTTTTGTTAGATTGGCAATCAACGATCATTCACTTCCCTACTTTGGCAAAAATTACAAAAATCATAACACTTTGTTGTTCATCATGTATAGCTCTTCTTATTGGTTTTAATTTTAGATTAATACACATCAATCAATAAAATTGTAATTTAATTTATTGTAACTTTGTTGTTAACAATATTTAAAATAAACAAATACACATACTACTAATGATACACTTGCAACGACACGTAAGTTGTCAGGTGTTTTGTTAACATGGAATACTGTGACATAAAAAGGCAGTAATTAGATATTGTTCCTAAAAAACTATTCCTAAAATAACTCAATATTTAATACCGATTTTGCCAAAATTGTAACTCATATTTTGGCATGAAGGGCCTCACTGAGAATGTAACTGTGAACGGCGAAGTGCTTGTTGACTGGAAGCAGACCGGCTTTCCTCTAGAAGACGTCTCCCACGTCGTAAATCTTACCGCAGCTGCGGGAGTCACAATGCCAGCCTTTTACATTGGCAGATTCCAGCTGCCAGAGGACTCCGAGGGGCCAGGAGACACGTTTGTAGATGTGAGCGGATGGACCAAGGTGAATGGTGTTACACTATCATAATCACAGTCAACTATTTATTACAGATTTTAGCTTTAGATAATATTCACAGGTAAAATATAAGTAACTGATTTATTACCAATATGTCGTAGGAATGAAGGAGTAAAACTAATCTTATTAATTGTAGCGATAAACCTTTTTTCCACATTTCTAGCAACTTTCTCAGCAATTTAACAAATATTAAGGATAAATCTCTTAAACATTAAAAAACACCATAATTTTTTTCTGAACTTAATTTTGGAGCTTCTTATATTTTAGGGTTTTATTCATACAGACTTATTGAAACAAAAAGTGTTTAATTTACTGTAACTTAAAATAACATTGAGATGAGGTGTTAATACAAATTGTAATTGATGAAGTAGGAAAATAAACTTCGTTTGTCCCCTTTCACAATATCAGTTGGCATTTTGTAAAATATTAATAATGGTGAAATTCACTAAATAAAAACGCAATATATAATTCATATTTCAAATATAGACTTTGAATTATCAAGTACAATTCCCAATTAAAATGTGTTCAAATTACAGTAAAACTAATTTTAGACATACATTATTCATTTATTAAAAAACTACATTACATATAGTACATTTTGGATGCGAAAATCAAAAATTGTTTGCACTAACTTTCATAGCAAGATAAACTACTTTTGACAAAAGTCAGTGTGACATTGATACCATTTAAATAAAAGAGGAGATCTCTGGTTTCCGTAATTCGGGTAAAAGAATTTTATCAATTAAATCTAACACATTTCCACAAAGGGAAATAAATTGCCTTCATTTTGTATATCTTTGTCTGTAAAATAATAGTGTAAAAATACTAGGACTCTACTTACCTCCAGTTATACAATAAACCTCCCTGAGCCTGCAGGTGGCATACTCCTAAATCCGGCCCTGCCACCAACAGGGGTTCGTTTTATTTTATTTAATTCAAAATCTTCTTCTTTTTCTGATCAAAATAGTATGAATATGACTAGGTTATTAAAAGTAGTTTAGGCGCTGTGAATTGGTAAAAAAACCTCTGCAAAATGGCATAAATTGCTAGGGCACTGAGCAATTTAGCATTAATCAGGCAGTCCTAGGGAGGAAAAATTTAATAATTTATTATTTGCCAATTTTGTGTACTAAATGTTGTTACAGTGGTGGCTCTTTTAACGGGAACGTTTTTTTAACGGTCATGCTAAATAACTGATTTTGCCAGATAATAGAACATAAAATGTTTTAAAGGGGATATCGAAGTAATTAACTCCATACAAAACCCAAATGATCGAAACTTATGTTTTTACATGACAAGATTGTGAAGAAAAACAAAGTACAAAATACTGTAAAGTTTAAACACTGAAAATAGCTCACCAGTCCAGTGCACTGGTGGATTGTGTTAGTGGAGGTCTGTGAGCGCCTTAACATAATCAGAAAAAGATAATAGCTAGTGGCTTGGCTGATTGCGGTTAGTAGAGTAAGGCCGGTACTTTAACCGGCACACCTTTGGATAGTATAAATGAATATTTTGATGTTTGCAAAATGTTTTGCTGACTTGCATGTAGGCCTATAATAGTGCATTTGGTAATTTTTGCTGTCTTGCATGTAGGATTAAAATTGTGCATTTTGTAATTTTATTTATCAGTGCATGTAAGACTAGGTATGCCATCTTGATGAAGTTTGATTTTGTTGCATGAAAATTTGCATTGTTATTTGCCTTGCTTGATGATTATTTTTAGTTATTTCACATGTTTTAGCTTGTATTTTGGCATGCTTGTAGGCTTGATCCTACCATATATTTAGCCTAGATTTGAAATTGACAATGTCCATTGCTTGTAAATGTCAATTTTACTGAATAAAATATTTATTTATTCTTAGAATGACAGATAAAAGAGTGTATACTGTATTCTGTCAGCCAACATTTGTGTCTGTTTTAAGGGCATCGTGTACGTTAACGGACACAACCTAGGACGCTACTGGTCTGCCAAGGGGCCCCAACAAAGCTTGTACCTGCCAGGACCTTTCCTCCTGAGGAATCCTGCGTACAACTCCATCATTGTCCTGGAGCTTGAAAAGGAAGACCCTACAAGGACTGTCACCTTCTCTGCTACACCTGTATGGTCTTCGAGCGGCTCATAAACAAAATTACTTGATAAAATCTAATAAAACCTGCTTTTAGTTTGAAAGCCCGGTAAACAAAATTAAAAATCTGTTACAAAAAAATTCACACAAACTTCTTTTAATTTTAATTTTACAAGTTTTAAAATAGTATTTTGTTATGACTTAGATTGGAGTAAAAATTAATAAAGTGAAAAATGTAAAAGAACATTCTGATGCAGTTTTTATGGCATTAGGGAGAAAGTGTCAATTTATATTACACAATTAATTAACAACAGAAGGCTGAAGGGAAATTGCAAGGTATAAATGAAACAATTCCCATAACCATCACCTTTATTTTTACACCACCATGAAAATATTTATTATAAATCTCAGATTAAAATGTAGGTTTATTTAATTTTAATTATAAGGACTCCTTGTAACTATCAAGAATAGCTACAAAGATATTTCTCAATAGTAAACAGGTCAAAATTAAAATTAATTACAAGTAGTGGTCAGTAACTAAAGTCTTTTGATTTTTATAGGGGTAAAATGTTATTTAGTTTCATTAAGCAAATAAGCCAAATCATGACCATGATGGAGTAATTTATTTTGTTGTTTTTACAGAGGTTCTAGTGAATTTCCCCTATGGGGAAGAAGCTATTACCGTAGGTCTCGTGGTAAGACTTAACTCCCAGACCATAATAACTTTTTGATTTGAGGTCCCCAGATGACAAAAACACTATTCGTTCAAATTTATATATATGTATATATATATATATATATATATATATATATATATATATATATATATATTTATATGTGGCCGTGAATGCGATAACTTGAGTAAAAAACGTCCGATTTCAATGAAATGTGGCTCAAATGTGTAAAGTGACATTTATGACTTTAAGTTAGAAAACCAGAAAAATCGGACTATCGGAAGGGGGGTTTATGCGGGTTTTAAATTTTCAAAAAATCAGTTTTTTGCATTTTTCACTCTAAAATTTGTAAAACACCCAATTTTGGTTTGGACCATGTTATAGAGCTTAGAAAATAATAATAAAGTATTTTAAATTATTAACCTAGTGGTTGCGGAGAAAATCCAAAAAACCTGCTCATAAAATCTCCCATGATAATCTTATGGGGAAAAGGTGTTTGGCTTTTCCTTAGTTAATTTTAATGTAAACTTCACATTTTACCAATCAACCCAGCTCCACAAAACAATCATTTTGGTGTTTAAATTGTGATTCTAGATCTAACCGCTGCAGAGATATTCAAAGTGCTAAACACAGTATGTTGTCCAATGTTATCCTTATGGAGAATAAATAAAGTTTTATATCTCCATTATTTATGAATGTATATTGATGAAACTTGGTATGTGGCTTAACGTAGTATTAATATATCGATATATGCACAAAAAATTGATTTTTGTTGATTATCCCCATAGCAGCAAACCTGCATACTCAGCCCTAATGTTATTCTTATGGAGAATATATAAGTAAAGTTTTATATCTCCCATAATTATGAACATAAATTAATAAAACTTATTAGTATAATATCTTCACCTGTTGAGTTATATTGATAATTACTCATAAACATAATTTTTCTCTTTTTTTGCAGCAAACCTGCGTACTCAGCCCTGATGTTATTATTATGGAGAATAAGTAAAATGGTATAGATCACTTATTTATTGATGTATTTTTATGAAACTTGGTAAGTGGCTTTATGTGGTAGTGAGAAACATATGCATGCATTGAAAATTCGCTGAGTACGCAGGTTTTCTGCGACGGGGGTATTTTGTTAAATACATAAACTGCCCTTCCAAACTCTATTTATGATTCAGCTGATGAATTTCATTTTTGTCGCTACGACACATGTTAGTGCAAGGGGTTAAACTGTGACATGAATATATGTCAGTACACTAGAATCCCATTAATCTAAACCCTGCTAATCCAAAAACTCAACGTGATTTGAACAAGTAGATTCTCAAGTTAACTCAAGTCTTTCTCGAGTTGACGGTAAAAAAAGTGTAAAATAAGAATCTGTACTTTTACTAACAATTTATCACTTTCACAACTCAACCTTTTTACCTCAAAAGTTTAAGGTTATGTAAAACCGTGATCAGTTAACTAGCCTAGCTCTACTGAGAACTCTATCATGTAACACAGTATATCAATAAAATAGCTCACCTGACAGTAGTCTATCCATCAAATGAATTTCAAATTCCTTATTTGCTAAAAAAAAACCCTTTTATCTCTCATCCCAAAACTTTTGTACTAGATCATACTAAAGTCTACCTTTTTTGTAAATTTCAAACTGGTTTAAAAAATACCAATACCTTGGCTTAACTGCATCAGTGTTGCTGGCCCGGTCATGTTGGAGTTAACAAGTAAAAGAAGTGCCATTATTTAGTACATATTTTATACTATTTAGCACCACCATTAAACATGTTAGTACCTCTTACAGATCTGGGTATAGAGATATAGATATTATTAAAAGAACTTCTTGATTTTTGTTCGGCGATTTTCAACCCCTAAACCAATTATTTTGTATACATGTTTGGTATCAATGAAAATCTTTCTCTCTAGATGTGCCTTTTGAGGGTTTGAAAAACCTACACCTTCAGAGCTTCGCCCTGCAGGCTTTCAAAGTTTCAATGTTAATCTAATTGAGAAGACTGCCAACCTCTATTTATGATTCAGCTGATGAATTTCATTTTTGTCGCTACGACACATGTTAGTACAAGGGGTTATACACTAGAATCCCATAAATTGAGTAAACATGATATTACGAGATATTACTAGATATTATGTTTAAGGGATATTCTGATTTTGGTGTTTAAATATTTGGTTTAGATAGTCAGCTGATTACAATGTAAATAAACTTTTAAAACGTCTGGCTCTATGCTTGTTAGATCCCCATGCAGAGAACGGGACATCTGCTAGTTTAATTTAACTAGTTTCCATGCTAGACTTAAAGCAACCTGGTATCAATTCTCTCTCATTTCTTTGAGGTACTAAATTTAAAATGAGGTAACGAGTAGCATCAAATAAGCTCTCTTTAATAGTATAATTTTTTTTAATCTTACAAATTGACCAAACCTCCATACAGTAACATTGATGTTTTTGGGTATAAAAATTATATTTAAAATAAAAAATGTGGGATATTGCTTTGAACACTCACTAAATAATTGTTTAGTTATATATATATATATATATATATATATATATATATATATATATATATAGGACCAAATAACTGAGACAATGACAAGAACCTGCATTAACACGAACAAATAATCAATATCTTAAAAAATGTGGAAAATATTTTATTTTTTATTTTCAGAATTAAATATTTTTCAAATTAAAACCCATCCAAACTATGGAATTACTAATTATTATTAACTATATGAATAAATTTATTTTTTAATTTTTAAAAGGAGTAGAGTTGTGTAATAATAATATTTATTTGCTGAAAAAAAAAATATAAATCGTGTAGGAATCTCTATTATTGCAGAATTTTTCTACTTTGTTTTTTTGCTAGTATTTTTTGTAAATAATTTGTCGGATAAGAATAAAGGATTCCATAGAATTTATTTTGCTTATTTATTTATTTTCTTCCTATTATTAGTGAATTTCTTTTGGAATGTGAACTATTAGCATGACCCGCACGGTGAAACTTAAGCCCGGGACCACCATAGAAGTTCCTAACGTGACCCCCTGAACACATTTTGGGGGTTCGTTCAAAATTGTATATATATATATATATATATATATATATGTGTGTGTGTGTGTGTTACACTCTAGCGGTCACATTTTTTGTCTGATTTACTTCAAATTTGGTAGGGACATTCCTTTCTGTAATCAGTAAGACAAGTTTGTTGGGCAAAACAATCGGAAAACTCTAAACCCCTTTTTTGGGGATTAATCTTTCAAATTTTGAGTTTTTGGGCCCAAAAAGGGTCAGAAATGCCCCGTATGTAAAATTAATGCATGTAAAAAGATGGGAATTAGTGAGACAAAAGTTTTAAGACCTCGTCATTCTAGCATACATATTTACTGAGTTATTAAAGAAAATGTTTATCGACTAAACACAGTACGGTATTGTCTTATAGAGATTTTACACTAGAAAAGCCTGTTATTCCTTTGTTAGAGTACTTTTATCAACCTCACGCCTACTTTCAAGCCTGTGTGGACATTCTCCTAACATTATAATGCACAAAATTGTATTCCCAGCTTTGCAGGTAAATGAAACCAGGAGCATCAGAACAGCCTAAAAATCACTGTTTTCATATTTCAATAATAATTGGAATAAATGTATGTTATTACACTGAATTGGAGTTTTAAGTTTTTATGTGGAAATTCACTTCCTTCACATCAGCGTGCTGCGTGCAAACTCGTTTCTAGATATCAGAGATTCTAGAATGTTGTATATATTGAGTGATAGTATATGTGTGAGAGGTTCAATTATTTTAAAAGTTGACATTAAGATATCCATGGGTACGAATTGAGTACTAAATAATGTCATATGTTTTAGTTGAAAATTCAGACAAGGCAAGGCTTATGACACAGACATTTCAAAACGTTCTAGCACAGCAGTTTATAATTATTGTTACAATATTTTTTCCTTAAATCAAATAAACACATTAGTAAAACTGTAATTAATTCCCTAGAAAACTGTAAACCTTGATCAACATTTAATGCTACAGTATCTCTTATTATTTCTCGATCCATCTTTGATTCCTTGTAGGTTTAGACGAAACAGAGATAAACTTTCCTCCAGTGGAAAACACTACCTCAGATATGTGAGGGAAGTGGTGCTGATTTTGTAGCTGAGAGAGACAGAAGAGCTGATACAAATATTCATAAATAGCAAGTTACATTGAGCAAGAAAGTAACTGGAAAACCCAGATTTTTTATTTATTAAGAATCCTGTACAGTAATGTGTGGTTGATTAAAAAACATCAATTCACATACCATGCAGTGTACAAATTTACTTAATAACAATAATGAAATAGATTTTTACAGTAAAAATGTGATTTTTCGGATAATTAAAACATTTGGAGGTTCAAACTGGCTTCGGTCCCAGTTGGTTCGGATTAGTGGGACTCTAGTGTACGTTAAGTTTAATTGACACTTCTACTTATGAAATTTTAATACATATGTAAATATATTTATTTTCTTAAGAATAAAATAGGTTTATTTTTTATTCTATTAAAAAATCTTCTTGTATTAAGACATTAAATTTCCTCCTTTTCAGAGCTGGTCAGATTTTTAAACATTTATAATACCCCCATAGCAGTAAACCTGCAGACTAGCAAATTTATAATGCAGATACATATCCTCACCAAGACATTAACCAGCTTACTCAAAATCCTACTAATATTATAAATGTAAAAGTTTGGATGTATGTATGGATATTTGGGGTTCTATCACGAATAAACTACTGGACCGATTAAGTTAAAATTTTGCATGAACATAGCTTACATATCACATTAACATATATACCTGATAATGTCCGCATCCAACCTTAGGGCTCCTCCCTACGGCTGCCGTGCTAAGCACAAAGGGGGTATCTGCACTTGAGCTGATTTTGAGAAAAAGAGGCTCAAAGTTTAAACCTCTTAATTTCGGTAACTATGAGCCTAGGAATAATATCGCCTTAATCACTGAATTTGTATTTTTTTTCTTTATCTAAAAATAGTACATTTACATAAAAATGCCTATTTAACACATTTTTATAGCAGATACTGCTAATTGGAAAAACTAATTAAACTTAAAATACTAAGTTATTTAGCCGTATGTACAACTTACTAAGCTGATTAAGTAGTATATCTGCAGTAGTTACGGCTAAATTACATTAGTAGTTGACACTTACAACTAGGAAAGCTTAGTAATGTATGTAGAACTATCTACTCATAAAATTGTATTTGCCAAGTCCTGAACATAATTTTATAAAACTAAAACTACTTTAGACAACTTATTGACCTGATCATCAGAATTATTTCAGGAGCAATAATAATAAAACAGCAGATGAAAACCAGAATTTATTTACACAAATATGGTAAAACTTGTTTGTATAAAAAACTTTTATTAAATTACTCTGCAAACTAACTAATGAAACTTCCTTCTTAAAAATACTTTTAAAAGCTTATAGGATTGATTACAGATATATTTATAAAGATTGCATATTAAGCAAAACTATCTGTTATATATATATATATATATATATATATATATATATATATATATATATATAATTTATATATTATAAGCTGCTGTTGTTTATTATTATTTATTTACTTATTATTATATTTATTATAAAAAATAATAATAATTTATTATAAATAATAAATTAACAATCTTCCTACCAGTGTAGGCTGCTGCAGAGCAAAGAATATTAATACATAGAATTTTTGTCACCATATAAATGATTTTTAAGGATTGTTGTCAAATGTTTCACTGCTATCACTGCAATAACATATAGTTTATTTTGGTCGAGTTTGAAAGTTTTCCAGAAATTTAACATAGAATTTGGTATAGTTCCACGTGATCCAATTAGTAATCCAAATATTTAAAAATTTTCAATTTTATATTTTTCTCTGTAGAAGTTACCTATAACTATAAAAAATGACAGTATAATTGTAGAGTTAAATAGACTAGGTACCTTAGCCTGTATAATAAATTTAAATTACAGTAATACCTAAAATTGCTGAGAATTGAGTTACAAAAAATTTATTAGTAATGAAGTAAGTAAGTAATTAAGTAGTAATTAGTAAATATAATGATTTTAAATTATTTTTTAAAATTTTAATTTAAAATAAGTTATGTGGGTTAAAATTGATCCAATTAAAGGTGCTTCTTAATGCCTATTTAAATATTAGCAGGATTATTAGCAGTAGTGGCAACTGCTACTTTACTAAGACATAAATGTCGTATGTACATATTACTAAGGAACAAAAGTCGTATCTACAGCAGATGCGACTTTTAATGCTTAGTAAATGTTACTTACTGCTAAAATCCCCTAGTAAAACATGCCATTCGTGCAGATACGACCAACTAAAAAATAGCATTTTAAAGGAAATTATTGGTTGTTACGGCCAAAATACCTTAGTAACTAGTAGATAAAATCATGCTGATTTACTAGGTATCAATATCTCAATATAGCTAAAAATTGCAGATACCCCCTTTGTGCTTAGCACGGCAAATATTATGGGAGGATATATTTATAAAATTACCAGCTGTAGTTGTTAGTCGGTTAGGGCGAAAGAGGTCATATGGTAAAACTAAACAAAGATTTGATAGTGCTGGCCAGGTTAATTTTTGTATGTGTTTTAATTTGTCGCAAGCGAAACTGCGTATAACAGCTAGTATATTGATATTTTAATAAGTCATAAAATTTGATTAATCCTCCAAAAAAAAACATTGAACAGATTATGCAGGTTTGCTGTAACAAGGATGACTAAAATTGGGGATTTGATTCAAATATAAATATAAGACAACCACATGCACATATAAAGTTTCACCAAATCATACTCATAAATAAGGAAGATATAAAATTTTATTTATTCCCCAGAATAATAACATGGAATAACACAATTTCCATATATTTAAATAGGACTGTGTATGTAGGTTTGCTGCTGCGAGGGTATTTTATATGGCTATTAACAGACGATACCCAGATGAAGCAATATACCAAGTTTTATCAATGATCACAAATAAGCAAGATACTAGGTGTACGCTCATTCTTCCCGTAAGAGGATGAACGAAGACTGAATTTTTAAAGATATGTAGGCAGGTACTGGATTGGTAACACTCTTCTGTTATCCGTTTTAACTCCACAACAGCAAGAAAAGATAATTAATAAGCCAAACATTTTACTAATGGAATGGTAACACCATTCCCATATCCGTTTTAACTCCACAACGGCAAGAACAGATAATTTAGGACTAATATAAATAAAAAATACTACTGACTACTGGAGTGGTAACACCCTTCTCATATCCGTTTTAACACGACAGTACCTGGGGGGCCCAGCTTTGCTCGGGGGAGGGCCAGTCAGTCAGTTTAGATGACTTGGAGTAATATTTCATCACTTTCCCCTACTGATAATCAGATTTGTATAACTCATTTGACCCCTTTTCTACATTTTTAAGGTTCCTCCAGTTGTTATTTATAGCTCAATGTCCCTTTCATTTATTTTACTACTCTATATATATAATCTTCACTCAAATCTTTTAATCTCTGTTCTCAGGAAACCACATGTTAATAATAAAAAAAAACATGAGTATTACTTTGACAATTCCCTGGTTGATTATGAACAGCTGATAAAATTCTTTTGTGTTGATTTAAAACTCCATAAGCCCAATGTTAATTTTTAACCTATTATTTTAGTTTTTTTACATTATTTGATATTTCCTGGGAATGAGGCCTGTCTAGAACTTATTTTTATCCCAGAAATTAGTTATTTTGAACATTTTAAGGAAATCGTTGGAGCCGTTTTTTGAGATCAGTGTCGCAAGCAAGCAAACATACAAGCAAACCTTACTCATATTAGAGTATATGATACCTGGGGGCCGAACTTTGCGCGGGGGAAGGCAGTCAGTTTGTTTAGATGACTTGGAGCATATTTCACCACTTCCCCCTACTGATAATCAGATTTGTATAACTCATTTGCCTCTTTTATACATTTTTAAGGTCACTCCAGTTGTTATTTATAGCTCAATATCCCTTTGATTTATTTTACTACTCTATATATGTAATCTTCTCTCAAATCTTTTAATCTCTGCTCTCAGGAAACCACATGTTAATAATCATAAACAACATGAGTTCCATGTGGTTCCATAAAATCAGATAATAAATCCTTTGAATGAAGATTACATGTAGAGTGGTCATATCCAGAATGACTCAAAGGTGCATTATAATAACAACTGTTGTGACCTCAAAAATGCTCGTTAGTAGGGTACATAGTGAAAAACAACTCCAAGTCATAAACAAGATTGACCTTTCCCTAGCAAATCTCAGCCCCAGGTAGTACTTAAACTATATGAGTATAACTTTGAGAGTTCGCTGAAAGATTTTGAACAGCTGTTATGACTCTTTTGCTTTTATTTTAATCTCTAAAAGCCCAATGTGATTTTTTCAATTTTCCATAGCGGCTTTTTACATTATTTGATTTTTTTGGGGATGGGACATGTCTAGAACTTATTTTTAACCCAGATATCAGGTTTTACAACACAAGTAGTTGGAAGGACACATTAGTTATTTTTCAAGAAAATCGTTGGAGCCGTTTTTGAGATCAGAGTTGCAAGCAATCAACCAAGCAAGCGAGCATGCAAACCTTACTCATATTATAGTGTAGGATAGGATTGAGTCAAAATAATTCAGCATTTGTATTGATTGACTATAACATATTTTTACTCTTAGGCACATAGAATGTACACGAGACAGGGACAATGATTCTGGATTCTAGCATGTTTGAAGTTCTGCATACAAACGGCCAGGGCTGAATTTAGGTCTGTACAGGCTCTGGTCTACACCCTAAATGCAAGTGAGGGCCCTTACCAGCCCGGCCAACTTTCCTGTTTGATTTATATAATATAACCTACGCTTATATCAGGCTCTAAAGATGGCGTTGTGCAATTACTTAAATTTCGAATAGCTAAAATCCGTATTTCTGCCTAGTGTATATTAACATTGTCATGGCAAGATATTATTAAGTGATTTTCATTATCTAAATACATAAAACAAAGATTGTATGTTAGTTATTGAGTTTCATCAAACAGCTGTTATAAGGATGATATCTAAACATACTTGAAAAGCATATAAACATATGTTTATTATAGAAATAATAAATCTATTTGAATAGCAACTCATTTTCAATACCGAAGCAAGCTCTATATAAACATAGGCAAGTGAGCGTAGCTAACGAGCTCATCATGAAAAAGAACGAGAATTTTTGACATAAAACAAATTCAGTGACATTAGGACAGAATAATGTCTGTCTGACCAGCTAGTAGTACTCAACCCGAACGCTGACCCGAACTCCCGAACGCTTACCCAAGGATCATCTTTCCTCTATAAATTTAACAAGGCAACTTTTAAAGCCAGCGAGGCGGAGCTCTAAGGTCGGGGTTAAAAGAAAATAACAACAATTTTTTGTATACTTGAAAATTTTCTAAAATTACTAAAAAAGGCGTAAATAATAAGAAAATTTTCCTGTGCGGTGGAGGTGTATGGTTGAGTAGGGCGGCGTATCAAACGTGGGGACATCTTTCAGGAGATGCTGCTTTATCAAAATAAATCCAACGAATCATACGTTAAAATTAAAAGTTGGGAGTGATAGTAAAGGCAGAGCCCTGAGGGAAGAACAAAGAGGTATTCATAATATTTTGGTACCCAACAACGTAGTATATAGGTCTGGAGCAGTTTTGAGGAGCCGCTTTCGAAATCTTTGGATTTTTTATTTGGTGGTTTATATTAGGTTTCTAATAAAATATACCACCTGATTTTTTTAGAAAAATTTGGGTTCAGAAATTACAGGGCTTAAGAGATCCCAAACTTCAGTTTTTTTACCTTTCTTAGTACCATAAACTTTAAATATTTTTAGCAGGTTTCAACAGTTTTATCTCATTGCCATAAAAAGCTCTAAAAGATTAAAAATTAGTACTCCAATCCACACGCGGTTAAATTAGTATTTTGTTAGTAGGCTATTCGGCTAATGGTTGTGGAGAATATTTCAATTTCCATTCAGCAGTAAACTAAGTATATTGTCCGATGTTATTCTTATAAGAAATAAAAAACATATATCTCTTGTATACTGATTAATTTTATTAAAACTTGGTGGGTTAGCATTGACCAATAGAGAATATTCGTCCTAGGACAACCTTAAAACTGGTCTATACCAGTTTGGATGCTGACATTGGGTACAGCAAATGAAATTGTCATTACATATGAAGTTTTTTGGATGTCCATCATGACAAACTTCCCTTTCACCTTTGGTCCCTCCACTTGCAGCGGCTCGGGGCGGAAACTCAGGGGTTGGTCCCCAACCTGAGAATGTATGGTCCCTGGCTGTTATCCATGGATACCCCATCCGTTGAATTGGCCAGTTGGAGGGCAGAGCGGGTCCACATTGAGCCTGATCACAGCTGTCACAAGGCACGGGAGTTGGTACTCTGAAAGGCCAATTTGGCTGCCTGTCCCATCCCACCCTTTCCTTTCCTGCTATATCCTAACCTTCTGGTAACCTGCGAAAAATTCCCGCTTGTGGAAAACGTGCCTATAGCAGCTATGCTGGGGTTTCCTAATCTTGCAACAATGAATAGAGAATATGCGGAATACGTTTCCATCTAACCCTGGAGGGTGAGGTGGAGCAATTAGCCTCTTAAAACCACTGTGTGTACCTAGCAAGTTAGATTAAACTGATTGCGTTTATTTGGTCACAGGTCCTAGCTCCTGTTCACGCTTTTTTATGACTCGGCCAATGACTAATATATTTTTGACACCGGATGGTTTTCGACGAGTTTCAAATATATAACCTGAGGGAAAAGTTGCCAATTATTATTACACCTATTAATTTCCAGCTCCAAAATCAGGGGGTTAAACATACAGAAATATGCTTGTTTTAAACCCATTTAATGTAAACAAATGTATTCAATGATTTATTTATATAACAGTATCTTATAAAATTCATACCTTAAATTTAAAAATGTTTACATCATTAATATATGTTAGTTTGGATTTAAATACACAAGCTACTGAAATCGCAGCACGAGATATTTAAGAGCAAAATCCAACATCTACATTAATGAAAATTTTTCAGGAGGGCAATCTGTCTACATCGTAATTAGCTGAACAATGTAGACGGTTGGGACTAAGGAGTTTTGGACATCTTGATTTTTTATGGAAATCAATATTAACCACAGAAAATGCAAACAAATATAAACTGTAACCAGACTATTTTACTGACCGGTAGATTACAAAACTTTAATCCCATGTCATTAGGTGACAGTGAGGCTTATTTGGTACATTACATGTAATAAAGATAGTTTGCACGTATGATCGTTTAGTAAGTCTGCCATAAAGTAATTTGTTCACAATGTAAAGAAACTACTATAGGTCTACAACACGCTTGATTATCAATCAGTCAGTCGTGTTACAGAATTATACTGTCCGAGTAATTCAAAAATTCCAAAACCTATTGTATTAATTTATCATCACTAGTCCAAACTCTTAGCTTTTACATCGAAGTTTTCCAGTAAAAAATAAACTAATAATAAATCTAAATAGATATAGGCTAAGTATTGTTTTAAACACGACAAAACACTATCAATTTACATAACACTCACATTTTAAATTATTTCAAAATAACAAAATGTATGGAACAAAACATAACCTAACTTCATAGTTGAAAACGTGTTTACATTTTTTGTGATTTATAAACAAATATGCAGTGTTTCCACTCTACGGTAAAAATATGCCACGCACTGATACAAAAAATCCCACTTTATCCTAGACTCTCCCTTATAGTATCCCTCGTCATATCCCACACTTTCCCACTGATTTGTTAAACATTGCAACACAATTAATGTTAAATATTATATGATTATTGAATAATGTATTAGTACAATATTTATACCGTTAGATAGAGCTTATTTAGATCTACTAATTACCTATAGGTATTTTACATTTTAGTACCTCAAAGGATTTTGAGCAATGCGACATAGGTTAAATGATACGGTGAATTAACTAAATTAAATAATTTATTTACGTGAGAGGTACTAATATTTTTAATGGTAGTACTAAAGAGTACGAAGTAGGTACTAAATAATGGCAAATAGTTTGCTTGTTAATTCCAACATGGCTCGGCCAGCGAAATTGACATGATTCAGTGTTCGTTCTGTGACGTTTATAAAATCATAATAGGTGCGGACAGCGAGGTTAAAAAATGGGAAACCCCGCAACTGCCAGTACGGCGAGAAAATCCACTAGAAGTGCTACTGCTAAGGTGCTCTGGTCGTAAGTTGTAAGCAAACTAGCAGACGTAATGCCGATTTCAAAAAATCCCACTTTATCCGATAATCCCATTTTATCCCACAAGCAGTCAAAATATCCCATATAGGGGATAAAAATCCCTTAAGTGAAACACAGATAAATCCCAGCTGACATTTGAAAGACAACCATAGTCAATAGCTTACTACGAAAACCAATTCAACTACTGAATATCAAACATTAAAATTAGTTTTAATAATTATTAATAATCCAAAATAAAATACAAATGCTGTGTTAAAACATCCCTTTGGTATCCCAAATGACTCCTTCAAAATTTCATTAAGAAATGTTTTACAGTTATTTAGTAATTCGATAACACACCCACCCACACACCCACACACGGCTACTGAAACTTCCTCATCATCAATACAGTGATTCACTTCGTTCATCAATGATTCACTTCGTTCATCAATAATTTTCTTGTAAATGCTTCTGACATTGTTGAAGATGGTGATTGTATTCTTGGTTGATTATTTGGCATTCTCATCTTCTTCTTTCAAACTATATTAAGTGAAACAAATTTTAAATCCTCTCGGGCTACGTCCCGTGAACGTCTTAAGTTTCAATGTTTACATTTCAGAATAAAGTAAACATTCAGAAACTGTAATGCAAACAGCTGAGGACACTTCCATTTGACGTCTTAAAGAGCAGAAGTAAGAACCCCAGCTGTTTCAAGCTAACTAAAATGCAAATTGCATTGACTATAGAACGGGTAAAGAAAACCCCTGTGCGAAGAACGGGTACATCAGCTAGTCTATAATATTATAACGAAGAGGTGGTTTCTGCCTGCCTGCCTCTGTGCGTGCGTGTGTCTGATGTTCCGGGTAAACGCAAAAACTACTAAACCGACTGGGTTGAAACTTTACACAAACAGGGTTCCCACAGGTTTTTCAAAGCAAAATTCCAGGACAATTCCAGGACAAAATCAAGATTTTCCAGGACACTCGCAACATAAAAAAAAACATAATCGTACGTTTAACTTTTTCTTTGAGTTTGTTTGCAAATTGATAAATCAGATATATTATTATAAATGATCCTCAACCATGAGATGTGCATAAGAACCTGGAATAGTTGTATTGTGCTTATGAGTGTTTAGTTTATATATACTGGTCAAAGTAATATATTAAATTGGTTTCTAATTCATTGTTATGATTTCATTTATAATCATACAAATACTGTATTTGTTTTAAGTATTTATCCCTGATTTTTAATGTAATCCAAATTAAAATTCTTTTCTATTTTGGGCAAAGCAGGAAAATATATTTAGATGCTCTCTAATTTTGTTTTACAGTAATTGTTATATTTCCTATTTTAAAAATTTTAAAATTACTGGTATGAAAAAAGTGTATAAAAGCAAATGAGTGCTTCCTTTTAAAAAAACGTTGATACAAAAAATAAAATTTGAACACATTAGAAACACGTTAGTCTAAGAACGTTTGTAATTTGGTGACATGTAAAACAAACTTTAATCTATTTTGTTTCTCTTTCCTCAAGTAAATATCAACAAATAAAAACCGGCTAATTTTCACTATCAGGGATTTATCGATAAACTTAAAACATATTAAAAAAAAACACTGACGGCCAAATGAAACCAGAATCCGACAACGGCAGCTTTTGACCAATTTCGCCTGATTGAATTCTGTAGCCCTCGCTCAGTTGCAGGTACTACTTGACCTTGAGGGGACCAACACTCAAACTGTTAGACCACGTAGCTGAATACGAGTCGTACAATGCATCTGTCTTCCGAGTCATTCATTCACTGATGTCAGGAAATGCCTGAGAGTTAAAAGACTCCTAGGCTATCAAGCCTTGGCCAAGTATATTAATTCCTTTTGCAGAAGTAGCCTACTTATAATACTTTGTTATGCTCCTATGCCATAAACCCAGTCTAGGTCTTGGACACAAATCTCCTGCTGGAGGATAATCACAGTGCTAGCCTAGACCTACAATGTATGTCTTAGGCATAGTCAAAATCCAATACAATAACCAAAGTTTAACCATGCTTTAAATATTAAATAGAGCGACAAAATGTAAATTTTCTTTAAAGATCATGCAAAAATTGTTATAAATACTATTTAAGTCGGTAAATTTTCACTTTATAATCGACATCACTAATATTGGTGTTTCACACCGCAAACCGTTTTAATCCCGCGGAGGGTTCGAAAATCCCGCCAATGGAAACACTAGTTGCCCTCGGTATCGTGTAGAATCAGGTTTCATAGTGGATCTTTCGTATAACAGATGGGCCATAAGCTCGATTCATCTATTCTGTATACATAATCAATGTTAATACCTACAAGACCTTTAAAGTGAGGTATATATGGCCTATTCCTACCATGAGATTTACAAGACTTTCTCTAGTGGGCAACCATTAAGAGAAGTCTTTTACTTTAAGGTACACACATTCATTGCCACAAACCGGATCTCGAAATAACCATTGTATTATATTTTTAAGTTTCACTAATGGTAAATGTAAAGTTTCACCACTACCATATTTCTAACTCAATGGTCTGTTTGAGTTCGGATTTGTGGCGGTGGTGATGTCCAATATGTATTGTACTGTATCACGATACAATGTATGTATCATAACGATATGGTATGGTATATGTATTTACGATATGGTATGTGTAAAACAATGTTATTGTATCATAAATTTTGATATTTCAACTTGTATTGACACATAGAAACAATATTTCTAGCGAGAAATCTCTTACTTTATTTGAAAACTGTTTTAACAGTTTGTCTTTTTGTGCTATTATAAGGAAAATCTGTAACATCCTAGTGTTAAATCAATACGATATTTCAGTCTAGTTTGAATGACATGATATGTTACATCAAAAACGATACGATATAAGCGATATGCGTATGACGATACACAATGCGACGGCTGATATACATACAATAAGGAGATAAATATTTAAGGGCGAGAGCTATTTATAGCAGTATCATGTTTTGCGACAATACCGCACATCTCTAATTTGCAGCATTTTGTTCTACTAATTACGACCTCCCAAGGAGGGAGGGGTGAGAAGTTATATATAACAAAATGACATTTTTTAACATTTTCAATACTTTGAAATTCATATGAAAAGTAGACAAATATTAAGTGTTTTTGTTTGATTTTATTATAATAATAATAACTGGAAGAGGAAATAGAAAGCACCAATATTGTATTCGCTTACATTGTTTATTTAACAAATAAGCTTTAACGGGGGGGGGGGGGGCAAGAGGGGCAAATGCCCAGGGCCTGAAACGAGAGAAAATAAATAACGGGATGTAATAAAAGACGTCTGTATGTGAATCTGTATAAGTGTAAATATATCTTAAGTGTTGTAAGTCGTCTTTTATTACATCCCGTAAGTAATAACAACACGTAATATGCTAATAAAAAAGTTGTTTAAAATAAATAAATAAAGAATGAAAAACAAAAAAGAGGAAATACATTCACAAATCTTATTTTCGTGACTAAAAAATATGGATTTCGGGACCCAAGATTTTAGGATATTTTCGAGTAAAATAATCCCTTTTTTCGGGTGGGACGGGAATATTTTGGCCTATTGCGGTGCGATTATCAATTTCATGCAATATTGTGTGGTTCAGTTGTCTATCATTGTGATAATGCATAGTTCGGTCGTCTTTTATGGAGAATTAGGGCACGAACGTCTTAATTTTTGCTTTAGTGCAGCGCAATCGTAATTTACGGCCTGGTTTAAGTGGTAACATATTGCCATTTACGGCCGATGTCACATGGTGCGATCGTCATTTACGGGCGATATCACGTGTTGCAATCGTTATTTACGACAAATATTATGTTGTGCGATCGTAATATAATGGCTTGATTAAGCGGTACCAATGACTATGAATACTAAATATCCATTATCTATGGTGGTAATATTGTCCTTTGCGGTTGACATCACATAACACCATCGTCAATTACAGGTGATATTACATATTGCGATCGTCAATTACGGCCGACGTTAAGCGATTTATTTGTCAGATATGAAGAAAGCAAAATTTATCGATCGGTTGTCAGTTTAGGGGGTTTTATCCAAAAACCGATTAAATTGAGAGCCGGAACTGACACATCCCTAAAATAAATACTTTGTAAGTCCTTAGTTTTTAATTCTTCTGATATACTTTTTATTATATTTTCATGAAAAAATTATAAATGTATGTATGAATAAATTAATAACATAGTCAAAGTCATGGTAAAATCTCTTTATTCATTTTTATGTACATGTACAATAAATAACGTCAATAATACTTAACTAATATAGGATTTACTTATATAGGTATGTATAAGTCCTATACAGGCTCAATACAATGTTTTCAATGTGTAAACAAGGAAAACTTTTTGCAGTTACACTGTTATAAAATGAAATTGTTCAAATTTTTTACATAAAAAACAGCATATACTCTTTTCAATTTTCAATTAACAGATGATATAAAAATATAATAAAAGTGATTTACAAAAATTAACACCTAAAAAATGGAAAGGGGCTGCAAGCCTATATTGATAAAAATTACATTAACTTTAATTTAATTACGTTTCATTTTTATTTCAATGTATAAAAGTTGATGAGAATTAAATTTGAATTTCCGTGAATGCTCTTTAATAGCATTTTTGTCCCTTTGTAAACTTGATACCATGTAATATTTAATGTTTATAATGTACAACCATTATGGTAGGCTACAATGCGTTCACATACATTTTGTTAAATACTGTTCTTACAAGTAGGAAGGTCTAACCACATCAATTATGCAAATGAGGTACATCCGTCGACTTTCAGACTAGCACATTTGCAACTCACGCAGTGGCGGATCCGCTGTTCAAGTGTTGGGCCAGGTCGCAAGGTCCCGGCAGCCGAATCACCAACTATGCAAACTAGGTACATCAGCCAAATTACTGACTATAGCACTTACAGCTTACAGAGAAGTTCCAAGCACCCTCGTGCAATCACGAGCATGAGTTTGATAAGGTCAGTGTCGGAGTTATTTTCCCTCCGCGGGATGCCGATAACCTGTTTCAGCAGTAAAGGTCCCAGCGAAAGTCAGTCACTACCTCACGCTGCAAAATACGTCCCGCAGGTTTTCTTATTGCAAATTTCCAAGGTTTGTATGTAATTATAGTAGATCGCCACAGCCATCTTCGTGGAATAAAATGCACAGGGATTCTAACCAGCACTAAAACTACGTAATAACTGACAAGATGTAATTAAAAAACAACACAAGTATGAAGTGACAATGTTTTATTAGTTTTCAAGGAATTTAATTACATATTCTCTCGAAGCCCTCACCCCTTCAAACACAATTTCCAATGAGGCTTCTTATTATATTTGGCAATAGCCTCCTCCGTCAGCAAGGTTAAAAACCTCCTCAGTAAAAGAGCTGCCCCTTCTGTTCCTTTCCCTCGCCTATATCCTACAAGAAGATCTCTGCCAAAAACCGACGTAACTGTAGCGCCAAACTTAGCCCCAAACAGCATTCTTTGTATCAATCCTCTTAAACTTCAGCACGGGGTACGACATTCCCACCTCTAGGTCCGTCATCTTCAGTCTGGGGAGGAAGTCGGCGGTCGACTTGACATTGAAAACCTCCTGAAGCGAAGCCATTGTTAGGAACTGAAATAACACATTAAATATTAACCTTACATGTACAAAAACAATTTAAATAATTCTGTTAAAACAAACCATATAGATAAAACAAAATCAATGCATCGCCGTGAAATAACGCAAGGTGACCAGGGCGCGTAAGGAGATTGCAGCTCACCTCGCTGCAACCAGGTGAGACGCTTAAATGCATCTATATAAACTTAACTGTACCACGAAAAATCAAGTCGTTCCCGCAATGGATCTGCAGAAGATCGTTATCACGCTACACGCTCGCCCAAGTCACGATATTCCAGATCTGATCCTTCAGCTTCAGGGAATATTCACCAACTCTTTATTGATAGGTAAGAAACGATATACAACAATCTCAATTCTCATTCCCTCGCTCAGAGTTTTGTTAAACTTGTACATAACAAAAGTGGTCTTTTGGAACTACTTTTCATTAAAATGCCAAATCGTCTGATGTTTACATCAACGATTTATCCACATACAAGAACATTTTGTTGCTTACTAAAGCTCATCTCCAGTCTTTTCCACCAAAAGGAAAATTAATGCAATAGAGTGAGGAAATATGTCTCAGTAATTTCCTCTTTGTTTTATCTAAAGTAGTCACAGTATATCACATCTACAAGTATCGAAGAACCTGACCTGTTTAAAGGCAGTGATGTACATCCACAAAAACAGTTTACCTTTTACAACGCGAATGTCAACACGCTTGTAAACAGGTTAAGACTGCTTGCCACGTCACAATCTGCAGGTCATACTGGGCACGACTTTGAGATTTCTCAAATCCTCGCCGCGTTGCGTGAGGACAAGATAATTAATAATAATAATAATCTTTATTTCTCTTCAAAAAACATAATTTACAAAACCATAACAGCAAAAAAATGAAAATTGGCAATAAAACTTAATTTGAAACATTTCTTCTGTAGCCACAACCAAACAAACACAAACCTAGCCAAAATTCATCATACAAATTTAAATATATAAATCATATAAAACAAACTATAAGAGAATTAATTCACACACAAGAGAAGTGCCAGCCTTATGTTTATGGTTGGGAGTCTCAGTCATTATTCATTATCTACAATGTATATTACTACCAGAAAATCTTAAAAACTAGGTAGATGTGCTCTAATAATAATTCACAATAAAGGAACAGCCGTAGCCCCTATTGACCCAACAATGTATCGACTTACTATGGTGCAAAATACGAAAAATACAGTGTTAAGCAACCAAACAAAACAAATTAAATACCAAAATAAAGCATAATTGAAGAACTAAACAGATTATATACTATCAGATATCTACGTAAAATCGTTCTATTTCATTGCAGGTTTTTGTCAGAAGCCACTTTTTTAATGCTTTCTTAAATATACATAAAGACTGAGTTCTTTTTATAAAGTGAGGAATAACACTGACAAATTTAAAAGCTAAATAAACAAAACATTTTTTAAATAAAGTGCAACCAGGCTTAGGTAGACGAAACATGTTATTGGAAGTTTGTCTGGTGGCATAATTGTGCATATTATCCACAGTTGGTCCAGAATAGCCACAGTTTGTAAAATACAGCCAATACCTTAAAAATATATAAATACCTAAATGGCAGATTATTGTGACCAACAAATAAAGGAAGTGAATGTTCATGAAAAATTAGCATTTGATATTAGCCTAATGAATTTCTTCTGCAAAATTATGGTGGCACTCAAATTAGATACATAGACACTACCATACAAAGAAATACCATATTCTAATTTAGAATTGATCAAAGAATAATACACTAGCTTTAAGGTAGTTAGGGGGCAAACACATTTTTGATTGAAAAAAGTTCTAAGAGACTTACGAAGTGATTTTTTTTAAATTGCAAACATGAACCTTCCATGACAAATATCCCTCTAAAATTAAACCCAAATATTTTGTAGAACTGCACTGTTCAATAATGTCACAGTTACAACTATTTTTGTTTCAACCCGATTTGTGGAATTTTAAGGAAGTGTTAAAACTGTTTGATTGAGCCAGAGAAAACATAATGAATACTGCCTTTAATACATTTAAGGAAAGCTTATTACAACAGAACCAAACAGATATTCTGTTTAAGTCGTCTTGCATTTTTTGTTGTAGTTCATCCAAAGAGCTGGCACAGTACGATAAGGCTGAGTCATCAGCAAATGCTGTGACACGTCCATTAAAAGCACCGTTGCAAAGGTCATTAACAAATTTTTAAAAAAATAGGGCCAAGCATAGACCCCTGAGGTACCCCAAAATTTACGTTTAAGATGGTGCTTTTAATTTGTTTGATTCTAACTAATTTCTTTCTTCCCAAAAGATATGACCTAAACCATGTGATACTTCCCCTATTCCTACAGATTCTAATTTGTCCAATAATAATTCATGATTTATGGTTTCGAATGCCTTACTAACATCCAAAAATAAACCAGCTGTTTTTATATTGGTGTTCAAGCCCTCATGTATGTCAGTTAGAAAATGCTGAAGAGCGAACTCTGTACTGAGGTTGCTGCCATACGTGTTGTTGATTATAGTTCGTGTTTAATTATTGTATCTCTGTATAGGTCCCCTGATGGAAGCGTAAAAATATTTCTTGACAAATTTGACCTAATGTTGAAGTACCTGATTAGTTTTAATTGTAAGTTGATTATATGTGGAGATTTTAATGCTGATTTTGATATTACTAAGTGTAAGCCTAGTGTTCCTGAATTTCTGAACCTTTTGCGTCAATATAATTTATACTGTACAAATAGAGAGTTTACTAGGGGAAATTCATGTTTGGACAATGTTGTTACTAATCTTAAGAAAAATAATTTTAATGTTTCTGTATTTGACCCTGCTTTATCTGACCATAAAGCTATCCATTTTGAAATTTTTAACTTGACTGTCGTGAATAGAAATATAGGTGAGGGCCATAAGGGGTTGGTAAGAAAAATCACTGAGCCTAAGAAAAGATTATTTATCAATGAATTGGAGTGTTTTGACTGGTCTTTCTGTATGTTGGACAGTACTTCTGCGGAGGCAAATTTTAATGTATTTTTTGACAAGTTAATATGTATATTTAATAAATGTTTTCCTTTAGTTAGTAAGAAGGGTGGTGTAAAAGCAAAAGCTAAGTTAAAAGATTGGTATACCCCACAGCTTGAAAAAATGAAAAATGAAATTTTTTTTAGTAGATGTATTTAACAAAACTAATGATGACCAGATTTCGTTCCAGTTAAAAATGAAAAGAAAATTGTATAGAAATGCTTTGCAGTCTGCCAAAAGGGATAAAAACATGGAGACGATTGAAAAATCTAAGAACAAGTGTAAAGCTGCTTGGGCAATTATTAATGACACTGTAAATAAAAAACACACCTATGAAAATGATATTCTGCCTGATGAATTTAACAACTTTTTTATTAATGTAGTAGAAGATTTAAGCCATAAAACTGATACAACTGTTGATTTGTCTGCTCAATTTCTCCGTAATAAAACTAAGCCCAATTTTGAATTTCAGTGTAGAGAAACCTCAGCCCAAGAAGTCTTGAAAATTGTTAATTGCCTCTCTAATTCAACGTCAGTTGATGTGTATGGATTTAATAGTGTATTATTTAAAGAAATTATACACCTTATATTAGAGCCTTTTACATATTGTCTAAATAAATGTATAGTAAGTGGGGTTTTTCCTGCCTGTCTGAAAATATCTAGGGTTGTTCCAGTCTATAAAAAATGTGATCAAAATTTGCCAAGTAGTTATCGCCCAATTTCATGTATCCCGGTAGTGGCTAAGGTTTTTGAAAAAATTTTAAAGATGCAGTTATGTAGTTATTTTGAAAATTTATGTCTCTTTTGTCCTAGACAGTATAGTTACAGGTGTGGACGTTCGACGATTGCAGCAGTCGACGAACTTGTCAATAATATTCTGCAAAATTTGGAAGATACTTGCTCTGCTCAGATAACCTTATGTGATTTGAGCAAGGCGTTCGATGTTGTAAGGCATGATTTGCTCTTGCAAAAGCTGCAATATTATGGTGTTCTTAATGCTGAATTTGAATTGTTTAGGTCTTATCTGGACAATAGAAAGCAAGTTGTTGATGTTAAGGGATCCTTGTCAAAAATTATCAATGTCAAATATGGTGTCCCACAGGGTTCTGTTCTGGGACCTGTACTTTTCTTAATTATGATAAATGATCTCAGCTGTAATCTTTCCACATTTTCAACTATATATGCTGATGATACCACATTACTCAGTACGCACAAAGATATTACTCAACTTAAAACTTTGACTAAAATTTCTTTAGATGAAGCTACAGATTGGTTTCTTGCTAATGGATTGTACTTAAATGAAAATAAAACTCAGAATCTCCTTGTTACTTTAACTTCCACAAAAAATAATGTAAATTCTGATGTTTCTGATAGTGTTAAAATACTTGGTATTACTCTTGATTCTCGGCTCTCTTGGAGTTGCCATATAGGTGAAGTATGTAAAAGACTCTCTAGAGTAATATATTTACTAAGTAATTTGAAAAGACATGTAACTTTAGATTATCTAGAAGTTGCTTATTTTGATTTTTTCCAAAGTATAATTCGATATGGCCTTATTGTATGGGGTAATGGTACAGGTATTAATAAAATATTATTACTGCAGAAAAGGGCACTGAGGATAATGACTAATTCACATAAACTGGAACATGGTAGACCTCTATTTAAAGAAACAGGTATCATGACCATAGTAAATCTGTATATATTTGATGTCTTGTTATTAATTAAGTCTAATTTTAACCACTATTTACAAGTGAACCACTGTCATTCTTACTCTACACGGGGAAATGATAAGTTAGCTGTGAGCAGATGTAGACTGACTAAGACTATGAATTATCATACAAATTTAGCTGTAAAATTATATAACAGGTTACCTTCACACATTTCTCCTTTACCTTTAAATGTTTTTAAAAACAAACTTCATGACTGGCTAATAAAACATCCCTTTTATGATATTAGAGAATTTTTTGAAATAAATCTAAATAAGGAGAAATTTTAAAATCTGTATCTGTGATGACATGTGTCTAATCTGTTTGTGCATTTTGTTGTTGTATATATTTTATCACCTACATGTCATATGTTATATGGTTAATTTTATTGTAGTAATAAGTACTGTGACGAGGTCTATTGTAATTGTTGTAAATTACTGAATGACTAATAAATATTGTCTATTGTCTATTGTCTATTGTCTACTGAGACCTTCTCTGAAACCAAATTGACCTGACGAAAAATCAATTGGTTTCCAAAAACTGAATCAACCTAATATTTCCTAATTTTTTCTAATAACTTTGACAAAACAGGAAGCAAAGATATTGGATGGTAGTTCTCTTCATTATACTTATTACCTTTTTTAAATATTGGGACAACTGTAGCAGACTTTTAAGATCTCAGGAAAACAACCAGAAGTGACACTCAAATTAAATTAGTCTGTTAAAATTGGACTTATTTCTACAGCTACACTACGGAATATAGCAGCAGACAAAAAAATGTCACCTGTACTCTTATACTGAGAGAGATTACTGATTAATTTTCTTGTTTGGATCTCAGTGATAGGACTAGAAAAATATTAATTGAAATTGTGAAAGTAGTGGAAAGAACTTTATCTTGATGTGAAGGGTTTTGACATGAGGCTGCCACTTTTTCAGGGACTTCAATAAAATAAATGTTAAAAATATTTGCTACATCCAATTCATTACTAATAAGTCTTTTTTTCTAAAAATATTTCTGAATGTTTTGAAGAACTATTACCTATAATACTATTTATCACTTGCCACTGCTTCCTGACATCTTTTACATTTGCTTGAAATAGTCTACCATAGTATGATTGTTTAGCAACCTTAATCCAAACCGCTAACTTGCCTTGATAATTTAAATACTTGTCTTTATTTTTAGCAAATTTCCCCTATAGAGAAGAAGCTATTACCCTAGGTCTCATGGTAAGACTTACCATGATAATTTTTTGTTTTGTGGTCCCCAGATGCCAAAAATACCATTTGTTCAAATTGTTATATATATATGTATATATATGTATATATATGTGTGTGTGTGTGTATGTATATATATATATATGTGTCCATAAGCACGATAACTCTCGGAAAAAAGGTCCGATCTTAATGAAACTGGGTACAAATGTGTAAAGTACCATTTATTTGAATGAGTTAGAAAACCAGATGAATGCAAAGGGAGGTTTGGGGGGGGGGTTTGTACCCCAAAAATGTTTTTTTTGGGGGTTTTCACATGTAGTTTTTATTTACATCAAACCATACCACTGACATCAGCTTAAAAAAACAAACAATTTGGTATTTTGATCATTGCTCTACGTCAATTGGTTACTGAGACATTGCAAGTGCTAAACACAGTACGTTGTCTAATGCTATTCTTATGGAGAAAAATTAAAATTTTATATCTCGCTTATTTATGAATATAAACTGACGAAACTTGGTATATGGCTTCTTCATCTGGGTGTGGTTTGTTGTTTAAATTTTCACGTATGGTTCCCATAGCAGCAAACCTAGGTACTCGGTCCCCATGTTATTTTTATGGAGAATAATTCAAATTGTATTTATCGCTTATTTGTGAATATATTTTTATATTTATATTTTCCGGGGGTATTTTGGTTTGGATTCCTTTTGTTTATTTTGAACAGTCTATCTCTAACAGTAAAAGCTCTTAACAAACCAAGATTTGATAGGAGAAGGTCAATGATCAAAGGACCAAACATTTTTTCCCCTGGTCTCCCACCACAGCATGTAGGCCTATATTGTTTTGCTCATTTGCCTCTTTTCCATTTCAGTTGCTATTAAAATTCAATGCTCCTTCAGGTCGTATTTTCCCAATATAATGTACCGTATATGAATCATTAATAAATTCTACAGATCTCCACTATAATCACATGTTGATGCTTTACCACGTGGTTATCAGGTTTGCTGCAATGGAGGTATTTAATAGGTGATGTGTTTCTTTTGTTTTGATTAAAACTGCAAAAGCCCAATGTTTAAAATTATTTATTTTTTTACAAAATTAATTATTATAGGGAATGGGACCTGTTTAGGAAACATTTTTAAAATAAAAATTAGTTACCGGTAATTCCAACATTGGAAGGAAATTGTTTTTGCCGTTTTAGAGATAAAGAGTTGCAAGCAAACATACAACCAAACCTTAGTCACAATAGAGTGTAGGATTTGATATACGAGGCATCTTTTTAAAGTAAGAACCGTTTTTGAATTCCGCTGTTGTAGCGCTGTGGTTATTATTTCTGCATGCTGCGCTGTGTACCTACATCTATTGACAAGCCTGGGACACCACTTTGGCAAAAATCGACTGGATTTTAATTTGTTTGTGAGCACTCAAAATTGCGCCGACAGTTGAGGACCCCGCCAACTTTGAAGTCACGCTGCGATTCAATTTCTAAGTGTTAACAGTGTTCTGAAAGCGGCTGAAATTCATCAGGAGATTAGCGAAGTGTATGGCAAAGTGTTTGATACCTCTAGCGTCAAGAAGTGATTCGGCACCTGTGACAAATTGGCTTGAAAAATTATCTTCTTCTTCCTCGTACTGCTCAAGAGAATTCAACGCACTTCCCAAACGCTTGAATTTGCACTTCTGTCAACACTTTTGAAGCGTGAGCACAACTTTAAATAATTTAGTCGTTCGGTAACAATTACGTAAAAAACACTTCTTAACACTAAAGGAAACTCATAAGATAGCGAAGAAATCGTAAACCGTCTGCTCTCTCTCACAGTTTGATCAACTTTATGCACCAAACCTTCAGTAGGCTAATGACATAGGGTCACCCACATCGTTCCTTGTCATGAACATTCATGTAGCCATCTTGAAATTTTCTAACCCATTTGTGTGCTATTCTATTGCTTATTTTATTTTCCATACACTTCACTAATCTTCCGTAAAATTTCAGCCGCTTTCACACTGTTAACACTTAGAAATTGAGCCGCAGTGTGACTTCAAAGTTGGAGGGAACCTCAATTGTCGGCGCCATTTTGAATGCTCACAAACAAAAGAAAATACGGTTGATTATAGCCGAAGTGGTGACCCAGGCTTGCCGATAGATGCAGGTACACAGCGCAGCATGCAGGAATTCCAACCATAGCACTACAACGGCGGAATTAAAAAACAGTACTTAATTTTAAAACATGCCTCGTATTATATATAAATGGAAAAATTGGAAGTTTGGCACCGTAATTTACAGAATAAAGTCTGGTTTAACCCATTAAGGTAGTATTTTTATTCTATTCCCTACAGCCTACAACAGGATCCGATTAGTGCTGCACTCTAGTAGCAAAATCTGTAACTAATGACTGCGGGCAATTATGGTTCTCTCCGCTAAGGGCGTGGACTGACTATATAAACCTATCTAACGCCGCTAGGCCACTTAAGTTGTGGGAACTCCTTAGCCTGGTGTTGATACGAAGTTCGTGGGTTCGATTCCCGCAAACAACCAAAACTTGCCAGTCGTGCAACTCACAATGAGTTAAGGTCTGTGGCAACGTTGGTGGGAGGGCCCAAGTAAAATAAACAGTGGCAGGCTTGCTTGGAAGTTGACGGGATCGGTTTATTTTGTTGTGAGTTATGGTCAACACTAATTTTGATACTTTTACTTACTGTATGTCTCCTGTGTGTGTGCCAATGTGACTCATAAAACTAGAGATGTGCGAGTACTCGAAATTTTGAGTTCGAGCCAAGTTTGGCATTAAAACTCGAGGTTTTACTGAAACTCGAAGATTTCGAGCGTGTTTACTCCCGCCGTTTACCCGCGCTACCAAGGGTCGTCCACGGCCGCGCGTCGTCTGTAAATTCAAATTGAGTGTGAACGCATTTGAGGTGTTAAGATTTATAATGTGGATTTTAGTGTTTTATTAATAAATAAGTAAGTTGTGGCTTATAAATTTGTGTTACTCGTTACACCAAAATGGAGGATTTACCAAGACCTTCAGATTGAGTTGTATGAACACTGTCTGTATAGTCCACTTTTAGATTAACCTAACCTTGTAATTTTTTAAAGTAAAATATAAAAGCATATCTGCAATGAAATCTAATAGGTAAGAATACAAAGTTTGTGCTTTTCATGTTCCATAGTAATTGAAATTGAGTCATTCCATTAATTTAGGCTCAACTGTCCTTTGGCATTGAGCTGTTTGTAAAGACAAGTGATTTGTTTTGGCCTTGTTTCATTAACAATTTTTTAAATAATTTGTAATATATTATTTTAAAACTCTATTTTAGACATGGCTTCAATTTTAGCAAATGATTTGCCAGGCACTTTCAAACTTATCTTCATGTTGTTACTAATTGATTGTTCTTATTAGGACTATTAGTGTTAAAATGAATGCTAAGATATGTTAGTAAATACATTTTGTGTGATAAGTAAGTAGGCTAATGTTTTACCATGTAATAGGCTTTTTAAATATTAAAATAAAGTTTATTTTAACTTATAGGCCTAAATGTAATTTTATTTTCTCCATTCGTAGAAAGATGTAGCTTAGGCCTGAACATAATATACAAAACACAGGATAAACAAAATACCCCCGTCGCAGCAAACCTGCATACTCAGCAAATTTCCGATGAATATATAACATAACACATTAAAACACTTAACAGCATTCATAAGAAATGTATTCACAAACAAGCGATATTTAAAATATTAATTATTCTCCATAAGAATAACATTGGGCATGAGTACGCAGGTTTGCTGCAACAAGGCACACAAAATAATGGGTTTTTATGCAAATATCAATATAACTCATCTTAATGAAGTCACATACCAAGTTTCATCCATATACATTCATAAATAAGCGATATATAAGATTTTAAGTATTTTCCTTATGTATTAACCAAGTACCTAGGTTTGCTGCTACAGGAACCATAGGTGAAAAATTGTTTTTTTGTGCAAACAACAATAAACCACAACCAGATCAAGCCATATACCAAATTTCGCCAGTTTATGTTCATAAATAAGCGAGATATACAATTTTTCCTTTTCTCCATAAGAATAACATTAGACAACGTACTGTGTTTAGCACTTTCAATATCTCGGTAACCAATTGACGTAGAGCAATGATCAAAATACCAAATTGTTTGTTTTTTTAAGCTGAATTCAATGGTATAAATTAAAATTTGATTTATATTAAAACTACATGTGAAAACCCCAAAAAACACATTTTTGGGGTACAAAACCCCCCAAAAACCCCCCTTCGGATGGTGCGATTCATCTGGTTTTCGAACTCGTTCAAATAAATGGTACTTTACACATTTGTACCAAATTTCATTAAGATCGGACCTTTTTTACGAGAGTTATCGTGCTTTCGGACACACACACACATATATACAGTATATATACCGGGTGTCCCACGTAAGGTGTCTCAAATTGATTACGGGAAAACGGCTTAACGTACAAGGATGAAATAAAATTATTTCCCGCTAAATCGACCCCAAGGAATAACGTAAAAATATTTTTAACTTTTTTCCCATACAGGGTGTGCCAAAAACTGAGGGTCACTAGTTCGAATCTTGGAATTTTCTAATGTAAACATATGCCATGTTATACATCATTTTAAAGGTATTTAATAGACAAACATTTTGGCGAAAACAGAAATTAATTATCTTTTTCCGTTTCAAAATGGCGGCAGTTTTTTTGGGAAAAATCAATATGTTTTTAATACTCTGTGTTTCCTATACCAATGCACATAGCCCTTCTCCGGTTGAATTTTCTTACTCGTTATGAAATTAGCTTTACTGTGATATGCTACAAGTAACGGTTTTTTGAAATAATAAAAATTCCAAAAAATTGATTTTTGAAAATTTGCAAATGCCCATTGTTCAAAATTTCCAAATAGCAACATATGTCAAGTGGCATATCATTTTATAGGTTCTTTAATTCTTAACAACTTTCTAATTTACACTTACTTCGTATCTCTTTTAGTTTTTGTGTAAATAACAAAAAACCTAATTTTCCTATATCAAATGCATGTTATTTGGGTTTAACACTAAACAGCTGATCATGGCCCCATTTCATTTAGTGTTAAACCCAAGTAACATGCATTTGATATAGGAAAATTAGGTTTTTTGTTATTTACACAAAAACTAAAAGAGATACGAAGTAAGTGTAAATTAGAAAGTTGTTAAGAATTAAAAAACCTATAAAATGATGTGCCACTTGACATATGTTGCTATTTGGAAATTTTGAACAATGGGCATTTGCAAATTTTCAAAAATAAATTTTTTTGGAATTTTTATTATTTCAAAAAACCGTTACTTGTAGCATATCACAGTAAAGCTAATTTCATAACGAGTACGAAAATTCAACCGGAGAAGGGCTATGTGCATTGGTATAGGAAACACAGAGTATTAAAAACATATTGATTTTTCCCAAAAAAACTGCCGCCATTTTGAAACGGAAAAAGATAATTAATTTCTGTTTTCGCCAAAATGTTTGTCTATTAAATACCTTTAAAATTATGTATAACATGACATATGTTTACTTTTGAAAATTCCGAGATTCGAACTAGTGACCCTCAGTTTTTGGCACACCCTGTATGGGAAAAAAGTTTAAAATATTTTTACGTTATTCCTTGGGGTTGATTTAGCAGGAAATAATTTTATTTTATCCTTGTACGTTAAGCCGTTTTTCCGTAATCAATTTGAGACACCTTACGTGGGACACCCGGTATATATATATATATATATAAATTTGAACGAATGGTGTTTTTTGCATCTGTGGACATCAAAATGAAAAGTTATCATGGTCTCGGGCTTAAGTCTTACCACGAGACCTACGGTAATAGCTTCTTCCCTATAGGGGAAATTCGCTAAAAGAGGAAATGAAATAAAAAGCTGAAAATTATTTTTTAATGAAACTGTTAACTAATACTATATATGCTATAACAACTTTAAAACCAAAAGATTAAAATACTTTATCTTCATGGCAAAATGTTATGCAATAACTTTGGTATGATTTATTTTCAGATAAATGTACTTTACCTTTTTCCAATGAAGCAGGAATCCATTTATTTAAGTTACTATTGTTATTTTCAGGTCATAGTGACTAGAAAAGTATATTTTAATAACAACATTTACAAATGGAACCATATACACTGTTTTGATCCAATTCAACTCGACCTAAGTGTTTTTTTTTATTTGTATTCTCAACTCGAACTCGAGCTTCAAATCTTTTGCCATTTACTCACTCAAACTCGACTCGAGTTAAAAAACCTGTACTCGCACATCCCTACTTAAAACGGAATAAAATCAGTTTTTTAATAAAAATAAACCATTAATCCATTTAAAAACTAAAATTTCCTATTCCAATTCATAGGTTTAAAAAATGACAAGTAAGGAACGAGACCAGCTCGTATGTCTACGTCAATGGGTTAATGGCATTTGGTTAAGAATCTAGAATAAACGGTGAGGATTAAAAAAGGATGTTTCCCAAAATTCAAGTATGAATTATATTTATTAGGCTAAGATGTAAAAAATACTTAATATAAGAATAATATCACAGCTTTGAAATAAAATAATCAAACTCACATTAACTTTTTGGCAAGAAATAAAAGACCACAAACAACTCCAAGACTTGAAACTGTCGTCAACATAGTCTTCCATCTCGGATTTGCAACTTTTTGTACAGCTCCAGGTTTCTGGAAAAATTAATAAATGTTATTAGCTGGCCCGACAGACGATGTCCTGTCCTAATGTCATTGAATTTGGTTTGTGTCAAATTGTCAAATACTCGTTCATTTTCAAGATGAGCTCGTTCGCTTCGCTCACTCACCTCCTGGATTAGCTCGTTCGATACGCTCACTTGCCTATCGAAAAAAGAGTTTGAGTTGCCATTTTTTATTTCCATAATGATCATATGTTTATGCCTTTCAAGTATGTTTAGATATAATCCTTGTTAATAGCTGTTTGGTGTAACTAACTGACCTTTGGGAACTCAAATCAATAGGAACTTTGAAGGCCATTGGGACAGAGTCCTTAGGTTGGATTAAAAATTTTCTTTTATAAGAACCTTGTCCTGGCATTAACGAACACAACAAAAAAAGAATTATTCAATTTGGTGCACTTATTCTCGAGTGATGGCATGACCAAGGGAAGTAAGGATTCATTTTTATATATTAAGACTAATGAGTGTAACACTCAACATCTAAGCCTAGACTGTACACATTTATATTCAAGTTTCTCACAAATATTAACAACTAACTGAAATAATAAGTACTAAATAACTCTTTTAAAAATCTACTAGTGACCGTTGTTATCAACATAATAATTTATTCAGCAAAAATATGAAAACAATCTCAAGCGATTATATAAAAGATAGTCAATCGATTATATATACTAACAACCGGAAAGTTTTATAATTTGATTTTTAACATATTTTACTGTGAAACGGATGCAACACGCTAGCAGTCCTTAGGCCAACTGTACAAATCAAAACCAAAATAGGTTTACTCCTTATATAAATAGGTCAAAATACCTTATTCAAGCATTGCTTTACCAATACCTAATAATCATCACTTAATCGCTGTGTATAAGACACCAACACAACCAGGGCATATTTTAAGGCGAATATGAATTATTGATGAGTGTAGAATAAGTGAGACGCCTCGTGTAGCCTTGTTACTGACTGAGACTGACTGATTATTTAGCCTGGATAATTAACCCATTAAGGTAGTAATATTATTCTATTCACAATAGCCTACAACGATATCCGATTGGTGCTGCATCTAGTAGCAAAACTTGTAACTAATAACTGCAGGCAGTTACGGTTCTGTCCGCTAGGGGCACGGACTGACTATTAACCTATATAACGTCTCTAGGCTCTTGGTTGTGGTGGCCGAGTGGGCTAAATCGTAGAAACACCTGAGCCAGGTGTTCTTACCAACTTTGCGGGTTTGATTCCTGCTCACCGCCAAAACTGACCAGTCATAGTAGTAATAAATCTTTATTAATTTTTTTCACATGTAGTACAATGAATAGGGTCATTGACATAAACAAAATAATCTTATCATTAACATATAAACATATAAAGCAAAATTATTTATATTGATGTTTAGAGAGGGGTGGAAAGCTCTTCAATAGAATAACAAGTTTTGTTTATTAGAAAATTCTTCACCTTTTTCTAATTTCAAGCCTTTATCAGCTTTCATTGAAATATATATTGGCTGAAAACAGTTAAGATTTGTAAATGTTTAAAGAGATCCCGTGCCAAGTCATCAAATTTTAACTTTAGCATAAAAGTAACCAGTCATGCAACGCACAATGAGTTAACCGATCTGTGGCATTGTTGGTGGGAGGGCCAAGTAAAATAAACAGTAACTTAATTGGAAGTTTACGGGATTGGTTAATTCTTTGTGAGTAGCACATGGTCATCACTATTTTTGCTACTCTTTACTTGTGTTTACTGTGTGTGCCTCTTTGACTCTTTAAACCAAAAGAAAACAATATTTTAATTAAAGTACACCATTAATCCATTTAAAATCCACAATTTTTCTTATCCAATTCGTTGGTTTAAAAAATTATAAGGAAGGTACGGAACCAGCTCGTAAGTCTACGCCAATGTCAATGGCACCTGCACCTGTTGCCCAGCGTACCTTGAGCAACACGGTGTTGACCTGGTTCAGCACGAGTTGCGCCTGGACGTTGGCCTCCGCGGTGAGCGACTCCAGCAGCTCGGCCGAGGTGAGAGTGAGAGAGACAAGAGAGTTGTGGACCTCGGAGGACCTCAGGTTGAGCCTCAGGTGTGCCAACGCCGCGTGCATCACCGTCAGGTGCTTTACTGTGCTGGCCAACGCTGCGATCGCCTCCTCCGGGCTATGAACAGGTTGTTGTAGTCAATTTAATTAAATTTATTCAGATTAATTACAAAGATTTGGCCATGCTAAGTCACACAGGACTTGTCAGCGAGGTAACTTAGTTACAATTACTTTTATGTAAACAATTAAGTCATATAGAACCTGTCAGCGAGGTAACTTAGTTACAATTACTTTTATGTAAACAATTAAGTCATATAGGACTTGTCAGCGAGGTAACTTAGTTACAATTACTTTTATGTAAACAATTAAGTCATATAGGACTTGTCAGCAAGGTAACTTAGTTACAATTACTTTTATGTAAACAATTAAGTCATATAGGACTTGTCAGCGAGGTAACTTAGTTACAATTACTTTTATGTAAACAATTAAGTCATATAGGACTTGTCAGCAAGGTAACTTAGTTACAATTACTTTTATGTAAACAATTAAGTCATATAGGACTTGTTAGCGAGGTAACTTAGTTACAATTTCTTTTATGTAAACAATTAAACACTTTATTCTTAGTACTGAGATTAAATTATTAATAAGCTATGACCTTTGTGTGGGTATGATAAGTTATAAGTTATTTTTTTTAGTTCACCATCCATGTAGCCTATGATGAACAATTCAAAACGTATATATCTACCAGTACTAGATGTGCCGTAAAAAAATTATGAAAAATAACAGTCATATAAACGAGTTAACAAGAAAAAACTTCAAAAAAGTCAAGTGTTCATATCAAGCTATAAAAAACAGTAGGCTACTTATATGCCAAGGGCTTAAAATACACAATAGTTAAAATAGGATAAGAATGTAAGAATGTATTAAATAATTCAGCGTTCATACAGGGTGCTCCCATTTGCCCGTACATCTTATACTCTTATAACCAACTATGCTGTCGTCGGTGAGCATTGCAGAGATACACGGAGATGGGGTGGCGAGGCCATTTTTAAGAGAAAACTGCATCCTAACAACCGAGAAGGGAACAAGAATGGATCTTTTCAAGGATGAGGTTTTTGGAGGCACATACATAAATTTTGTTTTCAACAATAGACAAACAGTTCTAGCTTGTACTTACCGTAGCCCAAATAACCATAATTTACCAGAGTTTTTGAAAATTTAAATGAGTTTCTAACTGCAATTTTGGCACACTCCAAACAGGTCATTCTCACAGGTGATTTCAACATAAAGATATAGTATCAAACTCAAAGGAAAACATTGAATTTCAAAGCCTAGCCTTGAGTTATGGTTTACGATTCCTAATAGAGCAGCCCACCCGCATAACCGACACTACAGAAAGCTGCTTGGACAGTTTTATTTCAAACATCTATTTTGTACATTTTGAAGTTGTTGAGCCATTTGTGTCGGATCATTCCGCCATATTCTTATTCTTATCAATGCAAAGTGAACAAAAGATAAGGGACAATCAAACTAGCACAAGTAAATACTGTAGTTTAAGTGAAGATAACATCCAAGAACTTAGAGTTAGGTTAGGTCGGGAGAAATGGCAAGAAGTTTTCTCATCTCCAGGTGTTAATAGTAAATATCACCATCTTGTTCAAACTCTGCGGTATTATGTAAGAAAAACAATTCAAAAACCAATTAACTAGTAAGCCTGATTGGTTGAGTGATGCAGTTCTTTTTTTTAAGCAGGTCTTGGTCGATCCATATAAGAAATGGCAGTCTAGTAAAATAGAAACTCATAGGCTAACTTACCTAACACTGAAAAAGAATATAGGAATTTGATAAAGAACACAAAAAAACAGTACTATTCTCAAGTCATTCTGAACTCGGCAAACCCAGTAAAAGGAGCCTGGCAAGTTATCAATAGGAATAGGCCCAGCAAAATAATTAGCAATAAGGAAAATTTAGTTTTAAGTATTGGCAATAGCATAATCGAAGACCCCAAAACCATATCAGATAATTTCAAAATTTTTTGTCAATATTTCACAACTAACAGATCCGTGCTATGAACCAAAATGTTGGTCGTGTTTTCCGCAATGCGGCAATTCAACCTTATCCACTTTTTAACAAGTCTGCAAAGGAAGTTAAGAAAATCGTAGCCGAGCTTTAGCCTAAAAACTCTGCTGGTTACGATGGGATTCTCAATGAAAATTCTTAAGAACTGCATCAATGAAGTCACTGAACCTCTGGTGGATGTTATCAATCAATCATTTGCCGAAGCAGTTTTTCCAGAAGAAGGTAAATTGGCAGTAGTAAAACCTCTATTTTTAAAAGGAGACAGAAGAGACATGAAAAATAATCGTCCTATTTCGCTTTAATGAAAAAATAATTTGTAAAAAATTGGTCAATTTTCTGGAAAATAAGAATTGTTTTCTCCCACAACAATTTGGATTCAGGAAAAACAAATCTACTAAATTAGCACTGATCAACTTTGTAAATAAATGTACAGATTCAGTATAAAATAGTGAAACAACGGTTGGAACTTTTGTAGACCTTACAAAGGCATTTGATTGTGTGGGTGTTCATGTACTAATAGAGAAGTTGGCTGCAGCGGGAATAAATGGAAGAGCACTGAGGTGAATGATCTCCTATCTTAGCAATAGAAAACAGATAACTTCAATAACTCACAAAAGTTGTTCTGGGGAAATAAAAAGTGCCTTGTCAGAAACTGAAGAAGTGGTTAGGGGAGTGATGCAAGGCTCGATCCTGGGGCCTATATTTTTTCTCATTTATTTCAATGATATTGGCGATCATGTAGAAAAAAACAACTTGATAAATTTTGCAGATGATACAACTCTATTAACTTCAAATAAAAATCTGGAAGACCTTCAAATTTCAAATTGTTTAAATGTTAACAGCCTGTCCCAATATTTCTCTGATATAAACGTCTCCATTAATCAGGAAAAAACTAAGTTTATACATTTTAAAATAGCGCAACTACAACATAGAAGACCGTCCTATGCAATCAATTTGATGCTAGGAGAAGTGGAGATAGAAGAAGATCAGAATGCAGGATGACTAGGAGTCTCTCTCGACAACAATTTAAATTGGAAACTACAAGTAGACCAAGTTTGTTCTAAGTTACCCACCAACCTTTTCATCATTAGAAGTCTTGTCAATCTATTGAATATCAAGTTTATGAAAATGGTCCATCAGAGCCTTTTTGAAAGCCATATCAGATATTCTATAATTCTATGGGGTTCATCCAGCAAAATAAATCTAGATAGAATTTTTAAATTACAAAAAAGAGCCATCCGTTCAATTGCCAAACAGCCAGCACACACCCCATGCACTCCCTACTTTAAAGAATATAACATTTTAACTGTACCGTCACTTTATGTTTTCGAAACCATTTTCTACGTCAAAAGTCAAAACTTGTTCCAAGCCCCAACACATAATTACAACACTCGAAATAGATATAGATTTGTGGCTTCACATAGACTGTCTCTCACTGAATCCAAGCCTGATTATATGGGACTAAAGTTTTACAACACCTTGCCTGAAGACTTGAAGAGCATTACTAGCATAAATAAATTTAAATTCAAGCTCAAGGAGTATTTAGTGGATAAATGCTATTATAGCCTGCCAACCTAGTTTTAATTCTCAAGAAATCTCATTGAAGAGAGATGACTCGCCACATGCTCCAAGTCGGGGTCAACGTGGTTCAAGAGGATAAGTAAGTAAGTACGTGATGTTAAGCTGTTAGTCGCTGATGTTTAAAATTACAGGGTTGCCACCAAATTTGCATTTCAAAATTCATGCAAAATTCCAGGTTTTCCAGGTCAAAATCTCAAAATTCCAGGTAAACTCGCGCGGTATTTTTAATGTATTTGCGACACCTATAACGATTTAAATACAAATAAAAGTGATATTTTAACAAAAGATTATAAGGAACTTTTTATGAAGTAGGCCTATATTATTACTTTGTTATTAAAGATCTCATATTTTTTATGCTTTCTACAAAAAATGGGTATATACGCTGGGCCAATAATTTATATTTAATGGAACTATATTGTTCTCCCTATATAAAAAAATACAAGATTTTAATTGATAGGAGGAAGAATACCTTAATATATCTCTATACAGTGTGTTAATTTTTTATGCTCACCATTGGGATCTTGTAAATCATAACAGTTACTAGGAAGGTCAAATGAGCAAAGTAGTGCGTAGTTATAAACTAAATAAAATGGCGGCAAGAAATCAAAAATATTCCACCAAACTCGTTCGCTACGCTCAAAAAAACTTTTGACCAAAAACAAATATTTCTTATAACTTTCTTATTTTTCAAGATTCAAAAAAACCTTGTCAGATTCAAAGTTCTGTGAAATTGTATGTAGAATTTGGAATATTTAGCTTGATATTAAATAGTATAATTGGTTTCTGATATAAAATGGTCAAATCCAAAATCTTAAATGAAAGCAGGCCTATAGTGGTTTTATAATTTTTATTTGAAAAATTGTTTTTCCCTGATTACAAAAATACCACATATGTGGTATTGTTATTGTTATCATAAAATAAGTCCATAATTTAACGAAAACCTTTTTTTAGCAATCATTTGTAGGATATGTTGAACTGGCTAAAGCGTAAAAGTATTAAATTTGTTTTACAGCTAATTTACATAAAACAGCTGATTTACAGAGATATCAGTTGTTTAAAAGTGTAAGAAAATCATTAAGATTTAAATTTATTTTTAATAACATACTGTTACAAAAACCTTATTTTCTTACACTGTTAAACAGCTTATTTCACTGTGAATCAACTGTTTTATGTAAATCATAAATTTAACACTTTTATGTTGGAGCCAGTACAAAATATCCAACAAATTGTTGCTAAAAAAGTTTCCAATAAATAATGGACTTATTTTATGAACAAAATATCACATACGTGGTATTTTTGTAATCAGGGGAAAACAATTATTCAAATAGAAATATAAAAACCCTATAACATTAAAGATTTTGGACTTAACCATTTTATATAAAAATCCGAGTACATTATTCAATTTTAAGCAATTAGGATATTTTATGCCTATTCAAATCTACGTAAAATTTCATGTAAATTTGATCTGAAATTTGTTTGTATCTTAAAAAAGTTATAAGCAATATTAATTTTTGTTCAAAAATGGGTTTTTGAGCGTAGCAAGTCCCAGGACTACCTTAAGACTGGTCTTTACCAGTTTTGAGGCTGACACTGGGTACAGCAAATGAAGTTGTCATTACATATGGTAAGTCTTTTGGCTGTCCATTATGACAAACTTCCCTTTCACCCACCTTTGGTCCCTCCATTTGCAGCAGCTACGGACGGAATCTCCGGGTTTGGTCCCCACCTGCCAACCTGAGAGTGAATGGTCCCTGGCTGTTGTACATGGATACCCTGTCAGTTGAGTTGACCAGTTGGAAGGCAAAATAGGGTCCCCTGTTTGAGAGCCTCATCCCAGCTATCACAGGGGCATGGGAGTTGGTCCTCTGAAGGGTCGATTTGGCTGCCGTCCACTCCCACCCTTTCCTTTCCTGCTATATCTTATCTTTCCGGTAACCTGCGCAATATTCCCGCTTGTGGAAGATCTGACTAACAGCTATGCTGGGGTTTCCTAATCCGCAACAATGATGATGATGATGAGCGTAGCAAACGAGTTTGGTGGAATATTTTCACATTACCTAGCTCATTTTACCTTCCTTGTAACTATTATGGTTTACGAGATCCCAATGGTGAGCATACAAAAATGAACACACTGTGTATATATATATATATATATATATATATATATATATATATATATCTTATATATCTTAATATATCTATATATTATATATACTAAGATATTAACCCTTATCTTGTGTTACTATCTAAATTAAACATTTTCTTGGAAAGCATTATCATGGCAGCTGGATCCAGTTTTGAACTTTACAAAACATTTTCAAGATTTTTGCTAGGAATCAACCTGACAAGAAAACTCAGATTATGAAGCGGCCGCCAGATTATCCAGCGACTCCAAGGACTCATATTTAGAAACTGAGCTCCATATCAACGATTTTACAATTTTGACTAGACCGCAATTAATTATAAACGAGATCGCACGCAGCACGCTGATGTGAGGGAAGTGAATTTCCGCATTAAAACCTTAAAAATATCAAATACAGGGTTTAAACCAATACTGGTTGCATTTTTTGAAAAATTGAAAAATGTTGTTTTTTGGCTGTTTTGATGCTCCTGGTTATATTTAAATTCACTAATAGATGCCAATGTTGTACATCATAAAGTTAGGAGGTATTATCGGAATAACAAGTTGGTATAGGGGTATGGGGGGTGATAAAACGATATTAAGATATGAAAAACAGCCTTTTCCAGTATAAAATCCCCATGAGACAACGTACTGTATTTTGATAATTAACATTTGCTTTAATAACTCGGTAAGTGCTTGTGTGCTATAATGATGAGGGAGGGCTTAAAATCTTTGGCTTTTTACGTACAATAAGTTAAAGTGCAATAAGTGTATGTTTGGGGCTTTTCTGACCCTTTTTGGGCCCAAAAACTCAAAATTTGAAAACTTAAAATTCCCAAAAAAAGGGGGTTAGAGTTTTCCGATTGTTTCACCCAACGAACTTGTCCAACTGATTATAAAAAAAAAGTCTCTACCAAATTTGAAGTAAATCGGTCAAAAATTGTGACCGCTAGAGTGCGAACACATATACATATATATATATATATATATATAAAGTTTAAAGAGACCCCTCAAAACGTGTTCAGGGGGTCACGTTAGGTACTTCTATGGTGGTCCCGGGGTTAAATCTCACTGTGCAGGTCATGCTAATAGTTCACTTTTCTATAGGCAATTCACTAATGAGCCACTTCGATTACCCACTGTTTGTAACAACATACAAATTAATTTATTGATCTTAATAAAAAACGTCGCCGATAGTCACGACTGCATTTTGCAAAGTTTCGTCAACAATATCTCTCACACTCACATGGTTAACGTCGCCGACTATCGGGAACGCATTGCTAACGTCACCGACCAACGGGAACGTATCGTTAACATCGCTGACCATCGGGAATGCATCGCTAACGTCGCCGACCAACGGGAACGCATCGCTACCGTCACCAACCATCGAGAACGTATCGCTAACGTCGCCGACCATCGGGAACGTATCGCTAACGTCACCGACCATCGAGAACGTATCGCATCACTAACTTTGCCTACTATTTAGAACGCGTTACGCAATCGCGCCGACGATCGCGACCTGAACGAAATTCCCGGTTCGGCTGAAAATTCCCGCATAATCCACACATTTTTTCCTGGTCACCAAAGTTCACACATAATTTCCGGTTTTCCAGGTTTTCCCGGTCGGTGGCAACCCTCAATTAACTAATCAACTCATTCACTTGTTCAGTTCAACACTTACTTTATTTAATTATTTTTTACACACCCACACCTAACTGAATAGTGAGAAAGGCCAGAAAAAACTTGAGCACCAATATATCTAGATTCAAATTCAACCACTTAGTACCCTATTAATTATTAACTACTAAGGTTTGAAATTACCTCAAATTGCCAAGCTGAATATCTTCAGCTGCTTTAGCTTTGTTCTGCTTCAACTGTGAAATCCCCTTCAGCAGAGTGGCCCGGTGTTTGGAGTCTGTCATGCCGATATGGCAGAGATCTTCTTCATTAAGATTCAAGAAGATATCCAGCGTGATTCCTTGATCGACAAACATCTCGACGTATTCGTTCAGATGTAAGCCACAAAGGAACATCACTACATCGTTGTACTCTTCCCCCCTAAAAAATGAGAGAATTTTGACATAAACATTTTCATCAGTTAACATCTGTACTGCTGATTTGCATTACTAATGAAATGAATGATTTATAATTTTTTGATTGAAAAAAGGACGTAACTAAAACATAGCACAATATGTCATTAATGCTGAGATTCACAACAATCTTTGTGAATTATTGAGACAAACATTAAAATCAACATGTCCATCTTCTTTGCAATATCATTAAATTTCCTCTCAAATTCTTCGGTAATTTTCAAACAATGCACGGAATAGACACTAAGACTTAATTACTGTCGTAACTTTTCAACAATTTTCCCGAGATAGTATTTTTTTGGGTAATCTGTATACAGTTTCAGTCTAATAAGAAAATATCAAGATAAACATAGGCTCCCTAGATAAGTCTAAAGATTCTGCCAAGCTGATATGAGGCTTCAGTTATATCTTCTGCCTTATCTCCAATGTTTACAAATTCATCAACTGCCTCCCACGTGACATACGATTATCAAATCATAATATAAATAGTTTTGTTTTTATCTCTATATGTAAAAGTCAATATAGTTTAGTTTAGGTTTCATCCTAGGCCGGCCATTCTGAGATCAGTTTCTATGGTTTCTCATCTCACTTGGGCATATGCCGGAATGGTTCCCAAAAAAAGGCTATAACTCGCCAGGAAGGGGAAGACAGGACTTCGATAACTAAGGAGTCTGCATACTTCCCCCTTCTACTAAGGACGCCTTCACACTAGGTCGCTGGGACCTGGTGGCAGCCACTTGAGTTGTTGAAGTCGCAGCCACGCCTGTCCCTTCACATATGGTGACTGCGACGAAGTTGTGAGGATGCGCGTGCAGCTTGTTTTGGTCGTATGCCACCTATATCTGCCACTCGCTATAGCAGTCTCGCTAAACTATCTTTTTAGTTAATTCGTCAAGATGGATTCAAGTGATTAGGATGAGGACCTCCTGCTTGTGCTTTTGCTATGCAAACGAAAAATGCGGCAAATGACAGACATATAGGAAGGATGCAGGCAGACGACCAAAACAAGCTGCGCGCGCATCCCGAAAACTTGGTCGCAGTCACCGAGTGTGAAGGGCTCCGTATGTTTCAATGCCCCGCTAGCAGGTTGAGTCGCTAAAAAGCAGGGTCGCTGCCACAGCCCGGCGTCGCAGTTCCGTGGCCACAAAGTCGCTGCCACCGAGTGGGTCGCTGCGACCCACTAGTGAGAAGGCCTCCATAAGGCTAAATGCAATTTCGACGGGTCAAGTGGCCGACAGGTGGCTGCGACCCGGTCGCAGCGACCTAGTGTGAAGGCGCTCTAAAGTGACGTGACCCTGTGTGGCCTATCAGCAACCGAACATCCCATTAAATAACATTGTAATAAGTCGACTATACTCACTTTTCTTCCATCTCCTAGGAATCATATTATAAACTAACTACAGTAGAACCTCGATACATTTTGTGGACTAAAGGGGTGTCGAACTATCGAAATGTCAAAGTATAGGGAGTATATGGAACATTTTAACACAGGGAGTATTATGAGCAGAAAAACAATAACGTATCACGAAAGAATCAAAAATGTGTTTAACTCCCGCAGCGTCTCGAGCGAGCTGACTTGACCTACTTACTGGGAAGGGCGGGGAAGGGGTTGATAGGACGGGGTAGGTGGTAGGAAGGGTGAGTTATTGATAGAAAAGGCAGTAGCACACGTTTGTGAAAACAATAAGCGGGCTCCCATCACTGACCGGCGAACCCGTCAAGGACACTATCGGTCGCTGCTACTGTCATTTAAGAGTCTTCATCACCGGAAGTTGCTAGACGCCATCTTGGAGTACTGTTCCATAAGGCCAATGTTAAATTTGTGCCTCGATTACACCTCACCTGATCGTCACAAACAATTTATTTTGGTGTCAAATTAAAGGTTTCGTCGTCCTCTAGGGAAATACAATGTCGAATCTCTTAATTTGGGTGACATAGATTCATGATAAATAGTTTAATTTTGAACTGAAACACTGTACATGTTCTCATTAATTTGTAACAAAATCCAAATTCGACAATTGTATTTCCCTAGAGGACGACGAAACCTTTAATTTGACACCAAAATGAATTGTTTGTGATGATCAGGTGAGATGTAATGGAGGCACAAAGTTAACATTGGCCTTATGGAACAAAACTCCAAGATGGCGTCTAGCAACTTCCGGTGACGAAGACTCTTAATGTCATCACGGGCCGTGTCGAAGTATACAGACTGTCGAACTATCGAGTGTCGAACTATCGAAGGTCTACTGTAGTTGATGTACCCGTTCTTCGCACGGGTTAGAAAGGTAAGTTAGCTTGAAACAGCTACTTGCTGCAGTTAGCTTGTTCTTGCTTCTGCTCTTTAAGCTGTCAAACAGAATTATTCACAGCTGTTCACAGGGGTGCCCAGAAGGGGGGGGAGATGGCGCTCAGAACGCAATCAAAACAAATTTTGGGAGGGATTTAAAATTTTAGGGGGATTTTTGAAACTATAAATAAATGTGACAATTTGTCAATCACAATTGAAAATTTGTGTTTGAACAGGAGGATGAAATTATAAATAATCCTTATACATGACTTTTATTATTGGCAAAACATATTGTTATAGTAGAGTACCCGCAAAATAAGCTTTCTTTTGAGAGATGGCAAGTGTTCCTGTGCTATAATAATCCTAGACATTTATGCGGCTGATTATGGGACCGGATTGGCTTGAAACATTAACCAAAAAAATCACTTGAAACTGATTTTTTCTTTATGCTCACAACCTAACCACACTTTCTGAGCTGTAACTACGTGGACTTTTATTTAAAAAAACAAGAATTTTGTAGAGAACAAAACTGACTGAAATATTTACTGTAGTAAGAATGTTACTTACTGAATGCCTGAAGGTGTCAAATTTTCAAAATGTAGCGGGATGCATTTCGATCTAATTACAGATCATCTTCAGCCACTGTTTTCTTATATTTATGTTTATTCCATCACTGATGGTCGTCACACGGGTTTCCCCGACACATAAAACGCACACACGAAGACATAGTACGAAACATTTACATTAAATTCCCGGTACCGGTACAGCTTTGCGCACCGCACTTTACCGATCGGTGAACGTAGGCCGACCTATCGGATTGATATAAATGTAGTCGCTTGTGTTATGTTTTAACCTTATTACAAACTAGGCCTACTGTATGGAGGTCCTAAGTACTTTGTTTATTCATAACCATCCAGCAAATTAAAGATTTTATTTCTAGCTAATATAAAAGATGGAGAGTAGTATTATTCAACTACATGATTTGTGTTTTATAGGATTTATAGTTTTTTGTATTTTGGCCCATACTAATGCCTAAGTGTGCTGATAACCTGTTCATTTCCAAATAATTTATCTTAGCTACTTATAATATTCATTAATTATGTTTGTTTAGGTATGTGAGTGTGGCGAAAACACGTAGCAAATTCTGTACTATAAACTAAATAAATTACAAAATTACTGGCCTACAAACATAGGTATTGAAAAAGGAAAATAAACTATGAAAAAATAAGTATACTAACGAAATTATTTAAAATAAGTACATATAAACCTTTAACTGTAGACATTATCCGTACTGATTGTTTTTAAAGTAGACTCATGGAAAACAGCTTATTTAAAAAGCATTGGATTTTATTCATCAGTCTCTATAGTGAGTTCGTTATCACTGTAAGTAAAATCATTCGTCAATCTAGTAGCTCCGGCCTAACTATAATCCTTTCACTTAAACTGTCTACTTCCACCAAGAAATATGTTCTTTTTGTGGTATTAATTTTATTTTGCCACTTCACACACTTCCTCTCATACATTCATTTACTCTACAGTCTATATTTTATAAATATATTGTTTTGAAAATAGTTTTGTTAAATAAAATAATATCTTCTTACAAATTCACTCATTGATTGTCATCGAATGCTGGTACTTTTCGACCTTTTGGTCTCCCTTTTCCAAAGTTTCAAATTAGCTATATGCTTCTTGCTTCTTCTGAAATGAGCGTCCAAAGTTTTTTTTATAGGCATAAAAATTGTCCACAGGTTTTCTGCAGCAAAAGTTCACAAGCCAAAGTCAAGTCAAGCCCAAGTCCACAAGCAGTAGCTGGCCGACCTTTCAGTTTCGTCCAGGACCAGGAATTAAATGTCATGGTTATGAGGGAACATTTAATCCAAGAAGTATAAATCTTCTAAAAATGTATATTTCTAAATCCAAACAAATGGTAAAAATAATGTAAGCCTATTATAAATTATTGAGAAATCAGTTTTGATTAATCAAAATAACAATCTTAATACAGCATTAGATTGTTTGGTACTTTGGTATTATACGGATGCCACCCTTATACAGCGCGCTGCGGCAGTTATGTTAGGATGGGTTATCATAAAAATGATTGTAGGACTTTTCTTGTTTCATTACGAATCGAATGATACCTGATGAGTCATACTTCCGGTCGCCAAACCCCCTCCAAATAGGCCAAGGTCAGGTCGTTGACCGGAGCGCGCGCGTCACCTGTCACCGCCTGTATCTGGGTCAGTGTCATGAGTGATTTATTGCCGTGCACTATGTTATATTTGTTTTCATAATGAGTGACGTTCTGTTGGTGTGGGATTTACCTCGAAATGAAGAGGAAACCGTACGTATTTTTATGATAACCCATCCTAACATAACTGCCGCAGCGCGCTGTATGTTTGGCGGAGTACATGTGGCGATCGGGTGTGACTGCTAGCGATGGCGACACATTCAACACGATCCTAGCGGACATCGCTGCCTTTTGGGAGGCACAACACAAAGACCGCTCATCAGAATGATGTAAAATTTGTACAGTAAGTCAATAAAAGTACGTTTTTTCGATTTATGTAGTTATCCTTTGTATCCGGTAAAAATTTAACCTCCAAAAATAGTGGCATCCGTATAATACCAAAGTACCGATTGTTTTACTAACAACAAACAATAATAGCAAGAAACACATGTTACTGTTTTTTAGGGTTATGTTTTCTGTAATGCTAATTGAATGACCTCCGCACTCCCCTCAACAACCGTCTCAATGTTTTTTGTCAGCTATTCCAGAAGAAAGGTTTTTCTGCGTAAACTGTACTATAGGTAGTACAGTAGATAATCTACCTAATTATAACTAAGGTATGTTTTGTTCAATATCACCATAATCATTGAATGAATGAATGAATGAATGAATGAATTTATTCCAGAAAAACAAGAACAATAATAGTAACAAATACAAAATCGTACAGCACATATATATAATAAACAAAACACACACAAAAAAAAAATATATATATATATATAAATAACATTATTAAGTTTTTTGTTATTTTTTAATAAAAGAAAACTTTGAGCTAAGAGAAATTATAAACTCATTATCTGTGTCTGTATAATTATTTCAGTTTCGGTAGAATCTCGGTGTGGTCGCCTCCCCCTCCCCCCCTCCGGTTGACTTTATTATAGGTATGTAGGTTCAGTTCATTCACTGTCACAACACAAGATCTACTAAAGTTAACGTGTATTGCTTATAATAGGGAGGAGGGGTATCATTTGGGGGGGAATGACGCCATGAGGCTTGAGGGGGGTGGGCACCCCTGGCTGTCGCGTTACAGTTTCTGAATTTTTACTTTCTTCTGAAATTTAAACATTGAAACTTAGGACTTCATGGGGCATAGCCCGAGGGGATTTTAAGGAAGTGGATAGGTCTATGGGTTGCATGGGTTTAAGATCTACCTTTGTGTAACGTTTCAGCCCAATTGGTTCAGTAGTTTTGGTGTTTACCCAAAACATCAGACAGACAGACAGAAACCACCTCTTCTTTATAATATTATAGATTAATAAGGCACACGAAATAATAATCTGGATAAAACGACAAACAAAATTATTCTGATACCATCCAATTTCAAAATATTCTATTAATACCTACTATTTATGGGATGAGTGAAATAGTTTTCCGCTTTTTGAAACTTGTTGTTTGTTTATACTTTTCAGAAAGTTCATACAATTAATATCAGCTGTTCCAATGATTTTATTTTTTTATGACAACGGTTGAGATTTGGCAAATGTAAACTTAGAGGCTGGCCTGTGGCCTTTAGAATGTCAGAATCAAAAATATAACACCACTCTGCACTAATTGATTTAAGCAATTTTGTTGATACCTCAACCGACTAAATCAGTTCAGAAATGTCGGGGAAGTACTTACAGAAACCACCTTAGCATATCGTACATGGTGAAGGACAAGTTTTTCTTAAACCTAAAAAGTCTATTTTATATTTTGAAAAGTACGTCGAAACTGGTTTCAGTGCCTTCATATTTTATGCGGATTAGAATGGCAACTTATACAAAACTGATTTTTTCTGTGATTCCTGTGTCGAAGAAGTGGAAATATCTGGCAGTAGGTCAGGTTTTCACAATGCTTTTATATGGGAAAAAACAGCTGCAAGTCAGCCTCAGAGAGTCACCTGACCAAAAATGTATGTAGGCCCGTTAGTTATTGTAGGTCCCGACTTGGTCTGTAGGTAAGGTCTACCTTACCTGGTTTAAAGATTTCCCTATGAATAAATAAACTGTATATAAATTCTGATACATTGTTAACCAATGTCATGAAATAAATATTGTATATTTAATGAATAAAACACACGTTTTAACAGCAAATTTAATAGACATTTTAATAGACAAATTTACAGTTGAATTACTTAAGGTTGGATGGAACCACATTCTAATTAATGGCGCAGCTGATTTCACATGTTTTTCTAGAAACTTACTTCTCTGTTCGATGTGTTCTTCCCTCCTTTAGCCAGAAAAGTCAAGTCAAGCATAGCAAAGTCGAAACCCGCAAACAAAAAGTCAAAAGCATACTCTGATTGGTACACACCTGAACTCTCAAAGTTAAAAGATACCATATTAGCTCTAAAGGATAGGTTTAGGTTGACTGGGGACAAAGACTGTTATCTTGCACTGAAGGGAGTCTATAAGGCCAAAATCATGGATGCAAAAAAGGCAGCTAATGTTAGTTTTATATCTTCTGCCAAAAACCAGTGCAAAGCAGCATGGAATGTGATACAGTCAGCTACCAGTGGCATGGTGTCGCATCTGACTCTCTCATAGTCCAGATGAGTTTACGCTTTTTCTTTTTTCATCTCATCCGTAAGCGAAAAGTTCAGTTGCAGTTGATTATTGTGAAGATGCTCCTTCTATCTTGGCGTCCAACTTCTCCAGTGGAGATTGAGCAAATTGTGAAGGGCTTTTGAGAACTCCAACAGTCCCGATTTTTATGGAAAGTCCGCATCATGGTTGAAGAAAGTGGTGGACGTGATTTCCGTACCGCTGGCAGCCGTTATAAATAATTGCCTGAACAGGGTCCTCCTGTGCGAACTCTTCAGAGCAAGTCTGGCTTAAGGGTACATTCCTCAAGCCTGGCGCCTCAGTAGGGTGGTCTTCATTCCCAAGAGAGGAAGAGCAGACTACTCAACTGCAAAATCATTTCGGCCTATCAGTCTCTCATCGTTTCTCTTGAAGACGCTGGAGAGACTGGTAGAAAGACATCTAAGAAAGGGAGTGCTTTCAGGTACTCCTCTCCATCGAAACCAGCATGCCTATCAGTCTGGTAAGTCCTGCGAAACCGCCCTGCATCAACTTGTGAGCAGGGTGGAGGACAGCCTTGCTGCTAAGGAAATCGCTCTATGCACCTTCATGGACATTGAAGGTGCCTTTGACAATGTCACTTACACGGCCATGGTCCGGGCGGTGCGTGGGCGTAGTCTTGAGTCTGCTGTATGTAGGTGGACTGAGACCGTGCTCTGCTCCAGGCTGATTAGAGCCGATCTTCAAGGTGAATCGATAGTGATCGCACCCATGAGGGGTTGTCCGCAGGGAGGTGTGCTCTCGCCTCTTCTGTGGAACCTGGTGGTGGACGGTCTCCTTCGTGAGCTCACTAGCAGAGGCGTCTTTGTCCAGGGCTATGCAGACGACATAGTCCTAATGGTACAGGGAAGGTTCACGAATATTGTTGCTGATGTCATGAATGTCAATCTTCAATATGTCAATGTCTGGTGTCTTGGAGAGGGTCTAAGCATAAACCCCTCAAAGACAGTAGTTGTTCCGTTCACAAGGAAAAAGAACCTGGAGTCTCTTTCTAGGCTGAGACTTGGACCAACACGGCTTGAAGTATCAGGTACAGTCAAATACCTAGGGCTGACAATTGATTCTAAGCTGACTTGGAATGATCATTTGAATAATACACTGCATAAGGCGAAATGGGCGCTCATGACGTCCAGGAGATTTGTAGGCTCCACGTGGGGGATCAAGCCTCACATAGCGCTGTGGCTGTACAAGGCAGTAATAAGGCCTCAAGTCACATATGGATCACTAGTCTGGTGGACAAAGGTGAACCAGACTACAGCCATAGCCAAACTCACAAGTTTACAAAGGTTGGGCACACTTCTAGTCACTGGAGCCTTCAGGAGTAGCCCGTCAGCAGCTCTCGAAGTTGCTCTTGGATTACTGCCTTTGGATATCTTCATCAAGGCAGAAGCACGGAAATCAGCCTATCGATTAAAAGTCGCAGGCCAATGGAGGGAAGGCCTGTCTGGAACAGGCCATTGCACCATCACCAAAGCTGTTGCTCAAAGCCCTGTGCTTGATATGACATCAGATGTCATGAGTACGGAGATGGTTTTCACTAAACCTTTTTCTGTTGGATTCTGCTCCAGAGAAGAGTGGACATCTGAGGAAGGGCCCTATTACAGGAAGGGCAGCCTTGTCTGGTACACGGACGGCTCTCTCATTGAAGGAAAATCTGGCTACGGGGTGTACAGTGAATCACCTAGAACAGAACTCTGTGCAAGTCTGGGACAACACTGTACTATTTTTCAAGCAGAAATTTGTGGCATCATGGGTTGTGCCAATCTAGGCATTGCCAGACGCTATTGCGACAAGCATATAGTAATCTTGTCAGATTGTCAGGCTGCCCTCAAGGCTCTTGACTCCAACGAAATCAAGTCAAAATTGGTGTGGGAATGTTACAACACACTCAGCAAACTCGCGACACGCAACTCGGTGCATCTTGGTTGGGTACCTGGCCATGTAGGCATAGGTGGCAATGAGTGTGCAGATAAGCTTGCTAAAAGAGGTTCCGGTATGCCATTCTTTGGTCCAGAGCCAAGCTGTGGCATAAGCAAAACAACTGCTTTTCACACAATAAACAAATGGTCCAGGGACTTACATCGCCAGCAATGGCAAGGTTATACTGGTCAAGCACTTGGCAAAAGGCTGCTAGCAGATACTAGCTCTTACTTCACTAACTGGTTGGTGAGGTTGGGCAGAGGTCGGGTTAAGCAGTTGATTGCTTTGATAACTGGACATGGCCATTTCAGGAAACATCTCCACACTCTCGGACTCAGAAATGAAAGTCAGGTGTGTAGGCTCTGCAATCAGTCTGAAGAGACTGCCAAGCACATCATACTGGACTGCGAGAGACTCGGGGCAAGGAGAAGGGCTCTGTTTGGTTGTAAGCAACCAGGTGATGAAAGGGACGCTAGTATTGGTAAAAAACTCCTGGACCTCGTAAAGGGTACGGGCATTGGTTTGCCAAACTAACGTACTAGGGACACACAATAAGCTTCGGTTAACGTGTGAGGATCTTTGAATCTTTGGATCTCTGAATCCGTCCCTTCAACAACACATAAACATAAACATAGTTTTATATCTTCTGCCAAAAACCAGTGCAAAGCAGCATGGAATGTGATACAGTCAGCTACCAGTGGCATGGTGTCGCATCTGACTCTCTCATAGTCCAGATGAGTTTACGCTTTTTCTTTTTTCATCTCATCCGTAAGCGAAAAGTTCAGTTGCAGTTGATTATTGTGAAGATGCTCCTTCTATCTTGGCGTCCAACTTCTCCAGTGGAGATTGAGCAAATTGTGAAGGGCTTTTGAGAACTCCAACAGTCCCGATTTTTATGGAATGTCCGCATCATGGTTGAAGAAAGTGGTGGACGTGATTTCCGTACCGCTGGCAGCCGTTATAAATAATTGCCTGAACAGGGGAGTCTCCCTCAATGCTTGAAAATTGAGACTGTGCCCATTTTCAAGAAAGGTGACTGAAACAACGTTGCCAGCTACAGGCCTGTCTCTCTTGTGCCGATTATTGGGAAAGTAATCAAGGCTATCATGCTTAAGCAGCTCTGTGAACATCTACAGCTAAATAGCCTAAGCTTTGAGGGGCAATATGGCTTCTACAAGGGTAATTCACAACAGGGACTGTGAAGGCTCTTAACTGATCTTGTCAGCAAGGCTTTCGAGAAGGGAGACACCATGACCCTCACGATGTGTGACCTTAATCGAGCTTTTGATTGTGTTAACTCATCAAGAAGCTTGAGAGTTATGGTGTTGGTGGCGTGGTATTGGACACCGTCAGATCGTATCGTAACGGGAGACATCAAGTAGAGTCTGAGGAAGGGGCTATGTATGTGAATTTTGGAGTTCCCAGGGATCGGTCGTGTGCCCATTACTTTTTCTGCTGATGATAATCGATCTTGACAGGGACGGGAATGTCGTCCTGTATGCCGATGATACCACCTTGATTTCCAAAAGTCCACAGGATTAACAAGCTGATACAGGTGCTGAGCGACACCTTCAGGCTGCCATTGGTTTGAGGCCAATGGTTTTCAACTAAACCAAGCCAAAACTCAGTCCCTCATCTGCAGTCTTGCGAAGAACGCCCCTCTCTATGAACCGGCAAAGCTGCTCGGCTTTGTTTTAGATAGGAAACTTGCATGGAAAGACCATATTGGCCAGGTCAGTAGTAAACTGTCACGGGTTTGCTATCTGCTGCTTAAACTGTGCCATCTAGTTACTGAACCTTATCTTCTAACTGTCTACCATGTCATGTTTCACTGTCAAGTGAGCTATGGTCTGCTGCTTTGGGGACATGCTTCAGGTGCCGAGGAAATACTGCGTCTACAGAAGCGAGCTGTTGGACTGATCTCCTTTAGTGATCGTCTAGCCCACTGTAAACCCATCTTCGTTAGATTGGATATTTTGATAATCTACAGCCACTACATCCTGACTTGTACGCTTCACATCCTCAATAATATCGGCCAGTTTACCCCTAGAGCGGCAGTCCATGACCACCTTACACGGCAGCGCAGCCTATTGGACATCCCCAGATCAAGGCTGACAAGAACACAGAAGCCATTCAATTATGGCAACAAAGATCTTCAACAAGCTCCCAAACTCTCTAAAAATGCCTTGAAAGGAGGATAGTCCTCAAGAAGCTCGTGACCTACTTGAAGAAAAGTCCATACTACTCCCTAAATGAGTTTTTCAGCGACTCGCTATTGGACTTAGGCTAAATTAGCAATAACATATAAAGCTAAAACCAAATTAACCTGAGTTGGCGGCAATTTGTTGTGTCATGCTACTGACACATCAAAGAAGTTATAGTGAACCAAGTTAAAACTGTTGGAAACATTAAAATAAAAAATGAGATCACACGAAGCACGCTAACTTGAGGGAAGTCAATTTCCACATTAAAACCTTAAAAATATCAAATAAAGGGTTTTAACCAACACTGGTTACATTTTTTTAAAATTGACAAATTTTATTTTTTTGCTGTTTTGATGCTTTTGGTTATATTTAAATTCACTAATATGATGCCAATGTTGTACATTATAAAGTTAGAAGGAGATATTGTCGGGATAACAAGTTGGTATAGAGGTATGGGGGGGGGGGATAAAACAATATCAAGATATGAAAACAGCCTTTTCCAGTGTAAAATCCAAGACAACGTACTGTATTTTGACAATTAACATTTTCTTTAATGACTCGGTAAGTACTTGTACTAGAATGATGAGGGAGGGCTTAAAATCTATAGCTTTTTACGTACAATAAGTGTACATTTGGGGCTTTTCTGACCCTTTTTGGGCCCATAAACTCAAAATTTGAAAACTTAAAAATCCCCAAAAAAGGGGGTTAGAGTCTTCCGATTGTTTAATCCAACGAACTTGTGCAACTGATTATAAAAAGGAATGTCTCCACCAAATTTGAAGTAAATCAGCCAAAAATTGCGACAACTAGAGTGTGAACAAGCATAAATATATATATTATATATATATATATATATATATATATATATATATATATATATATATATATATAAAGTTTTTAGAGATCCCTCCAAACGTGTTCAGGGGGTCACGTTAGGAACTTCTATGGTGGTCCTGGGCTTAAGTCTTACCATGCGGGTCATGCTAATAGTTCACTTTTCATAGATTCACTAAAAAAAATTGTAGATAAGTATATCCAAACAGTGTGTTCTCTTTCCGACACAGCTGACAAACAACCCTACAAATTTACAAACAACGGCTGAGATTATAAAATAGACTGAGGCTGTGAGATACCACAATAAAGTAATGAGTTTGAGTCAACTTTTGACCGTGTAGTTTCATCAGTCAATCTGCTGGATTCAGCACCAGCGTCAACTATAATTGATACTGGTGGTCCTTCCTGAATATTAAAATTCACCTAGTTTTGTCACTGTTTTAAATATGACAACATTTAAAATGGCTGTTTTTATTTTAGTAAAATCAACTTGAAACTTACCAATCCTCCTCCAGTTCAACAACATTCTCTTGGGCCTGGAAAATAAAATAAACAGCTACAAATTGTTTCAGTGCTCAAAAGATGCTAGAAATAAAAATTGTCTTTGAGCAAAGCTTAATACAAATACGGTATTTTACTTTTACACGCTACAGCAAACTGATGTTCATGGTCACAATTTTACACGCTACAGCAAACTGATAGGCCTACTCATAGTGCAAATTTAAAATTAAGAGCAGCATTTATCGTATCAGGGAGTTGAAGGAGCTAGATGTACCTATTAAAACAGCTTGAACAATAGTAAACAGAGGCTGCATCTACAAGTCCTTGTGTTATCAATTACCATCAACTGCTACAATAAGTAGCTCAGCTGACCGTCCATCATGGCATAATGTTGTACGTTGATAAAACATGTTAAGTACATCCATAACTATTTAAAAAACAATTAACTTAACTGCAGGATAAATGTACAATTTTGGACTTACCTGATCATCATTTTCATCAGGAGCTGAGCTTGCAGAAACTTCAACCGAGGACATTCTAAAGCAAAACAACCTGTTTTAACATAGGTAGGCCCTAGTTTGGTTGCACTTCCGCAGACGCCCGGTGGAACAATCAAATGAAAATAATCGATTTTAATATCGATATACGTTAATGTTTTGATATTTCGATATAAACATACCGGATCAAATTCATAGCAAAAATTTCATCGATCCATCAAAACCATAGAATCATCTTGGAGGGCAATTAAAAAATCATTTTAAACTGGCTTAAAATCATCTAAAAACATCGCAGATCATTCATCAAAATATCTCTATAAAAAATAAGTGAGAATGTCAGTGGCAGATCCATTTCTAAATGTTTTTGATGCAGCTAAAAGCGTAATAGGCCCTATCCGGGAAATTAAAGTTGTCAATGTTTCATGTTGTTTATGTTAGTTGAACTTTTGTTTGGTTTCAAGTTTATAAATGTATGATAAATTTACTTGTATTTATTGGGAAACTTTAATAATCAAATGAAAATAATTGGGTAGGTACAGTTTCATAAAGGCCACCAACTAATCGGATGCGATATATCGATCTTAAACATTCAATATATAGAATCAAAACTCTATATATTTTGAATCACATTTTAACAGTTAAGTCTATAGGCCTAGCCTATCAAAAATTATTCACTCGATATTTAGGCCCTATATTTATGTTATTTATATCAGTTATTTTCATTCGATTGTTCCACCGGCCTACTAGGGAAGTGCAACCCTATTTTTAAAAAAGGTAAATAAAGTACGTTGGTTATTTCTACCAAACAAAGTGTGGGCTTATATCTAAAATCTAAATTCTAACCTAAAATGAAATTAGAAATACAATTAATTATAAAATTGGATCATGTTCAGTACTTGTAAAGAATTTTAAAACCACAGTCTAAATAATTGTAGCTTATCCCTACTGGAATTAATAATATATCAGTTAGTATCCTACTCTTTGCTAATTGCTATGTTTGAACGCTTGAACAAATATCAACATCAACCTGTGTATGTTTATCGGTGTTGCCAGACTGGGTTTGGGTTTACCATTTTACCCGCAAAGGCCGCAAACCACCTACAAAATCCCCACTTTTACCCGGTCATTTTGTTGTAATCCCCGCGTGGGCTTCAAATACCCGAAAACCGGGTAATTTCTTGGAAGTTGCCAGATAATTACCCGAAAATTAAAAACGATGACAGTTTTAGTACCCTCAGCCCTTAGTAATGTGCCATCAAAGATGTCTTAAGAGGGCGTCCAGCTGATGGATAAATCAACGGTGAGCACTTTTTCGCCTACAAAATTTAGAGGTTGTTTGGTCGATATCGAACAGACGATACCGCAACGTTTCATCATAGACTAACTACAGTACTGTAGTTATAGTCTATGGTTTCACCAACCGATTGTTCGTTCATTCTACTGGATGATTTGAGATTGCCGACTGCCGAGAAGAGAAGTTAAACTTGGAAATGGAAACCACTGTGGAAGTTCTAAGCTGACTCTACTAGGGCCTGTTGAAGTATAAGTTTGGCCATTGGACAATTTGAAATTGAAATACCTTACATCCACTTAATATGGCAAAAGATATACCCAATTTAAATAAACTTTGTAATGCTAAGTTAATTAAGTAATGTATACAAGGTCTTAAACAGATAAGATGCCTTTAAATTTACAAATTGGTTGCTTATCATAAATACAAAGACCCCAAGGTGGGGTTAAGATAATTAATCGGTCTCTCTAAACTACTCGTTATAAGAGAACAATTGCTCATAAATTAAACTATTATGAAATAAAACCCATTCCTTGCCCAAGTATCAAATCAAATCAAATCATCTTTATTCACAATATGTATACATAATACATGAGAATATAGTGTCAAATTCCAAACTAAAAACTAAAGGCTATTGACTACGAGTTATAAAACTCGTCAAATGAGTATAGTTGTTTTTCAAGTAGATAATTTTTTAACATTTTCTTAAATTTATTGATATTATTTTCAGTTTTTAACAAAACGGGAAGTTTACATAAGAATTTTGATCCAATATATGAAGGTTTTTTTCATAAAATGTTAATCTATGGTGAGTGGGTATGATGGTATTTTTATTTCGAGTATTATATTGATGAGATTGATCATATTTCTGTTTTAAAGGATTTTGAATTGCTATTAATACCGTATCATAAATATATTGTCCGTATACAGTTAATATTTTTAAAGTTTTGAAATGTTCTTTTGCAGAGTGATCAGGTTTCAAATTTAAAATTATTCTGACAGCTTTCTTTTGTTTCTTCAAAATGTCATTTAAGTTTACTTTTTTTGTTGACCCATATAAAGCCAAGCCAAATGAAATATGGGCATGGTATATCATTTTTAACACACTTATATCAGTGCATAAAAATGACATCCTGCGTAAAGCATAAATTCCTGAGTTAATTTTAGAAAGAACTTTTTGCACATGACAATTCCAATTCAAATTCTCATCTATTTCCAACCCCAAAAATCTAGTAAACTTTTCGATTTCTATTACCCTAGAATCGATTGCAATTGTTGGTTCAATCTTTCTACTGCACTGAGCAGTCTTAAAGGAAACAAAATTTGTTTTTGATAAATTTAATTTCAATTTATGATTGTTAAAAAAGTCTATTATATTTGCCAATTCTAGGAAAGATAAAATTTCAACATCGTCAACAGTTTGTGCTGACACTTTCAGATTTGAATCATCTGCATACAACACCAAGTTGTCTTGTGGCATTTTTTGAAGAGTTTGTGCAATATTTTGTGCCTGTTGAAGTATAAGTTTAGCCATTGGACAATTTGAAATTGAAATACCTTACATCCACTTAATATGGCAAAAGATATACCCAATTTAAATAAACTTTGTAATGCTAAGTTAATTAAGTAATGTATACAAGGTCTTAAACAGATAAGATGCCTTTAAATTTACAAATTGGTTGCAATCATAAATACAAAGACCCCGAGGTAGGGTAAAGATAATTAATCGGTCCCTCGAAATTACTTGTGATAAGAGAAAAATTGTTCATAAATTAAACTAGTATGAAATAAAACCCATTCCTTGCCCAAGTAGGCCTAATAAGGCTTAATTATGGCTAAGGACTTGAAAGGCTCAGTTATATGAGTTATATTAACTTTCCATATCCATAATTTAAAGTACCTATAAACTCTTAAACTCCTATAAACCTATAAATTCCTATAAAATCTTCGAACGTTTCAGTTTTATAAAATCTACTAGCGCTACTCATTTTGTATTCCAACAACCACCATTTTCCTTCCAACTTCGAAAACATCTATCTACTATCGTAGTCAACATTCAATCGATAAAACAACCGGTTGGTAAAATTGTTCGATATCGACCAAACAACCTCTAAATTTTAGGTACTTAAATTATGGATATGGAAAGTTAATATAACTCATAATAACTGAGCCTTTCAAGTCCTTTAGCTATAATTAAGCCTATTACTTGGCATCTTATCTGTTGAAGACCTTGTATACATTACTTAATTAACTTAGCATTACAAAGTTTATTTCAATTGGGTATATCTTTTGCCATATTAAGTGGATGTAAGGTATTTCAATTTCAAACTGTCCAATGGCCAAACTTATACTTCAACAGGCCCTAGTCGAGTCAGCTTAGAACTTCCACAGTGGTTTCCATTTCCAAGTTTAACTTCTCGGCAGTCGGCAAACTCAAATCATCCAGTAGAATGAACGATGAACGAACAATTGGTTTATGGTAACGTTGCGGTATCGTCTGTTCGATATCGACCAAACAACCTCTAAATTTTGTAGGCGAAAAAGTGCTCACCATCAACAACATACTATAAAGTGTTGCCAACCTTAAGGGTATAATAACTGTACAGCTATTTTTAAATTGTCACTGGACATGCAGAAATAAAATGTAAACTATTAATCCATTAATCTAATAATACAAACAAATCAAAACAATATATTAGTTTCATAAAATAACAGCTGATCATAGGATTTAAGCAATTAAACAATGTTAATTTTAATTACAATTATGAGGAAAATATGTTACTCGTACGATAAATATCGTGTTTCCAGCAATACTGCAGATTGGATTGGTGATCACGTGACCTTACAGCTGTTTTACGAGGTCTCTTCTGGTTAATTAGAAGACCTTAAATAAATCGACTCAGCAAACCTGCACAAGTATGTATGAACCTTGGTCTCACACTACCCCTGCAATAGTGGGGGTGTGCGAAAAGCGTTCCCACCTTCCAATAATAAAAGGCTTATACATAAGTGTCTCCTTGTTTTTAAACCAGAATTTTTTTGTTGATCAAATAAAAATTATATCAAGCCTATTATATAATTTAATGTTTATGAAACTTTTAGAAATATAAGTGTCAACAACAATTTGATTGCCGTTGATCATGTAAACGTGGTAAATTATTGATAAAAGGCAATTAATTTAGAAAAAACATAAGTTATGTACTCTATGGTGTTAATAAAAAAATCAGCAAGAATAAGGCATGGCCATATGTTTTATTAAATTGAGATGGTGGGTTGGCTGAATAAACGTCAATATTGCCCAAACAGAATTTAAAACTTTTGATTGTATTTCATGAAGGTAAGTCTCAATTAGGCCTAAGTATCTTTCATAATTTAAACTTGTGCAGTGTATGTTGCAATCGCATATTGTGTACTATTTTCTCGCAGCCTGGGCCTCTAACCTCTTTAGGAAAAGGATTCAAGGGTTAGGATTTGATAGTGGAAAGGCCTTTAGCCTATTTTTGATTAATCTAATCTAAGTTAACTTTTTTTAAAAGAAGCCATGTTTTTGTTAGATCTAATGACTGTTTGAATACATGGCTGTAATGTTTTTTCATAACAGTCTAGTCTGATTGGGGTTAGGGTAGGCCTATATTTATTTATATACCTAGGCCTAGTCCATAAAAGGTTAGTTGAACTACAAATGCAAAAATACTATCAATTTTCAAAGATGCCGATGATTTAAGGTATATTGTAAGGTGAATTATGAGTGTAGAATAGCCTATAGTGTTTCCATACAACAAAAATTAAAATCTCGTTCTTTAGGCAAAATAAAACCTCTTTAACACGTTGACTGTTAAAGGAAACTAGGCCTAATAGAATTTTTCCAAAAGCAGATGTTATATAACATTACACTCATGCATGCACAGAGAGCGCCACGTCAAAACTAAAACTGCTCAAAAGCTAACCTCATTTCGATACACAATGCTTCACCCCAATCGAAGTTCCTGTCTTAGTGCTACAGGCAGACTGATACAATATTTTTATGTATGACAAAGGGTGGGAAAACCCGCGTGCAGCCGCCGCACGCCGATCGGGGGCACGGGAATTCCCGCGCGTAGTAGTCAACGTGTCTGCTAACAACTCGTGAAGATACCATTATACTCGCCAATTGATTCTATAATAAGTCTTTTTAAAATTCTGTGCTTATAAAGCCTCATAGGCTTTTTAAAAATACATTTTGAAAAAATGTAATTGAACTCAACTCCGAGCTTGTGAATGTAGAAGACAAATTTCATTTGAACGGTTAAAAATAACGTAAGATTTATTATTTTGAATGCCTGAATGTTTTAAATTTTAAAGAAACATACTTTTGGTAGACACATACTTACACACAGAATGGGTACTGGCAGATAAAAAGTAGGAAAACACCTGATCAGATGTGCCACTCAAAAAGAATCCACCGATCCTGTCAGCTTGGACCTGAGTCGTCCGTCCACCATTTGCTTGAGGTCCGCCCTCCCCTTCAACTCTGCTACAGATAGGTGAACTCTCCATGATTTGCTCATAAAAACCACCAACCGAGATGGGATTTCAACCCCCGATTCAAGCACTAACTACCAAGCTTACGATAGGATCTATATCGCAAACTCACTTCTCGTACTCTTTCAAGTAAAAGCAATTGTGTCACAAATATGTCTATAACCGGTGCTTCTTGATCCGTACCCCACATCAAGTTTATATTTGCTGCGACTGCAGGTGTTTGTCATATTGCCGTCGGGATCGCACAGAATAGTTTGTTCACAATTTAAAACTGTTTTTACACCAATTATAGCTAAGTTAATTGGGCAGCTAAATATATATATATATATATATATATATATATATATATATATATATATATATATATATATATACATAGGCCTATGGTCCTTCCTTCCTCCCAAGCAAGATTTTGTATACATGTTGGTATTGGGAATCCATTGAAATAATTAAATATAATCACTAAAATAATAAACTACAATGGTACTAATAATAAAGCTACACACCTGTTGACACTAAAGAAATACACCATAGAATCCACTCAACTTTCAACTATTGCACAACTTTTGGATACCAGTGCTCGACATCAGCCAGGAGGAACGAAGGGCAAAGCGCGCGTTGCATGGACATCAGAAATGCCTTTTCTCCAGACAAAAAAATCCCTCCCACCAAGTGGCTAGCCCAGACTGACTAATTTTTGCTGTCCCCGAGCACCAGTGCTTGACCTGCACCGAGTGTTTTAAACAACGATTCCATTTTAATTATACAAGTTTAGTCTCTTTTGTTTTAAAGTGTACTGGTGTTTCACAACAGTATGTTACTGTTATTTACTAAAGCTCAGAGAAGGTTTTCATTACCTAAATGTCATTTCTAAGAATTATCTCTCCAAAGTAGGCCTAGTCAATACTTTTTTAAAGACAATCTGCCTGTTAAATCACGAGACCATTTGAATTGCCTACAGTCGTTCCTAGACTACGATAGCCTTTGGACCACTCTAGGCCAGTTTGGAGGTTGACATTGGGTACTAAAAATACCCTCGTCATAGAAAACCTGCATACTCAGCTCATTTCAAATAGCTTAGTCCTCATTACCAAATCAAGCCACTTACAAATTTCATCAAAACATTAATGAATAAGCGAAATATGAAATTTTTGATTTATTCTCGATAAGAAAAACATTAAGACTGAGTATGTAGATGCATCAGGGACCTAAAAAATCTGGTTTTTATACTAATATTAATGGAATACAATCAAACAAAGAAGCACAGCCTACCAAGTTTTCAATATGTTCATAAACAAGCAAGATATCAAATTTTGAACAACATTAGAGCTGAGTATGAAGGTTTCATGCCACAGGGATCGTAACAGATGGGTTTTGTATCCAATCAAGTACATAAATAAATGTTCTTTAACAAGCGAAATATACAGTTTTACTTATTCTCTATAAGATTGGACAACTGTATTTAGCACTTTTCAATATCTCAGTAACCGATTTACCGTAAAGTAAAGCAATAAAAACGGATTCTAAATTGTTTTTCTTTTTAACACATCCCATGCGGGTGCGGTACAAACGTACCGTACCATGGCTAAGGTGACCAGATCTGTAGAAGCCTAAAGCGGGGCATTGTTTAGTTAACCGGAATATCCCCCTACAAAAATGGGGGGTCGGTGGCTCTCTCTGGAAGTTTTGAGAAAATTAGATACGGGAGCGAAATTGTAAGTTTTGTGCAGTTTTTGCTCAAATATTACTTAGTATTGTAACAACAGGTTTTGTAATTATATTCATAAAATCATTATACATTACAGAACCATCACTATGATATGCAAAATGTAACTACTGTAATAAAAGAAAATAACAACCAAATTTATTGATAATTGTCAGAGGAATTTTTATTAACTTGAATCTTAATCAAAACTGAACTCAACTTAAATTCATGTTACTTTTTAGCAACAACGTTCATTTCTTTGTTTCTAGTGTTAACTAGTATGACTTATTCTCAATCCATAAATTGTTCTTGGCATTGAAAACTCTTTCCACTGGTGCATAGGTACAAGGCATAGAGAAAGAACTGAGGCACTAGCTCAGTTAAAAGCTTAGAAAAAATGTTAGAACCCAGTACTTTTGTTTTGCTTTAAAGTGTTCAACACAATGCTGGTCGACGGGAGTCTCGTATTCAACAATTAAAAAATATATTGGTTTGTATCAATCAATGAGTATTTACATGTCAAACTCATTAGGGACATGCGGAACATTAGGCTGTCCCCACAGGAATCGTGGGGACGCCGGGACATACCTAGCTAAAGTGGTACTGTCCCGCCGAAATCGGGACGTCTGGTCACCTTACACATTGAAACATATGGGGTTTTCATGTTTAAACATGTTTGCACCAGCAAAAGTGTAAGCTGAATCCAATGTTGTTAACTAACATTTATATTAGTAAAAATTATCTAGGCTATCAAGTCTAACTAGCTTTTTCACCTCAGTTCCCGTTTCTTCTCTAGGGACAGGTTTCTTCAAGTCTGGGACCCCTAGTAAAGCCTGGATATCCAGGTGAGTCCGAGCCCTTGGAGGGATAAATATTGCAACCCATTTTTAAACCCACAACCTGATTTCTCGCTGTTCCCAAAGTTGGTTAAAAAAGGGAAATTGTTATTTTAAAATTGAGGCCTACTGTAATCTAAATAAATAAATTACCATACTTAAATTATTTATTTTATATTTTATACTGACTGCCTTATTATTATAACAATATCAAAAGTACTAATCTATGAAAGAAGTAAAATGTGGTAGTCCTAAAGACTTGGTATGTGTGAACATGACAAGATTTACAATATGTATCTAAAAATTTATTACAACTTATCAAAATAATCCATCGAATTTTAGAAGTATTCGATTTTAGAAATTTTGAAGTATTCACAATATTGTTAAACATCTGTAGCCTAATTTGGAAGGCCAACATCTAAGTTACTGGCTCTTCAATTACAACTAGCTTACAGAATTACATATATTCAGTTAAGCCTAGCCTAAAGCCGGCTCCAGACATGTGTCATTCGCCGAGCGCCGATTATTTGCTGAGTGGTTAACTAGTTGTATTGGTATTCGCCGATTAACGAGTAGACATCTACAGACATGCTTGCTTTTCCGAATTCATTGCGGTAATATTGAATAATCGGAAACATGGCTGCCGAAGACATTACCGTTGCTTATGCTGCTTTTATTATTTTAGCTGGTGGATATTTATTCTAGTGTAATTTAGCGTATTATTTATTGTAGCGTATTTAAGACATTGGTTAAGCAATGCCATCCACACTACCCGTGATTCGACGAGTTGCTGCTCGGCGCTCGGCGAATGACGCATGTCTGGAGCCGGCCTTAAACTTATGATTAAGTAGGCCTATATTCATTGAGTATCTACTGTTATTTCAGGTTGAGACTGAAAAGTATTCCCAACGAGATGGGTCTACATGCAGCTGTACAAGCTCTAAAGTAAGTTAAATATAATAAATATAAATAAATAAAGTTAAATATTAATATGTTGGATTTCAATTTATAAAACCATAAATGTAATCTTATAAGAGCAAACCTATTATGAATTAATTCTTCAGTTTGGATTTCATTATGGCTTTACTGTTTTACCGCCGCAGGATGTACTAAAATACAACTCACGAAACTTGCATTCAGACACATGATGTATATTAAATACGCCTCTACACAAAATATGGTACAAGGAAACTTCATATCCTGTTGACTTTCATCTGGTTGAATGAGAGAATCTCAAAGTATAAGTCGGCCTGTGTTTTCAAACATATCCCATTGGCTACCAAGTTTCATTAGTTCTTTGCTAACTTTATACCTATTAATTTACTAATATCATCAACACATACACTCATTATTACGTAGGCCCATCACTTTTTTCATTCACAATTTTAATTTTCTTTGATACAAATTTGAATCAGTTAATCAAATATCAAATTTGAATCAGGTTGTGAATCAAATATTTAATCAGTTTTAAGTTAAAATTTATGTTCCATTTTCTCTAGGCTGTGGTTTACATTTTGCTAAGAAGTGAACATATTTGCTTCAGAACATATTTCATACACTGGCTGATGATAAAGGATGTGTAAGTGTAAAAATTATCTTTTATGTGTTTCAGAAAAGCTGATCGACTGAAAGAAAAGGTTATAAATTGTGAAGACTTATTGAATGACAATGAAGCTTGGCTTTGTCAACAACAATTACAGGTAAGTTTTGACAGGTTATTATACCGTTAAAAAGCTTATTTTATGGTTTTAATTTATCCATAAAGTAACATGATTTGGTTTTATCCAAGCCTAGTAGTTACTCCTTTGTCCATAGTAAATAATTTCTTTCATTTAATAATTTAGTTTTTAAAAGGTACTGTAACTATCTTTGTTCTCTTGCAAACTTTGAATCTCTCTGCTTTTACTTTATCAGATAGGCCTAGTTTAAGAGTAATAGATTTATCAACATCCTACTGAAACCGTTTTAGAGTCTTTCAAGACAGCATATTCGAGTAAAAAATTTTCATATTGATCATAAACAAATGAATACATTTTTAGGAAATATACCAGCAAGTTCTTATCCTTGACTTGGAGTATGCTTTGGACAAAAAAGTAGAACAAGAATTATGGAGTCATGGATTCAAGAAGTACATTGCCACATTACAAGCCCTAGCCAAGGATAAAAAGGTAAAACATATTCGTTTGGATTCTGTTGCTATTTACAAATCTTATGAAAATATTAGTACTTGTTTAGGGCTATTTGCACAGTGCCAGTTCAGACTCAGACCAATTTCAAGTTAATCTTTTAAGTTCAAACACAAGATCAGTTTGAAAGTTAGTTGCACAGTTTAGTTAAAACCAGGACAGATATTGAAATGTAGTGAGCAACATCATCTGGAGTTTACACACATCGATTAATTTAAACGGAGACACATTTAATCTAGTTTTGTAACAAATATTGGTGCAACATCAAACCAACAACCTTTAAAATAGCCAGTATTCTGTATTGATTTAAAACATTAGCCTGTTGAGTTTGCAGGTAATAAAGACATCTTTTGTAGCATCTAATACAAATATTTAAAAAAGTTGGTTAATACTTGTCAGTGAGCTGCTTGTTCAAACAAATCGGGTCCTTCAAGGCCAGGAAGAAAATATTGATTGATGTTACATTTTGCGGTGAAAATGCAAAAGTAATTTAAAATTTAAAAATTGTATAAACATATCACAAAAAGGTTAACATCTCAAAAGTGTTTTACCTAAAATTTAAAATGCCTTGTAAAAGTTTTAAGCAGAAGAAAATGTTGTTTTGGATGCCTTTCTGTAGGTTATAACTAGTAACCAAACAAGATAACTGATAAATTAATGCCATCAACACTCATTGAGTTCACTCCACTTATCTTAAGCAAGCAGCTGAGTCAGACAATATCAAGGCATCCATGTAACTGTCTGTCTTTGATTTGATTTAACTTAAGTATGACTGTTGATTTGAAGAATACCTATATTTGATTTGTTCTTAAGTATTATATTTAGTTTACTTTAATTAAAATTGGGAATAGATGAGTAGGATATACATTAACTTTTAATTGTGATGTGCCTGCAGTTATCTGAGTGTTAGTGATGTGTCGAGGTGTTCTATTAATATTTTATGTTATATCCTTCAACAAATATTATTAGTGGCGAGTGTTAAAATAAAATGCTGCCTAAGTTCCAATTATGAGTATTTTAATGTTTTCAGTTCAAATAGTTTGGCTAATGTGCATGGTTGTGTTGTGCAAATGTTCAAGTTAGAAGGAATGTCCTCCAGTAGTTCAGATAGAGCAACCCTTCCTAATCATGCCTTGATAAAACATTTCTATTGTTGTGAATGGCCAGCCATCACTGCTGTCATCCTCGTGCTGTTCCAAAACATTCTGTGTATTATTAGAATTTGATATAAATTGAAACATAGGGTTTACAGCATAAACATAGGGCTCATTCTTCCATCTAAAGTATATGAATGAAACTTAATTTGAATCACAGTTAGATGAGTCCCCATTGCACCAAAGTAATACAGAAAAAATCATCTACAATAAATAGGGATGAGTCGATACCAAAATTTATCGATTCTCGATACTGATACAAGAAAAATCGATTCTCAATTCTCGATACCGATACCATCGATACCTACGATTTTTCAATACCTATAGTTGTTAAACCTATTGTTGAAAACAGTTACAAATTGTAACCATTTAACATTATTTAGTAATATTTTGTAATTAATTATTAATACAATTTGTTAATGCAATTTTTTACATAATTTAATGTTAATTTCACTTGTGTCCTATAATAATATAGAAATACAACAACTATTTATTATAAATTCATAATGGGGAAAAACTTGGTTGTAAGATAATGACTCAAAGAAATAATGTTGGTCAGCCGACTGATATATTGCTTTCAACCGGACCCCACCCCTCCCCTCTCATCCCTCTTCCTTCCTTATCTCCAAGGTAAGATTTTTTTCCGGCGACCCAAACACTCCGCGTGCCTTTTGAAGTGCGGGTCAACGGCGGAAGTGTCCCTTCCGTGCACTTCGTAGCGCGGGTAAACGGCGGGGGTATCGATGGTATCGGTATCAACATTAAACGAATGAATATCGATACCGATACCAATGTCCAAGAATCGGTGGTATCGAGAATCAACTCATCCCTAATAATAACCAAGTCACTAAAAAATATAGGAGAACATATTTTTTTTAGTAGCAGAGAGAAGACAACATTGACGGCTGGTTGATCTCAACAAAAGTAATGTCTCTCTCCCAGGAGGACTGTACTTCTAATTTTGTCATCTATTATGTATATAGCTCGTGGAACTTACGAAAAACTTTAGCATCTCAAAACACATCACATTTCAATAATTGTAAAACAATTATTATAATAAACTTTAGGCCTATGTAATTATAAATTTTATGTAAAACATTAAAAATTAAAATTTGATCTATCTCAACGTTATTTGATGAAATTACACAACAGTCATTTTAAATGTTATCTCTAGAATTGGACCAACTTTGTTGATATTTAAATGATAAGTGTAGGCTAAACCTTTGTAATGTCCGACTTCTGTACCAGAACCAGAAGCGCAGGGAGTCTCAAGCACTGCTGACGTCATGCCTGGACACGGCGAGTGGCTTCTACTTGACCCTGCTGCAGGAGCTGTGCACCACGTTTGACCTGGACCTGCCGTTCCGCCGCAAGGACGTCACCCCGGGTGTGTGTCGCCGCTCCAGCAACAAGCCGCAGCCCCAGCCACACCGCAACTCCTGCTACTACATCTGCCAGCACTGCCTGGTGCATTTGGGCGACATCGCTAGGTACAGGAACCACTGTCGACAAGCGGAGGTGTTCTACAGGTAGGGGTCTTGAAGATAAGGTTAAAGACAAAAACCTTAGATGTATTGTTTCAGCTTTATTGAATGATGAAGGTATTCAGGTGAACACCTGCTACTTAATTCTAGTCGGAATGCTGGGAGAAATGCTCTTAGTATATTTAGTAATTGTTTAAATATATTCCATTATACTGTTAAAATGTTGAGTTCATTTAAATGGTTCTCTACAGTTCTAGCCCACTTAATTTTATTTCATTTATTTATTCTGTCATAAATTACACCAATTGCAATTACAGTAAAACCTCGATCAACCGTCACTCTTTAAACCGTCACTCTCTGTTATCCGTTGTCCGTCTATGAGAATATTACTATTTATTAGACTCAGGATTTGCCCCTTACGGCTTCGACTGAGCGTCTGTATGAGCTATTATATTATTTAAAACAACATAAATATGTATGTAGTGGGAAGTATTATCCTTCTGTACACAGTTCATTTTCATTTCTCTGCCAAACATTTTAAAATTTAGTTACTGAACAAGTTTTATAATATGATGTTTCTATTATCCGTCTATTCAGTTATCCGTCACAGTCCCTGTCACAAAGGTGACGGTTAATAGAGGTTCCACTGTACCTTAGTGGTAGGTGACCAAGTCAGTGAACTACGTCTAAACTATATGAAACAATAAATAAGTGGAAACCAATACAGAAGTGGAATAATTAGGACATTGGAATTGGTTATTTTACTACTTTATACCCAGAATGTCATTTACACTAAGGAATATATTTCAGATGACTATTCCAGCAATTTTGTTTAAAACGTTTGTTACAAAAAATGTCCCCAACTTGAGAGGAAGTAGTTTATAATAAAGGTAAATTACCTGGTATGATGGGGTCTTCTCAAAGGCATATAATTTGTAAAACGGACATTTAAGTTGGTTGTTAGCTAATGCTAACAACCAACTTACAAGAGGGAACAAATAAACTACTATTAAAACTACTACTACTATTAAAACTACTTACTATTAAAACAAATTTATATAGAATACTGTTATTACAAAATCAGGCAGTTAGAATAATTTCCAATTGCCTGATTTTGTAATAACAGTATTCCATCTAAATTTGTTTTAATAGTTCCCTCTTAGACACTGATCTCATAAGATAAATAAGATTATATGAAAGTGAAATAAATTAGTTCCAGAAGTGTGAAATTATAAACATATGACATTTTTCAAAGTGAGTACAATCCTGGAGACATTTTGCCTCTTTCATGTTGGACTGTGTTCTAGGTTAATTTTCATAAATAAAAATACAGTATTCACGAATAAATTCTATCTTGGTAACACAAAAATAACATAAATTACATGAACATTCTTGCATTGGCTGGAAAACTGTGAAAATAGGAAGTTCTTACGGAGGTTAATTAGTTTGGGGACTAGCTTTTAAGTCTTGCAGTTGGTTGGTATGAAATGAAATTAGTAGCCCACCAAAATGTCTGGTAGATTGGTACTGCTAGATGATATTGTTCTTGTGGACATCAAGTTCTAACTCAAAACATCTCTTGTGTGGCACATACTAGCTCACGTTAATGGCTGAACTGTTTTCTAGGCACGCAGTCCAGCTGAGCCCGACGAGTGGGCAGCCCTACAACCAGTTGGCCCTGCTGGAGGCCAGCCGAGGCGACCGGCTCAGCACGGTGTTCCACTACGTGCGCAGCATCGCCGTCAGACACATGTTCCCTGCGGCCACCTCCAACCTGTCCCTCACACTGGAGAAGTGTGCCACTCACCAGTGAGTATCTCCACTGATTAGCGAGTTACAGCTAGCGAAAGATTTCGCCCAAAATTTAGTAGGCTGGGTGAAATGAAGACTTGCTGCGATTCTGGGAAGGTAAATTAGGGGGCGAAATCAGTGGTTTCTTATGGTTTTTGACCTGTAAAATTGAGTGAAACATGTCGCAGAACTGTATCTACCTTAGCTTTTAAGATTATCCAATGTGGAATCTAAAAGAGAGGGATCGAGAAAAAACTTTTTTACGTTTGACCTACAATAACTTTGTTAAATTAGGTTAGAAACACAAAATGTTAAAACAAAACTTGTAGAATATTTATTTATGAACAAATTAGTGCAAATAAAGTATACAGAAAGTAAATAGATGTTCCATTAAATTAATTTTTATTCAGAATAAAACAACACGTTTTACATTTGGCTTACAATAACTCAAAACAAACTTCCGTGTGGCGCTATTTGCCCCTATTAATGAACATTTTATGCAGTTGAAGGACAGCCTTGCTGAACTGCGAAAAGCAACAAAAGCAATCATTAAACGTTCAGAAAAATGCAATGAAGTTGATGGAAAATTTTATTCAGAACTAGCTGCTATGCCCGTGTTTTGCAACGGGGTGAAAATTCAGAGTAGAAAAATTGTAAACAAAATAATGACAGTCTGTTGTTAGATATACTCCTTATGACAGCTGTATATTTAAATCAATTGAATTAGTAAAACACACGTGACATAAACCAAATAAAACTCTCCTCCATATGAATAACATGGGAACTTGGAAGTCCCGTGGGGCAAAGCTCTGAGGACATTTCTAAACGGCTATGACACTCCTCGGTACATAGACTACATTTGTGCAAAATTTCAGCAGAATTGATCCAGTGGTTTTAGCATGATGGAACAATAGACAGAAAGGCAGGCACCACCTCATTTTTATAATAGTAGTGATTATTAATAGGTTTAGAGTATTTTTTTAAGTTAAATATTACTTTGCACTGTTCTGAAAGTCCTTAAGGTAACTCTCACTATTTCCCGACAAATTGAACAGCTTTTATAACTTTCATAACTTAAAATCTATACTAAAAAAAATATTTTTCTTACCAAGCATTATATTGTTTTGATTAAGTTATTTACGTTCTTTTTGTTAGATTTTTTACTCAGGTGTCATAGGCACTTCTTTGGTTGAGTAAGTTTGTTTTGTACTATGTCTATTAGATTAGAACTCAATGTATAAAATAGATTTCCTTAATGTCTTTTACTTCAAATCCTTCATCAGGGGAAACAACAATTTAAGTTAATTCAGTAATTCTGCTTTTAAGAAAGATATTTTTTTTTCCTTACTGCTAGACACAATCGTACAAAGTTTGGCTATTTTATAGGTGGACTAAAGACTCAATGGCCACAAAACTGACAACTACGGAATATTTGTCTCTCTACCTGAAGCTGCACGCCTACTTCCACGCCTGCCGAGAGCTGGAGGTGTGTGGCTCGTACGTGAAAACACTGACTGACACGCTCACTCCACACATCGCCACTCAGAGCTTCAACTCTTGGAAACTTGTCCAGGTGTGTTGGTGTGTAGCCTATTTTCGTAATTCGGTATGCAAATTTGACAAAAAGAATCCCCCTCCGCATTTAAAACAACTTTTTCATGGCTGATGTTTAATTTTTAAAACCTTAGTTTAAAGTATCACCTAACAACTTAACACTCTAAATAGTTTTTTCTTCATAGTAGTTTCATCATAAAACTGTGATGAAGCTGTCTGAAACTAACGAAAAATAAAATCCTTACCCATCCAGAAGCCACTCAGAAGTTTGCGGCAGATTCTCAGCCACTCAGTAAAAACAGATTGCGGCATTGGTTTCAGCGTAGGAAAACAGTTGGAAATGATGGGTCACAACCCTACCTTTACATTTTAAAAATTATTTGGATCCAATATGGCAGATCCAAGATGGCGGCAAAAAATATAAACTAAGTCAAAAAGAAGTATAAGTTGATCAACAATGATCGGCGGTGGTTTAGAGTCAATACGTCAAGAAATCAAGAAAAAGTAGTGGGGGGGGGACTCATTGAAAACTCACCCTGTATATAGCATAGTAGTATTTTCATATTCTACATATTTAAAAAAAATCCTGCTTTTTGTTCACCTACTTCCTGAAAGTTAATACTTAACTGATTTTGATGATTTTTTTTTTATTTAAAGATAATTTCAAGTTTTAAGTTATTGTCGAGCTAGAATTTCGATTTAGGCCCCAGAGCTCTGCCCCACAGGACTTACAAGTCCCCATGTTATTCGTATGGAGGAGAGTTTTATTTGGTTTACGTCACATGTGTTTTTTCTTGATTCAATAAACAGCTGTTATAAGGATTATATCCGCAAAATATTGCGGGGGAGCAGCTCGTAGGTTATTGAATATAAATGTTATTAAATATACAGAATGTATAACATATTTGTACCTACCAGAGATTTGTCATGCAACATATTAGTATGATAGTTAAAAATTAAAATTAGAATTGGTTGCCAGGCTTATGAATGAAGTTTTAATAAAATCACTTATCAAAAACACTCTACAGACAGAAAATTGCACCCCCCACTCTAAGTTTGTAACGTCATAAAAACAGCTGTAGGTTTAGGGTCAGTGCTATCACTTCATTTGTAACAAATTTAATCAACAGACATGGTGAAATGGCTCAGTGGTTAAGGTGAGCCATTTCATTAAGGTGGTATGGTGAAGGTTCCCAGTTCGAAACTGTAAATTATGGATATATTTTTGAAGACGAAAAAATTGTTAATTGTAGTGTTTCAACTGTTTGAACCAAAACAGAAATATTATGTTAGTTTATGTATTTTTTATATTTTTGGAGTATGACTGACAAAGTGTTGCAAAATTACTTTTTTAAACTTAGAAAACGCTGTAAAACGTGAAAACATATGCAAAAATTGAGAGCTCTTCGTTCGGGTGTCATCGTCTATTCGTGAACGTTCATTTATGACGGAGTGTGGGGTGCTATTTCCTCTTTGTAGAGTCTTGTTTACTTATCACAGGCATTGTTGTTTAAAATGACTCAACTTAATCCAACTAGCAGACTTTAAGGTAATCCACTAGCAGCTAAAAAAAGGCACGAGCCACCCGAAGGACCGATGACAGAACAAACTATCTGTAACAGATGCTTGATTATGAGAAAATAATGTGAATTTCATTACCAGTGAAATGTAGTATTTTCAGATGTAAACAGAAGAAACCTACTTATATTCTATAAAATTTTGCTACATTTACAAACAGATTATTGTAAAATAACCTAACTTATCTCCGCAGTGTGCTGTATGGCGGCTCTTTTCTTTGTAACATATTACAAAAATGGGTTTGTGTAAAATATAACAAAAATTTGTACCTCAAAAAGTAAACACGAAAAAGTAGAATTGAACCTGGGACTGCAGATCGTGAATCCAGTGCCATATCTATTAGGTTACTATAGCGTATCGAACAAAGTAAAAGTTACAATTCATCAAGCAGTAGGCGGCGCTGTGATTTTAAAATTTGTCACGGGTAGCGCTCGGTGTGATTTCAAAGTTTTACAACTGGCAGCGCTCACGTAGGAAATGTCTCCTCTTCCAGTGGCTCTTGTGTCTTTTTAGCTGCTCGTTTATTGTGCTGTATGTCATGTTCTTTTAATATTAATTGAAAAAATCAGCTGATGCATTGTTGCTACTCAAATCTTTAAACATTAAAACATTACCTACAGTGAAGCACATGCAATGGATGCATTCACAGTTCATACCCCATCCCCAGGGTCTCCGTGTCTTAAAACTATGGTATTTTGTATGTGTTTCTGTCTGTTTGGAATCAAAACAAAAATAAGAATAACTCCTCACCCACAGTACCTCACGCTCTTACCTTGTTTGGTGCTAAAGTCTTTAAGCAAATACCTTTGAGCGGGTAGTTTTAATTGGAGTCATTTTACACAGACTATTCGAACTAAACATTTTAAAAAACTGAAAGAACGTATGTTTATCAAGATTGTATGGCTACTTGACTGTCCGCAGATGTTTGCTATCAACGTGTTTGCGTACTACCACCCCTGCCGGGATGGGGAGGCCAGCAGTGAGCTGACCCAGGACGAGGTGAGGATGCGCAGCTACGTGGTCGACTTGATCGCCGGCTCACTCAACGCCTACCTGCTGCCTGTCTACACGCTCAAGCAGGACGAAACACTACTTGACTACTTCGCCCTGCCAGTCAGTAAGTTGAATGGTTCACTGTAACAAACGTGGGAAGAGGAATTTGATGCTGTGTTGAATTATAACTAGATTTCTTTCTTAAGTAAAAAATATATCGTTTCAGCTTGTTTTTTGTTTGTTTTTTTTTTTGTAGGGGTGTGCGAGTACTCGAAACTTGGAGTTTTCGGCCGAGAATTTTAATACTCGAACTCGAATCGAAGTTTTTAAAAATACTCAAAAGTTCAAGCGAGTATTTCCCGCCGATTACCGAACGATTGCTAACGATTCTGACCAACCAAATCACGTGGTAACGGCCGCAAAAGGCGATTGCATCATGTAAAATCAGCCGAAAATGACGATGGGACCACATAATTTCGGTTGTAAATGACGACGGTAAACATAACAACGGCCACAAATTACGACGGAAAACATAATATCTGCAAAAGTGGCGACCGGGCCACTTACTATCGGCCTTAACTAACGATTTTGTCATCGAATATTGATTATAAGCGATGTCTTGACCAGTTGATATTGGCCAAATGACAACCAGACCGGGTTTTATTGACCAGAAACGAATGTCAAACCGTGTTTTGTTTGTCAATACGTAATCCAGTATGATTGTACTGGCCAAAACTTTGTAAAGCTTCTCATGTATTAGTTAGAAACTGTGTTTAGATTATCAAATATGGAGTGGTATCCAAATCCCTTTACACTAGTTGAAACTACCGACAGATAGCAAATACTTGCTCGAAAATACTTGAAACTCGAAAATAAATAGCACTACTCGACTCGATTAAAAAAATCACTACTCGCACAACCCTTTTTTTGTTATTTCCACCCTTTTTGAATACAGACTTACTATTTGTACACGATGAATGCATTGAGCAATTTACGGAATAGATACATACATTCTAAACTTTTTGAGTATTGTTTTGAAAGACTAAACTAAAACAAGTTGATGCATCTTAAATACTGTGCAACAGAAAAACTCTTTACGTTAATTTTGCAACTTAATTTGTTGACACAATTAGTGGCTCTTGAGTCCATTTCACAGATTCGTCCATAAAGCTTGCAATTAATTATATTACAATATCAAAAAATTAGAAAAATGATTATTTTAACTAAATGCACAAATTAGAAAAACAAACCTAAAATTTTTAATACAAAGGTGCCTTAATTTTCTCGTGTTATTTCAAGGATATAAGGATAGAGGACTATTACAGTGTCTGTTTTGCCGGTTATATCAAAGATTTTTGAAAAGGTTGTCGCCAATCAAATTATGTCCTTTTTTGAATCTCATAATATTTTTTCTTCGGTACAATATGGGTTCAGGCCGAATAGAAACACTACAATGGCTGCTTCTAAGCTTGTTGAATCAGTCGCTCAGGCCTTGGACGAATCGCAGAGGATAACTGGTTTGTTCTGTGATTTGTCCAAGGCCTTTGACTGTGTAGTTCACAATATTTTATTGGCAAAATTACAATTTAAGTATAATTTTTCACAAAGGGCAATGAATTGGGTAGAATCATATTTAGAGAATCGCAGACAAAGAGTTATAATTAAAAGAAATTTAAACAAAACCTTCTCAGAATGGCGTGACATAAGTGTTGGGGTTCCTCAAGGATCTATATTAGGCCCGATTTTGTTTTTGATCTATATAAATGATCTTGATCTTGATCTTGATTATTGTTAACTCAAACAATATTTTATATGCAGATGACACTACAGCCCTAGTTACTGGCACTAATTATTTACAGCTTCAATTAAACACTTTAAAAGTTTTAACTGATCTCTCCAACTGGTTTCATGCAAATGGCCTTAAACTCAATAGTAGTAAAACGGATGTGGTGCTCTTTAAATCCGCGCAAAGCAGTGTTTCAGATGTTGCATTTTTGGATTTGGATGGAAACAAAATGCCACCTAGTGTTCATACTAGTTTTTTGGGACTTTTACTAGATTCTAACTTAAACTGGAAGAAACATTTAACCATGATTAGTAAAAAATTAAATAGTGCATGTTTTCAAATGTTGGTTTTAAGGAGATTAATTGACCAGGATACAAGACTGGTTGTTTATTATTCTTATTTCTATTCTATTTTGCAATATGGAGTTGAACTATGGGGAACATCTACAGAAATTATGACAATATTTAAAATTCAGAAAAAAATTATTAGGATCATGACTTTTTCAAATATTAGGACATCTTGCAAGCCCATCTTTAAACAATTAGGTTTGTTGACGCTGCCTAGTTTGTATATTTATAGATCCTTGATTCTTCTTAAAGTTAATTTCTCGTCTGTCTTATCCAAACAGTATGAGCATAATTATAACACTAGAAACAAAAATGACTTGCAGTATCAAATACATCATTTAACTTTGTTTGAAAAAACCCATGGTTATATGTGTAAAAGGCTTTACAACAAACTTCCCTCAGCCCTAAAATCTGATTTTGACACAGTTGGTTTCAATTTTAAGTTGAAATCTTTTTTGCTGAATAGATGTTATTATTCTGTGAATGAATATTTAAATGATAGTTTTTAAATTGAAGTCTGGAACTCAAATTCTAGGTTTCAATCTAATTATTTTTTTAAATTAAGGTCTGTATCCGTGCAATCCCCTTTTTTCTCACTTTCCCTTCTCACTTTCCCTTTTATACTTTGCAGTTTTTTTTTTATTTGGGTAGTTTATACTAGTTTTAGGTTATGTATATTAAGATATTGACAATGTCACCTGTTAAAATAGCTTTGCTGTTGTAAAACGTTTATGTGACAATAAAGAATTTTGATTTGATTTGATTTGATTTGATTACATTACAAAAAATGTTACTATCAGGTAAGTTTATCGTTCGGCCAGTCATCTTTACAGTTACAAAAAGTTCTTACATTTAAGAGGAGGAAAGAGACCAGACACAGCTAACTCACCTTGTGAAAGCAAAACACACATAAATCGGTAATATTTCGGCTAGCTGTGTAGCCTTTTCAAACTTTAAAGTGTCAGTTACAAATTAACCCATTGAGGTAGTAATTTTATTCTATTTGCAGTAGCCTATAACGGGAATTGATTGGTGCTGCGCTCTAGTAGCAAAATATGTAACTAATGACCGCAGGCGTCTACGGTTCTATCCGCTAGGGGCGCGGACTGAGTGAAAAACCTTAATATTGCCGCCAGGCCTTTGGTCGTGTTAGCTGAGTTGGCTACGTCGTGGAAACACCTTGGCCAGGTGGTGATACGATGTTCGTGGGTTCGATTCCCGCACACGACCAAAACTGACCAGTTGTGCAACTCTCAATGAGTTAACCGGTCTGTGGCAACGTTGGTGGGAGGGCCCAAGTAAAACTAACGGTGGCAGGCTTGCTTGGAAGTTGACGGGATCGGTTAATTCTTTGAGACTTGCACATGGTCAACACTGATTTTGCTAATTTTTACTTATGTCTACTGTGTGTGTGCCAATGCGACTTTCTAAACTGAAAAAAACAATATTTTAATTAAAATACACCATTAATCCATTTAAAAACACCAATTTTATACTCCAATTCACAGGTTAATAAAATTACAAGTAAGGAACGAGACCAGCTCGTATGTCTACTCCAATGGGTTAAGAGTTTTAAAATTGGATCTTCAGCCAGTGTTGCCAACCTAGCACAGTTCTCACACAAGATCTAATTATTATATGTAACAGATATAATATGTGTATTTAACCCTTTGAACTCCAGGCGATGATATATCGTCGCCGAAGTGCTGTAAAAAAACCTCCCGGCAACGATATATTGTCGATGTGCAGGTAGTTGTAATTATATAAAAACAGAGTAGGCTATATAATTCATTCAATTGCTGTACAAGGTTAAATAAATACTTTTGCAAGGGCTTAGGCATAGTTTACCATGTCATATCTTTTATACTATATTACAGCGTCTGAAAGCGAGCAGTAAAAATCTTACTCTATGCCTAAACTGTAAGTCTGTCGCAAGCTCGCCAGCTGAAACATTACAGCTATTACATTATAGCGTCCTGTCATTGCTGTTTCGACATAGTCTGTTTGTAAACAAAGCTTAGTGAGAGGTTATCTGTGTTTTTGAACCTATAAAGTGAGTTAATAGTGCTTTTCACGCCTATGTACCCTTGTGGGTCAAAGTCATATTTCCGTATGTAATCGCTGCGTAGCAGTAAATTTAATTTTTTTTGTTAGCCAACTGAGGTCTATAATTTTTTTTATTCATAAAGAACAATAGTTTAAAATAAATAAAGTTTTTCCCACAGGTAAGTTATTCCTAGTTTGGACTGCAGAAAATCATAAACAAGTTTTTTGGAGGTTTTTTAAATTTTAAGTATATTTTAACAAAAATATATTTTTTGTAGGCTTAAAGTAAACCCCTCATCTTTTATAGAGGGCACAAATACAAACAATTTAAGACTTAAATCATAATGATATCTTTATCCCTTTTACTGCCGACCATTTTTTTTATGAAGTCACCAAAAATGCCAGACCACTATTAAGATTTACTTGCCAAGACTGCCAGTTTCAATTAGACCAAATTTCACGCTCACATTAAAAAATTTGTAACTTTTTTATTTTTCATCAGAAATTTATAAGTTAGGTCTTGTTTTATTTGTATTGAGTTGTTAGTTTCAAATAAAATATATATTTTGGTGTATGTAATAGTTTTTTAGTTAAATATATATATACATATATACAAATAAAAAATATATATATTTTTTAGTTTGGACTATAAAAATTACCTATAAAACTTATACCTCAACCAATATTATTCATACATGTTGTAAAACAGGCATTAATAAACACATACCCAAATTTTCATGCCTTTACCTTGATAAATGCAGGAATTCTGATGTTTTTTTTCAAAATTTATTCATATTTTCAAAATTGAACATATAGTTGCATATACAATTGACAATTTTTTTTATAAAAACATGTACGTTTGGCTTCTAAATTTAAAAATGTTGTAAGGAACATAAAATAACACTAAAAACATACTAAAATAATTAAACTAACAACGACAAAAATATTTAGAATATTTGAGAAAATTTCCCAAAAACCCTTTCAACACCTGTGTTCACCGAAACAGGTAGGGTGAACACCTATTTACGATGGTATTTTCACTTACTGGCGATCTACTCCGCTTGTCCAATTTTCGTAATGACATCAAAACTACTCACTAAACCACGGATAAATCCACAAACATAACCAACAAACCAACACCAGTAAACATAAACAACAATTGAAAGACGGACGGCAGACAACACTCACTACACAGAGCAACTGTCGAATATGCACAGAAGGTACAAAATAAATTGTACTTTTCTATGTTCCTCATAGTCTTGACAACGAGTATCTCAAGTTTCGTGGCATTTGGTAAACATTTAAGGCCAATAAGTTAGAAATATTAGACGTGCTTTATTGCGCATGTTGGCGATTCTCGCACAGTTAGTGACGTGCGCATATGCGCACGTCGGCGTTTTTCGCACGATTCTCGACGTGCGCAAATGCGCACGTCGGCAGTAAAAGGGTTAAAGAAAGTAGATAGATATGTATGGGAAAAAACATATCTCTATATGTTTTTTCCCAAATGCATACAAATAGGCTATTTTACCTTCGGTATTTTTCAGCGTTTACACTATAAATTTCTATGAACAGACAAAAAAATTTTTCCTCTGTGGTTCAGAGGGTTATGTTATTGTATGAGAATTGTGCTAAGTTGGCAACACTGGTTGGAGATCCAATTTAAAAAACTCTTAATTTGTAACTGACTCTTTTCTCAAGAAATATTATGGTACTGATTTATATATGATTTTAGGGTACTGTTCACTAGGTTGTCCATCATAGCTGTGTCATATCTCTTTCCTCCTCCGAAAAGTCTCAACTCAGTGCTTTTTGCATAAAATCCTAAACAAAAGGTTCTTACAGTATTCTTATAGTTCTAGACAACTACTGAGCAATGAACAGTTGATGGGTATTCTTATATATTGTCAGTTTAGTTATGTGCAATTTGAGTAACGTTTAACTATGTTATTCATATGAGTTATTTTGCAGTCAAGCTGACGCTAGAGTGGGTGAGGCTGCAGCCGCACGTGCTCGCCGAGGAAGGGTTCAGCAAGAGGCTGCAGATCTGGCCGAGCCTCAGCCGGCTGCTCAACGTGCTGCAGGCATCCCTCACCGATTTCCGGGCCGAGTCTTGTAAGGGTTGCCAGGTTACGGGTTATGGGTGGATGTAAGATTTGTGGACATTAACGAAAACATTAAGGGGTAGTTTTGGAGAATCCATAATGTAATGACGATGACAAAAAATTTTGTTCATAAGTATTGCTATCATTAAAGAAATTATATTTCCGTAGATAAAACTCAGCTTTTAATCAGGGGCATGAGAATACTTACAAATTCTAGTGTTTTGGTCATGTTTTTCAATACCGTACTTAACTCAGTGTTTTGATAAATACTCGAAAGTTAAGCGATTTTTTCCTGCCGATTATTGTGGAGGATTACTAACGATGCTGAACATCAAAGGGATAAAAAAAATCTAAATGGAACACCTAAAATTGTTGAGGGAAAAATAATAAGTAGTGAACAATACATTATGACAAACAAATTGATATAATCTGGATTGATTTTTTGCCAAAGTTTGCAGATTAAATTAATTTTAAACCATAGTAGAACTCCAATTATTCAAACCCCAATAACCGAAACTCCTCTTCGATTTTGGGCAGAATAGTAAATATTTAAAATCAAAATCACAGCGCGAGCGCAGGTGAGGGGAGCGGACAGGTTGACAGCAACGACCGGGTGTACGTGCCATTACTATAGCAACGACAGCAAGCCTGCACATCCACTACTCCCGCATGCTATTACAACAGCTCTTATTCTTTTAATATAATAATTTAATTGATTGTGGTTGTTAATTGGTTGTTTGTCAATTCTTACTTTAATATACATTTTTACTTAACTTAAATGTGCTCTGATGGGATCAGGGAATGGTGGTACAAAAGGACGCTATCTGGTCTGTGGGCATTGGCCGCCGTGGAACGAGCCTAACTTTGGCTTTATAACAAATGGTGCAATTACCTACAAAATTCACTAGGCTATTTAAATATAGCTCACAAATACCTTTCTTCGACTTACAAATAAATATACTTCTGCAATTGTCTTCCTTCTTCTTGTGGTGAGTAGAACTGTGTACTGTAGTTAGTTAGTCTTGGATGCCATACAGAAGGTAGGTGTACATTTATCATAAATACCTTTTACCTATTTGAATAAAATGCAATATACTGGTGAACAATATAATATAATATTTATTTATCTGAAGGACAAATAATTTGATTTCGGAAAGCTATTAAACAAGGGGATTCACAAATGATTTACAGTTACAGGGGAAAGTTACTTTGGCCTAGGCTATGAAATGGTCACAAAAATAAATACATGCTTAAGGTTAAAATGTTCATAGTTCTTCAATAAATGGGGTTCTTAAATAAATGAGGGCTCTTATCTCAGGGGGGAAGTGTCGTGCTGACTTGAATAACGTTGAATTATGAGTGAAAGAATATTTTAGGCCAAATTGGGTTGTTTACAAATTACAACAATGACAACAATTTTGATGTTGTCCAAAAGGAAAGTCCAATAGTTTCACTGAATTTACTGATAATTAAAAGATACTCAAATTTAGAAAAGATAGTTCAATATTAGATTATTCTTGATGTTACTTAAATTTCAGAACATTGGCGTTGTTCTTATCAAATGTCTGTATTCTTTGAATGTCCCTAATAGAATACAAGATGGAGATGGTTTACCATACACTTACAAATGTTCTTCGCTCTATACCAAATTTCTGGGATTAAACAAATAAAAAGGAATGAAGTTAAAGTGGTATATATTGAGCAATAAAGTCCCTAAACAATGGACACTAAGCAATTTAAAACTTAGGCAATACTGGGTTTGAATTTACCAGGAACAATGTCCTGCACAAATTTTTATGTCTTAACACTATGACATCTGGAACAGCAAGGGAGAGTCTAGCAGTGAATGATTATTGGTGATTAATTAATGAAACACATACTATTTTAAAATTACACAGATAAATAAATGTTACAATACAAAGAGGGGGAATGATTTTCTGAGGAGGTGGTGATAAGGATGATTATTATTGGGGCATGAACACAGGGCAATTAACACAAATTAACTCATTTATGGGAGCAAATTAATTATATGACACATTGATAAGGGAAATTACATATAAAATAGCACATTATGGGGAAATTATTAGTGATTATGAGGAAATTAACCCTAAATAATGAATGGATGGCATGTAATACTATACAGCGAAGCGATGAATCATCGCTACTCCCTTAAGCCTAGCCCTGCGCGTGCGTCTCGCCACTGTTCTCTCAGTTCAGTTTGTTCACATTCGTGTTCGTACTGCGTTTAGCATCCAAACCTGGATTAAGTGCGAAATTAGTACAAAACGTAAACGATTTGTGCTTTCACTGAGTGATAAAGTGGAAATTATTTAACTGTAACTATAACAATAATAAGTAACTGTGTAATAATAAAACCTAGTTTTTCAGTGTTTGAAACTTTTTTGCTTAAATCCCGAGCTATATTCAACCATCCAAATTTTTGATTATCCGTATCGGCCCGATCCCCAATTAATTCAGATAATCAGCGTTCTACTGTAATGTTCTCTTCCTTACAAGATCAAAATGTTGTGTTACTTTAACACGTTCGCTACCAGCCGCCGCATACATGCGGCGGCCGGGTCACTCTGACAGCCCACGAAAAAAATCATGAACTTCCCTGTAGACTGGTTCTAGTCCTAGCTACAGGCCAAGCGCCGCATATATAAGGCAGACTATCCCGTAGACCGTGCCTAAACCATCTAACCTTTAAAATAGACCGTTGCGAAGAAATTTCTCATTTAATATCAAGAAACCAACGCCGCAGTTCTGCGGCGGCAGTCTATTTTAATGCACCTAGCCGCCGCAGATCTGCGGCGTTGGCTATGAGTACGCCACGCTCGCCGCAAAATTGAGGCGGCAGTCTGTGGTTACGATTTTTTTTTAACATTGTGGTAGCGAACGTGTTAAGTAAATATAAATGTGAAATTATTATTATTAGGTTGTCTGCCAATTTACCGTCTGTTATTTTGAGATTGGAATACTAAGTATTTCATTAGGCCTAGTTAAAATATTTTAACCTTCGTTTTCTTACTTTGACAGATTCCAAGGCGCCTCTTCCAGAAGACAGTGATTTACAAGGCTTCATTCCGCTCGAAAAATCATTTGCAGATTTAAAGTAAGCACCATTGATTTACTTCCATTTAGTGTCTCCAAGACAGGTTTAAAATTATGTACTATAACATACACTTACTAGGTCCCAGGACTACCTTAAAACTGGTCCATACCAGTCTTGAGGCTGACATTGGGTACAACAAATGAAGTTGTCATTACATATGGTAAGTCTTTTGGCTGTATATTATGACAAATTTCCCTTCACCTTTGGTCCCTCCATTTGCAGCAGCTAGGGACAGAATCTCCGGGTTTGGTCCCCAATCCTGAGAACGGATGGTCCCTGGCTGTTGTACATGGGTACCCTGTCGGTTGAGTTGACCAGTTGGAGGGCAGAATGCGGGTCCCATGTTTGAGAGCCTCATCCCAGCTGTCACAGGGGGAGTTGGTCAGGCGAACATTCCCTCGAAAATATTAAATAAATTTTATCAGCTGTTGGCGCATTGTCCGTCGTGTCCAATGAGCATTGTCGTGACAAAATGGACGACTCTACAGATGTAGTGTTGCTGTTGTTGCATCTACAGTCGTGATGTAATTAATTATAATAGGTGTAAAATTTAGGTGTGTGGAAAAAACCAACAAAAATATGAGAAGCCTATTTTTTACGAAGTAAAAACAGATATAAATATATCATTTACCAGTATTTTGCACAGCTGATTAAAATTCCTACTGCAACTACATCTGTTTAAGTACTTACATGATTCATTAAACCTATTGCTCATAAGAGTAACATTGTACCTTTAAGGCGCAAGGGATTGCCAAGATGACGTTGAAACGGAACAGACAAGTCGACAAAATGTCACCACCTTTCTTTTATACATGTATAGGATAGGATAGGATGATTAATAATTACAAGAACTGTTAACAAACATTGCAAATTGTTTTATTATTTGGCATAAATATTTAAATATTAAGTTTATTAACAGTCAAGTTTTTACAATTACCTTACAATAAGGAATATACTGAACAATAATATTAGTAAAGAGATAACTCAAATACCCCCGTCGCAGCAAACCTGCGTACTCAGCGAATTTCCAATACATATATATGTGACTCACTACTACATAGAGCTATTTACCAAGTTTCACAAAAATACATCCATAAATAAGTGATATATAGAATTTTATTTATTCTCCATAAGAATAACATTAGGGTTGAGGACGCAGGTTTGCTGCAACGAGGAAGATAAGTAATGTGTTTTTTTTCCAATTATCAATACAACTGAACCATGTGAAGCTACATACCAAGTTCTCTTAATGTAGGTTCATAATTAAGGGAGATAATACAACTTTACTTATTCTCCATATGAATAACATGGGGGCCGAGTATGCGGGTTTGCTGCTACGGGGATTATCAATAAAAAACTTGTTTTTTGTGCTAATATCAATATACCACAACTAGCTGAAGCCACATACCAAGTTTCATCAATATACATTCATAAATAATCGAGATATCGAATTTTATTTATTCTCCATAAGGATAACATTGGACAACGTACTGTGTTTAGCACTTTGAATATCTCTGCAACGGTTGGACGTAGAACAACGATTAAAACACCAAAATGTTTGTTTTGTTGAGCTAAACAAATTAATAAACAGAAATGTGAAGTTTTTAGTAAAACTATCTGAGAAAAATCTAAAAACCTTTTTCCCATAAGATTAACATGGGACACGTTTTTTTGGATTTTCTCCGCAATCACTTAACCTAGGTTAATGATTCAAAATACTAAATTATTTGTTTTTCTAAGCGCTATAAAATGGCTATAACCAAAATTGAGTGTTTGTAACATTTTGGGGTCAAATTTGCAAAAATCCGATTTTTGGAAAATTGTAAACCCCCATAAAACCCCCTTCCCATAGTGCGATCGATCTGGTTTTCGAACTTAAAGTCATAAATGCCACTCTCCACATTTGTACCAAATTTCATCAAAATCGGGTGTTTCTTTCAAAAGTTATCGCGGGAACGGAAACACACACACACACACACACACACACACACACACACATATATATATATATATATATATATATATATATATATATACACATATACATATATATAAATTTGAACGAATAGTGTTTTTGGCATCTGGGGCCCTCAAAACGAAAAGTTATCATGGTCTCGGGCTTAAGTCTTACCATGCCACCTACGGTAATAGCTTCTTCCCTATAGGGGAAATTCGCTAAAACTATTCTTTTCGGGTAAAACTTCACCGGGGGAATGACAGATTGGTTGTGCAACTGCACCACGCCGCGCCGGTGTGACGTTTGTAATTCTTTGAAGCTTCTTATCTCTTGTTAAATATTTGATGTAAATTAAATCGATTCCACTGTCGTTTTTTCGACTGAGATAGTGAGATGACACATTTATATTAATTTGGTAAAACAGATATGTTTGGGTGTTGTGACCAAAAAAATGTTCTTTTCCCTGAATAGTTTGTCCCCCCTTCACCACTGTGACCGGCACTGATATGGAGTGTGGAAGGAAATCAACTACTATTTAAATAAAGAATTTGTAGGGGCAATAATTAAGGGTTCCGTATTACAGGATTTATTTCCATCTATTCTATAAAAAATTCATTTAATTTTCCATTATTGAGGTTGGCGTAAATCTGCTGCCACGAAAACGCAAGTGCTTTTATGAACTTTTATGATTCGCAAGTGCTTTTGTGATTCGAAACAACATACTGACGCATAATGCAGCTGAGTTGAAGAAGGGACACAAGCCCTGGATCCAGCAGAATCCGTTGCCAGTATACTAATAAATGTCAACCCTTTGCGCCTTAAAACAATACTTCAGTTTACACAAATAACAGGAAAATAACTTATTTATGGCTATAATTATTTAACTGACATATGCATAGTGTGTGTTCAGTGTGGTTTCAGTGCAACTACAAATTTACATTTAATTATAGATTATTCATAATCAATGACCACTTTAGTGGTATTCAATACTTACTTGAAAGCAGAAAAAAATAAATCCGGTACGCATACAAATAAATAGCGCTTTTATAGATTGTCTCAGTAGAACAAGATCGTTGACTATCAATAATGCAGTGATGCAATGATGCATGTTCGCGAACAGTGTGGGAGCCTCCCGAATATTCGTCTGAATGTTCGGCCGAGCATTTTCCCAAATGTTCACTGAACATTCGGTCCCGAATTAAAAGTTCGCACAGCTCCCACACTTCTCGCGAATACTCCGAACATTCGGAGTTCGGCCGAATGTTCGGGCGTGTTCGCGAGAAGTGTGGGACCGCCTTCAGCCAGTGCAGGGAACTTGCCTCCCTGACACTCTGTACATGCCTTTCTCTGTGAATACGGTTCTGTTCAACAATTTTAGCTACCATATAAATTTGAGGGAAAGAAAGTAGAATTGCTATTGGTGCTGGTGATGCAGGTTTACGTTTCCCCGTCCTCATGTTTAGAAACTAACTGGTAGGTCCAATAGCCTACTAGTTGAAGATTGAAATCTTGCAGTGTAGTGTAAGCTGTTAACGTACGGTAATGGTCTTGTAATGTGAATCTCGGCCAGTTTCAGCCTGACGGAATGCACCCCGTTGAGCAGCAAGTTGCGCGGCGCCAGATTGCTGCGGCTCGGAGAGTGGCTTGCTCAGCACACGCCTAACCTCATCCAGGCCAAGTGAGTTTACATATTGATTATTTAGTTAGTAAAATAAATTCAAGATTGTTCGTCGTACGGACGATGTCTTTTATTTTGTGACAAGACAGCTCTAATACCCCTGTCGCAGCAAACCTGCATACTCAGCGAATTTCCAATGCATGTATATGTTTCTCACAACCACATAAAGCCACTCACCAAGTTTCATAAAATACATTAATAAACAAGTGATATAAAGCATTTGATTTATTCTCCATAAGAATAACATTGAAGGGTGAGTATGCAGGTTTGCTGCAACAACAAGAAAGATAAGAAATGTGTTTTTATGCAATTATTAATATAATGTAACCAGGTGAAGCTACATACCAAGTTTTATTAATTTATGTTCATAATTAAGGGAGATATAAAACATTACTTATTCTCCATAAGAATAACATTAGGGATGAGTATACGGGTTTGCTGCTACGGGGACAATCGGCAAAAAACATTTGCTGTGCAAATATCAATATAACAGTACTAGGTGAAGCCACATACCAAGTTTCATAAATATACATACATTCATAAATAATCAAGATATCAAATTTTAATTATTCTCCATAAGGATAGCATTGGACAACGTACTGTGTTTAGCACTTTGAATATCTCTGCAATGGTTGGACCTAGAATCACAATTTAAACACCAAAATGATTGCTTTTAGCTGAACTGATTGGTAGAAGCAAATGTGAAGTTTACAGAGAAATTAACTGTGGGAAGGCTAAAAACCTTTTTCCCATAAGATTAACATGGGAGATTTTATTTACACGTTTTTTGGATTTTATCTGCAACCTCTTCCTAGGTTAATGAAGAAAAATACCATATTATTTGTTTTTCTAAGCTCTATAAATTGGTCAAACCAAAATTGAGTGTATTACAAATGTTAGGGTGAAAAATGCAAAAAACCGATTTTTGGAAAATTTTGAAACCCCATAAACCCACCATCCCATGGTCTGATCTTTCTGGTTTTCGAACTTTAAGTTACAAATGTTGCTTTACATGTTTGTGCCAAATTTCATTGATATCGAATGTTTTTTACTGAAGTTATCGGGTTAGGACACATATTTATACATATATATGTAAATTTGTACTACAGTAGATCCCGATTATCCACGACCGGATTACCCGTGTTGCGGCTTATCCGCGATCAACCAAAAAAAAAAAAAAAACCGCAATTGCGGCAAGCGAAGTTTAGCGCGTAAACATCTAACCTGAACCTCGCGCCTGCAAATTATAGCTACCGTGCGCGACGCACTTGGCCTTGGGCGAGAGAAAGGGGTTACTAGCGGTCAAACGGAAGCCCGCCCGCCAAAACATTAGTCATCTCACGCCATCCCTCCTGACCGCCATATCGTACGCAACTGCCCGCCATTATGCAGAGGGACTATTGGACTTCTTGGAAGGGGAACATGACACCTCGTTGTGCGATCTCATGGTGCTGAGAAAAATTCGGTTAACCATTGTTAAAAAGGAAGCAAATGCCAAGAGACAAAAAATCAATAATGGACTATTTTCCTCGAAGCCAATAAAGACGGCAACTTCGACATTAGACCTGTAATATAGTGCACTTGTCTCACGTATTGGACTGTTTTTTTACCGATGTGAAAATATTGTTTGTAAAATAATTGTGTATTTATTAAAAGGTACGTACAGTAATCTTGTATTTGAAGTCTTTCACATTATTAAACCTAACATTCAGTAGCCTAAAGGTTATTATTTTGTTCTCACAGTCGTTTTTAACTATTTTAAGTGTATTTTAGGTTAGGTTTGGTTTATCCGCGATTTTGATTATACACGATCGCTCAGCCACCCATTACCGCGGATAATCGGGAGTCTACTGTAATAGTGTTTTTGGCATCTGGGGACCTCAAAACGAAAAGTTATCATGGTGTCGGGCTTAAGTCTTACCATGAGACCTACGGTAATAGCTTCTTCCCTATAGGGGAAATTCGCAAAAAATGATGTGTGGTATCTTGTGGGATCACATGTTAGTTAAAGAATTAGTATTTATGATGGAACATTGCAACAGAATTTGAAACAGATTTTAACTTGTCAAAAAAAGATTAAAAAGAAATATTTCATAACTATGATTTTAGAGGGGAACATATATCATTTTTGAGGCCAAAATCATGCTAAATATACATTGTAATCAGTTGAGTGATGTTATTTAAATCTAAAATTGTCAAACAATTTTAAAATCCATTAATTAAAATCTGTAATTTTTCTCATAGGATGAATTATGGTAAAGTGGTGTATGAGGCAATCTGCGGAGTGGCGGTGCTACCGTCTAGTGAGCTGATCCGAGAACTAGAGGAGTTGAGCCTCAACAAGGTGTCGTCTCCGTCGCCTGCACCGTCGGAGACAGCCAGCAGCCGCACCAGCAATACCACCCCTGACCTGCAGCTGCACAACCCCTCCCTGGACATACTGTCCACCCTCGACACCGTGCAGGGTAGATATCTTGGTACTGTAGAACCGACCCTCATGGGACCGGAACGTAGGGCGGATAACGGAAGTTGTTGGTTAGAACAAACAATGCTTGCAGTTTTGTTGTTAAAAAAGACATGAACCACCACAAAAGTATAAGTTTGTATATGTGTACATTCCAATCTTAACCCTTTGCACTCTGGACAAAAATGTTTAGTCACTGCCAAAAGCTCCGGGTACTTTACTGTAAGTACTAGCCAAAAACTCCGGGCCTTTTTAATACATTTTTCAAGGGATTGGGAAAAAAGCTGTAAATTTTATTTTTAGCAGATATAGTTATAATTATTTTTTTATTTTATTCCTTATGAGTTTTTAACCATTAAAAAAATGGTTGTAACTGAAAAAAATTTACATTTTTTATTAAAAAAATTAAAAAATATTTTACGTAAAAGTTTATTTTAAGATGTAATAGCTAAAAAATAAACTATTGGCCCCTCACATTATATTGATATTTTCAGATTCCCCAATTAGTTATAAACATGCATACAAAATTTCACGCATTTATCTCGAAAAACAAGCAAGTAAAAGGGAAAAAATGAAAATTGTATTAGGCTCATTTATAAGCGGTTCTCCGAATTTTAGCTTTTTTGTAACACAAAAAATAAATATGAATTTTTTGTTGCCCAGAAAATCTACTGCAACTTTGTTGTACACTCTTAACATAAAATGACATAAAACTTCCAAAAGTAAAGAAATATAAAAATAACTATGCCTTAGGCTTAGCCAAGTCAGCGATTTTAAAGTCCTACTTCAGAAGAAATATCATTGTAATTAATTTTAGACTAAATATAAAATGAATATAGCATATAAAAATAACCTACAACTTGAAAATAACAACAAAATATGTCAGTGTAAACAACGAACATCTGATTCCCAATGAAACCAAAACATATGGTGGGCATAACATCAACAAAACAACCCATCACACAAAAAAAGGCATCAATATTGACTACACAGTGATACTCCACAACTATCTGGCTTCCATTTACCGCATTTGGGTATTTTATAAAGCCAGTAAAATTTGTTTCGCGGACGTCCGAAAAATCGGACGTTGGAGTTTTTCGCACATTTTGCGAACGGCCGATATATCCAACCGCGGAGTTTTCGGCTGAAACATCGACGGCCGATATATCGGACGTCGGAGTGCAAAGGGTTAAATTTGAAATCCTCTGTAGCATTACGCACAGCTGTTGGTTATGGTGTTCAGTTCCAGTAACTGTCATCCAGTCAAAAAGTTCATCATTAATACGTTTAACCGATTCACCTTTGTCAAGACATTTTATGCATTTCAACTATTTAAATTAAATATTCACTTACTTGTTTTAATTGAAGAGGTAAAAATATTTGTAATAAAAATCACTTACCATAAAATCTATCACAGTAGTTACATAAGCACCTTGAAAGCGAAAAAAATAAACTGTTCCTTATTCTCTGAGGAGACAAGATCAACTCACACTATATAGTATTCATGAACAACTACTTAACCTTTATCTTACTGACAAAGTTACTTTTAAATCAATTGCTGACCATGGGAGCAGAAATTATGTAAATTCTGCAAATTGGCGATCACTGTACTCGTTCTGTTGTGAAATCTAGAGTTAAATACATGGGGTGTTTGTATACATGTATTTAAAATAAATTCTGCTAGTGTGCTAAAGAGGGTTCGGTTAAGAGGGATCTATTGTAATCAGAAGAGGTATGATTAGGGGCAGTGCAACCAAAGTCCCATCTAGCCACTAAATGTTTATTTATTTTCCAATTGTTTTCTAGAAAAGCGAGCTGGCATCTTGAAGCCCCAAGTAATGATATCAGATGATGGTGGAAATGTGAGCAAAACTAGATCAAGACAAAATGTGGCAATGCAGGCAATCCTACGAAGATCACAGGAGCAAGAAACTAAGCAGGTATTTAAACAGTTGGTCTTGTCACCATTTTATTGTAGCAAACTTATGTTGATAAGGCATAATTTTTACTACCTACTTCAAAGTTGTTTAGTAGGTAAGTTGTTTAATCTAGGTATATTAAACTGATTAATTTTGCTTGTATACAGTTTACGCAAATTGTTGTAGAAAGATATACTGTTTCAGCTTTGTTAATTTTTCTAGTACGTCAAAATTTTCTTAGAAATACGGGTGATGTGAATAAAAAAATATCATTTACTTTTCCCATTTAGTTAGCATTGAGTAAAAGCTTTTGTTATGCTTTTTCACGTCACCCTATGTGATAAGAAATTAGGGATTGAGAATTCTCTTTTCTTTGTTTGTTAAATAACACAAATAATACAATTTTTAGTCACTCTTGTGGAGTTTTAAACTTTTAACCCTAAACCCTGAGTCATTAATGTGATGCTTGTAAGTTATCCATCACGCTTAAAAACATGAAATTAAAAAATGAATCCTTCTAACATATCTTTGTTAATATCGGTTTCATTTTGTGTTCACATAATCTCATTACATTATTCGGGCACATCATTTTTCAACCGTAACTAAGCTCCATCTAACACTGTTGCAGGTGACGTTCAAGACTCCGTCACCGCCTCCCCCTGTCATGCCCCCAGTGATGGCCCGCCACCCTCTACCCCCTCCCCCCAGCTTCCCCTACCCCCCGCCACCCCTGGCCCCGCCCTCACGACCCCCGTGGCCTGATGACCCCAGGACCCCCTCTTGGTGGACTGCTCCAGAAAACACCCTGCCTCCCCCTCCCAGGTATTCAATGTTATCTAGGCTAAACCAAGGCTTTTCTAATGATGTGGTGTTGTACCAAATTTGTAATATTCATATTCTTTAACATTTTGTTCAAACTTCATGTGAAAAATACTAACATTATTTTTAACTGTTGCACCCATTTTTATACTACATGTACATATGAACCTTGTATAAGATATAAGTCTTGCATTTTTTCCACATAATAAAACAAAACCCCTTTTGGGTTTGTGTAATTTGTGTTTTCAAAACTCCCGATTTTAAAAAGTATGGGATGCAAACATTCATGAAATATTTGTCTTGGTTGAAATAGTAACCGTTAACATTTGTGTAAACTAGGGATGTGTCAATTCCCATTTTCTCGGTCCGGTTGTTAATAGAAATCGCTTATCGGTTCTGAGTACTTAAAACGAGATCGCACGCAGCACGCTGACGTGAGGGAAATGAATTTCCACATTAAAACCTTAAAAATATTAAAGGGTTTAAACCAACACTGCATACATTTTTTTAAAATTGAAAAATTTTATTTTTGTGCTGTTTTGATGCTCCTGGTTATATTTAAATTCACTAATAGAATGCCAATGTTGTACATCATGAAGTTAGAAGAAGGTATTGTCGGGATAAGAACTTGGTATAGAGGTATGGGGGTGATACTACGATATTAAGATATGAAAAACAGCCTTTTCCAGTGTAAAATCCCCATAAGACAATGTACAGTAGACGCTCTTTTATCCGGCATTCTATGAACCGGCATATTCTATTAACCGGCACCAGGCGACTCGGGTTTTTCCAGGTATTTTCGGTCGTTTCCGTTTCGTACTGCGAATGCGCTGGACTGTTCCCGCCTTTTTTATTAGTCACCTGTTGTTTGTTTACGTCTCAAGCAGTAACGTTCAGTGATGTTCGTAAACTTTGCTCAGTACACTACTGTATTCAACCTATTTTTAGACGCCAACTTCCGCCCGGCTGTCTGTCCGCCCGTCTGTCTGTCTGTCTATCCGTCCACAAATGCAGGTGTTCCGGAGCAGTGCCAAGGTCAACCAATGCACGCGACCACAGCTCATTACTGTAGCGAGATGACAGACTCTCAGATTACTGTATTCCCATTAATAACTAAAAAGTTCTATTATCCGGAAAAATCGATTTACCGGCATGGGCGTGGTCCCAAACATGCCGGATAAAAGAGCGTCTACTGTACTGTATTTTGACAATTAATATTTTCTTTAATAACTCGGTAAGTACTTGTGCTAGAATGATGAGGGAGGGTTTAAAATCTTTGGATTTTTACGTACAATAAGTTATTGTGCAACAAGTGTACATTTGGGGCTTTTCTGACCCTTTTTGGGCCCAAAAACTCAAAATTTGAAATCTTAAAATTCCCAAAAAAGGGGATTTTGAGTTTTCTGATTGTTTTGCCTAACGAACTTGTCCAACTGATTATAAAAAGGAATGTCTCTACCAAATTTGAAGTGAATCGGTCAAAAATTGCGACCACTAGAGTGCGAACACATATATATAAAGTTTTTATAGACCCCTCAAAACGAGTTCAGGGGTCACATTAGGAACTTCTTTGGTGATCCCGGGCTTAAGTCTTACCATGCGGGTCATGCTAATAGTTTACTTTTCCATAGGAAATTCATTAAAAAATTATGTCGAAAATCAATTATTACCATGTCTGCTTTTATGACATCTACTTATATAATAAAGCTAAACGGGTTCACTGACTGACATAAATTATGAGGCACTTCCCTTAATCGGACCCTACTCGCCCCCATACTTGAATTAAAGCTCTTGTTGAGAAACTCTCAGATTAATTGTCAAAAGTTAACATTTTTGAGTTTTGGCGGCACTTTTTGGGCGGGGAACATTCCAATTTTTCCACTTTGACCGCTTTTGTATGGAAACGGTAAGAGATGGCAAAAATTTTAAATACAAAAGTTAAAGAAATTCAATTTTCAGTGAACGATTTTTTTTGTCAGATTTAAGATGTAATTATCTGTTTTGCCGCTATTCATCAGAGGAGTAATTTTGAGTGTTTTGGCTCATTTAAATGTGGACAAAGTTTTGGAAAGCTGTTTTATGAAAGCACACTATCTTTGGCTAATACCACATGTTTCTATCAGCTGATTTAAATAAACCTCCTGTGTAGGCGATAATTTGCTCACCATGAGGTTTATATAAATCAGCATAGTGAGCACATTATCGCCTACACGGAAGGTTCAATATCACAAATATCGTTTGTTACGATATCAGAAAATGTCATCAACCGATTGTTTGTTCTATCGAATGAATGAATTTAGCCCAGTTCGTAGCCCAGTGGATATGTTGTCAGATTCATGCTCATGCGGTCTCGGGTTCGAATCCTACTTTTGATGTTTACTTTTTGAGGTCTAAAATTTCTGTTTGACTTTTATTTTGTTTTTACAAATCCATTTATCGGTAATGTTGCACAACGAACAGCCGTCATACAGCGCTTTGCGGAGTTAAGTTAGGTTAGGTTACTATAATTTTTTCGTGAACTGCAGCCTAATTTTTTGTTAATTTTTACACGTAAATCCATTTGTAGAACTCCAATTTAACATTGTAACCACAACTTTTTATTTAACTTATATCTGATTGACTTTGAATTGAGTGAGCACTTTATTTTTTGCTTTTATACACCTCGAAACAACTACTGCAGCCGGTAGTAGTTTTGTTCAACCGATAATACGAACAAGCAACCAGTTAGTAAAAGGTTTTGATTTCGAACCAATCACTGAATAACTGTATAAGACGCCGCAATATTGGACTGCCTGTGTAAGCTATAATGTGCTAACCAAAGTCATTGTTTTGCAGTTTTTCTTTGGTTAACGGGCTATAATTGTTGAGTTTGATTTAAACTTGTGCTAACTGAGGAGTGCAAGTGAGCGAAGCGAACTCCAAAAAGGGGTTTGGGGGCGAAGCCTCCAATGGCGATAAGCCTAGTATACATATATAATGCTAAGTAAAATTCATCAATATTGATAAACTGTGGTCGGTTGAAATCAGCCGATGTTACACAGTAGTTTTGTCATTTCAGTCTATGCCACACAGTAGATGTTCCGGTTAACATGTGGTTCGATCGTCATTTAAGGCTGATATTACGTGGTTTGATTATCTATTTCGGTGATTACGGGGAAGTCCAGTTTAGTATGGTGCGATCGTCGTTTATGGCCAAGATTATATGGTGCGATCATCACTTACGGACCCATGTTACGCGGTATGATCATCATTTACTGTTGATTTTTGTTAAACATGGTATTGTCATCTTTTAAGTTATATTTTCTCCCTTTGACTGTTATTTAAAAAAATACAATCATAGTTTTGTTTATAAGTATTTGTTATTCCAGGACGCTGTCTTTTAGTGGTTTGACACAGCCGGCGATGCAGCAGCAACCACCCAGTGACCTCTTCAGCAGTAGCCTCAGCTTCAAGAACCCCTTTCCCACCATGTTCTCCCAGCCTCCCCCGTTCTCACCCCCACACACCGAGCCTGCCAAGACCCAGGTGAGAATAGAACGACTGGGAGTCTTCCTCCATTTCAAGTTTGACGTAGCTTTTAGGCCTACTCTTTGTAATTTACTTTTTTGAAGAAAAAAATCAATTTACCTACACCACAGTCCTTGCTTACTTTTGCCATCAGATGAAGCAGTTTGTCTTTTAAACGTATAAATTGCACTGTTTTATCATGCTTCATCTTTAAACTTTGTTTGATTGATGGTTCTGTAGTTCATGTGAAGAGTGCAATTGGTAACCTTCCTCGCACCCCCTACTCCATCTCTTACAACAATAACCGCGTTCATCCCCATACAAAGACCTATATTCTGCCACAGTCTGTACCCTGATTCCCAAGGCAGAATGTATTCATCCTTTCTGAAACGGTATGTACTCAATTTACGTATTTGCATCCAAAAACGTTCTGCAAGCCTAACATTTGTCTACTTAACATACTTCCAAAACACATTCCAGCTGCAGCTAGTTTAACCTGCAGGGCTTGAGACATGAAACGCTGAAGCTGTTTTTGAAATGGTCCACTGCAGCTGTTTTTGGAACGAATTGCAGCAGCTGAAGCCAGGTGGTTTGAAAATTAGTTTCAATCACAATTGAATGTTCATCTTGGAACTGTTTCTGATCCAGGAGCATGGAACAAAGTAGTATCAGCTGCAGCGTCACACCTCCAGTCAGCACTGTAGACTGTGTGGCTTTTATGTTTGAATCTAATGTTTACATGAATTCAATCCATTTATTTTGTTCTTGGTCATTTTTTTTCGCAGAAAAGAGATTTGTTCTGCACCAATAACTTTAACAACATATTGTCGGCTGTAACATACAATTTTATGTGGCTCATCTTTCTGCAAACATGTCGAACTGTTGCCGTTGTTCTGCTTTGGAGACACTCATAAAATTCAAACTTTACCGCAGTATTCACTTTAAGTCACCACCCCCAACTATAATTACAGTACATAATAGTTTGAAGGTAAATTTATTTTTGAGCCATCAAAATATATGCTCCTTTGCAGTTTTATTAGATTAATTGATGTTCTTTATACAATTTTTATACTTTTTTAAGAACCTTAAATATAAATCTGGGAAATTACAAGTTAAATTTAAAACTTGTTTTATGAAAATGTTTGTACAGAATAAAAGTTAGAGAGAGACCTTTTCAAACCAAAGCAAAAGCTTTACAAATTTTATTTATGTTTAAAACTTGTATTTTGCAACATCCTCTGAAAATTCTGCCAAGCTTACAAAATAATTACCTTTCTTTTGAAAAGTCACTTATTTCTAAGTCGCTGCCGATGTTTCATATTCCTCTTGTGACCTGTGCAGGTGGTCGAGCCACCGCAGACCAACAACATCAACAACATGATGACTCCGGCGTACTCCCTGTTCAGCCCGGGCTGGACGGCCCCTCAACATCCTCCCCCTCCAGTGGCCAGTCTCATGGGACAGCAGGTGATAAACCCTTTGACTGCTAATCTTCTCAAAGGAGTAGTTGAATCTTTGATGTTTTGTTGATTTTTTAAATGTCTTGAACGCCTGAACAGTTAAAACGTGGTTCCACTGGGCACACACACAGTAAAGGATAGGTAAAAAGTAGGGGTCTGCGGTGCACCGAAAAATCGGTACCAGTTCGGTAAAAAACGAATTACTGAATTCGGTTCGGTACCACTAACGGCGCCGGTACTAAGTCGGTACGGTACAGCCTAGAACTACAAAAAATCAGTATTCACTCTTTATCAACCACATTTTTCCTTCAGTTTTATTCACAATATCATTTTCGACCGTTGACATTGTATTGACACGCCTTTGCTCATGACAGCAACTTTCAACTTTGACCGGCATTCGCAAGTTTATAGGTTCACGATCGGATCACGAATGTGATGAGATGTCTTTACAGCATTGATAAAGCCGCCTCCACAGACTGGCCGAATGTTTTGTCGAGATACGTACGATTCGGCGAGTAATGTAATAATGTACATAAACATGAGGTTAATAATTTAATAACAAACTACTACGCATTTACACTGTCACGCTCACCTAGACTTGGCCAGTGTATGGAGGCGGTATAAACGTAAACAAAAACCTACAACCGAATTTGTATGACATTTAATCATTTTAAAATCAAACTGAGGGATAAAAACATCAATACCTGTTTGTTTTTTTATATCAACGAAATTATAACACCGTTTTGTGTTGTACATTGCCGATTGTATAACGGCCCCCTAACCTCAAATGAGTACTTCTTGATACTACTTAAAATCGCCAAACATTTGGCAAACGCATTCTGATCTACGATTGTGTGTTACAGAGAGTAATAACATGCAGAAGGTTGACACTTATTTTGGTATGCAAACGTAATAACATGCACATCAATTCAAAAACACAAATCGGGCTCGTCATAACATTCTCCTAATAGGCATTATGACACTTCCTAACGTTTTTTGGATAGAAATTAAACCAACCGAAAGAAACTGTTTTAATTTAATATTAAATATGCCGTGAACGGTTTAGAAGAGTGTTTAGGTTAAATATTAGTTTTATTGCTAAACGTCAATTAATAAAAAAAGTTGTACACACACTACTGTTGTAACAAATAAAAAAGGTTAGCCTACATTGGTTCATAATTTTATGGCGTATATCATAATTTTGGAAACTGCTTATTTCTTTCTCTCTGATATTCACTTTCTAGGTATACTCTTTGTGTGACGATGACGTTTGGAAGTAATCATCACTTCTACTGATCGCGCGTCGTCTTTGTTGATAAAATGTTTTGAACAAGCCTTGATAACAAGTTTTGTGATAGCCTTTATAGTTAGACTATTTAAAACAAACAATGAGTGATTGTGATGGATTCTTGATTCTTTATGAACCGCCATCGCCGTCGACTTCTGTTACAACGAGTAGGCTACAACTTTGACGTCTGCTGAGTATATGTCATCTGATTGCAGTACAAATTCTTATTCTGTTGCGTTACTTGGTTATACGATTTAAAATTTGTTGGAGGCTATAATTTATAATTCATACAACCTGTATTTAATTTGAAAACGCACACATACCTTCTTTTCTTTTATTATTATTTTATCATCTAACTTGTGAATTAAAGTTTATAAAGAAATATATTTGTCTTATTTGTGTTTTATGTGACTGTTATTTGTACTAGGCTATCTTGTATGAGATCAATTTTGATTATCTATATACATGAAATGTATTTGAGATAGCTTTACAATTTAAATTAACTAGGAAATTACCTAACATAACTAGTGAATACGGGGAAAATTGAATAAATGGTATCTTTGTGAAATTACTACAAATACAAACAACAAAATCTTACAGATGAAATAAGCCTACATAACTAAATTAACATAATTATTTAACAAAAAAGGAATTATTACTGTTGGGGTTATATATTATATATATTGGGCTTTCTTTCTTTATTTACGTGATTTAACACATTATTATTGTTATTAGGTCTATATAAATATTTGTCAACTATTACAAATCATTATCAAAAGCTTACCTAAATACTTTTTTTTAAATTACGGCTATTTTATCACCGCGTACCGTACCGATTTTGTACCGAGAACCGAGGTACAGAAATATTTACCGTACCGACCTTAAATTTCTAGTACCGCAGACCCCTAGTAAAAAGTCGCAAAACACCTGATGAGATATGCAACTCACAAAGAATCCACCCATCCTGTCAGCTTGGACCCGAGCCGTCCACCATTTGCTTTCTGCCACAGACAGGTAAACTCTCCATGAGTTGCACATAAACACCACCGACTGTGATAGGATTCGAACCCTCGATCCAAGTGTTACCCCCTGCCGGGAAGGTAACGCTTTAGACCGCACAGCCACTGATTAGACTAGCAGCTGTAGCGGACCAGGTGGTATTAGAGCGTAGGCGCTGGACGAGGTAGTTCAGTTTGTGTCTACCAAGTTTCACCACATGTCAGACTCAGACTGCAGACCGAGTGCCTAACGGTACAATCGCTTATGAAGCAGTAACAGTGTTTATTGATAACAGATTCAAAAGACGATATATCGGTCCTTTGAATCTGGACATTCTCCTAATCTTATAATGCACAATTTTGTGTTCCCAACATCGCAGGTAAATGGAACCAGAAGCATCAGAACAGCCAAAAAAAGTTTTCAAATTAAAAATAAAAAATTGGAATAAATGCATATTTTAAAACTGATTTTGATTTTTAAAAGTTATTTATGTAAAATTCACGTCCCTCACGTCAGCATGCTGCGTGCAGACTCGTTTTGTGATGGCATCATTAGCAATAGCACCATAATAAATGGAAGCTAAACTCAAGTTGGAACCGTTAATAAGTTATATTTTGATTTGTAGGATTGAACTCCCCCATACATGAAGAAAGCTCTTTTTCCCAATTGTGGGTTCAGTTGCAGATCGATTTCTGCAAATAATTTCTCTTAATCCACATCTCAATTGGCAGGGCCTAAATATGTGTTGTGGTCACTCATGTTTTTGACACAGCTCAATGGGAATCACTTGTTAAGAGTCTTCATTGCCGGAAGTGGCCTGGCGCCATCTCATCTGTTGTTCCTCAAGACCGATGCTAGCTTTGTGCCTCCGTTACTCCTCATCTAACAGTCACAAACATTTAATTTTGGTGACAAAGTAAAGGATATGTCGTCGTCTAGTGAACTGCATTTTAGTACTTTTATTTTTGTTTATACAGTAATGAGGAACTATACAGTAATACAATTTAAAACGAAACAATCTTTGTATATAACTCTGTAAGCGACATTTTTAAGTAAAAATTGTGGGAGTTTGGCTAATTGTAAGGTGATGGGATATGGCTCAAATTTAAGGTACTGATCCCAGGGTCTTGGGGAAAATAGCAGTATTTCTAAAAAGTTACCCGCAAACGAGAAATAATGTAAAACATCCCCTATAAGAAAAGCTTGGGGATTTTTAAAAGTCTTCTTTGTTTACATTAAAATATGTGATTAAGTGTCTACTTTATTTACGACCTGACATGTGTTCCGACTTTTATTTTTCCCAGCATGGTAAGTGTAGAAAAATCAGACGAGGCAGGGTATTGAATCAAGGTTATGGCTTCTTCAAGCCACTAGTTTATTATAAACTCATAATACCTAAATTAAAGAAATTGAAAATGTAACTCCCTTGAGAACCATTCTTTATTTTGACACCTAAATGAATGTTTTCTGTCAATCGGGTGAGGAGTAACAGAGGCCTTATGGAACAAAACTCCAAGATGGAGTCAGGCAACTTCCAGTGACGAAGACTCTTAATAAGATCTCTCAATTTCTTTAAAAACATTAATTAATTTATAACCAAATAACAAGAGAGTTCTAGTTCAAACCTTCACACAATTTGTACAATTTTGATCATGATTGCTCAGGCGAGCGCTCCAACCGCTACACTGCCAAGTCACTGGGAACTGGGAACTGTTCTGTTTCAGTCGCTGTGGTACGGGCCGGGTCCATCGCCGTTGGAACGTCTGTTGGAGCAGCAGAAACAGCTGAGGGAGGGCCCGGGGCCTCACCACGACAACACTTGAGCCCGACGACGACGACGGGCATCGGCGAGCTAACGGACCATCGTGCGTCACAACCATCGGCGGAATAATATTTAAACATTAAACAAGTAATCATACATGTTTTCAGATATCAGTTTTGTTTTCATGAAGGAAATCACTGGTATTTCTGAGTCAAATGACTGTGTTAGTCTTGTTATGATTTTCTGATCGTTTTAGTTATTGTTCAGTTCTTCGTTTTAACTGCTGAGTTTTCAGTATAATTTTTAAATAACTTCTGTTATAAATTGTGGTTTTATTTAAATTTGGTCAGATAGTTATACTGATTCTGAAACTGATTTCAGAGGTGCGTTTAAGAGTACGGCCACATGTTATCTAACCAAATTTAGCTGTGTTTTAAAATTAAAATAAACTAATCAGTTACAGTTAAAGGAATATGGTTTCAATCACTTTTCTCTTATTCTTATAAGTTGATTTTATTTACTTATATGCTAAGTTTTAATATTTAATAAAATTCTGTCAGATTGTGATCTATACAAAGTAATTTTTATTGTAGTTTTGAAGCGTAATCCAGAGGTATATGTTCCCAATTTTGAAAATGTTATGGGGAAAGAATGGCTGACCTTGATTTCATATGTTTTCATCAACCCTTTCAGTGCTACAAAACAGAAATGTACAGTGTGTTTCTTCTAACAAGTGCTACTGAACAAGTGCATAATAGTGAGTTGTGCATGTTTAATCCGAAAACCATTAACCCATTGGCCTACCTCTTTTTTAGTGCATAGTGACCCCCAGGAATTCCACTTTTTCTGGCACTTTTTTAGACTTTTACAAAAACTGCTATAACTTTGCTGTTTATTATTGGATTGACCTGCAATTTTCAGTGATATTGCCTTATATTGTATAAATATGTATTTGATAAAAATACATATATATATATAGATATTTATATACTATATTTTATATACATGTATATATATATACGTTTATTTATTTTTACTTATACACTAAAATAATTACACTAATTGTGTTTTAACATATTATATCAAAATATTACACATTTATTAAGTTACAGCTAAAATTAACAATAGCGCGGACTCCTATCTAGCTACATGCACTTATAGTACCCACCACCTTCAAAGAGACATATAAACTTACTACTGGGTCCTTTGTTCAATTTCAATCATAAAATCACAACACTGCACTTGTATATTATTATACACATAGTTATACTTAATTTTCTATTATTATATACATATTTACAATTCACATCTTCAGTGAATCTTCTAGTAGTGCAGAACTGTGTGGTAGACCTCAAAACACACGTCCATGTGGAGAGGGACCTTACACATCTTGCACTGAACCCTGACTTCTTTCCTCAACCCTCTGCCACTACACACTTTACATCTCTTGGTAGGGAATTCCTTGTTTGCAGTTGGAGGGATTGTTCTTGGAAGTGCCGTCCCTGTAGCCTCATTGGATTAGAAATCGAAGGTCATCCAATAGGTTTGTGAACTAATGAAACTGTCCCCAGCATTTGTTCAGCCACAGCAATTTTAAAGTCAGAAAAATGGTACTTTTTTGGGGTGTTTTACTGGCAATAAATGACATACACATTGAACATGGCCATGTCAAGAATATAACAAAATATCTTATGGTATCCCTTAGCATGCCGGCGCATTAGCGGGTTATAAGCTAAGACCTGATCCTGCCTATCTACACCCTGCATCCCACTGTTATATTCTACAATCAGTCTAGGTTTGCATGTCTCATGTGCAGGTTAGTTTTGAGAAGCCCTAACGCGTCGCCCTGTTGGTTGGAATTCTAATTCACTGTGCACAGTACTGAGGGTGTTCACATTCTTTTTGTCGACCCATCGAATAAACAGTACCCCTTCACTACTTCTTTGCACTGCCTCACCTCTTTCCAAGTCCACTCCATTCATGTTTGGCATATGCTTTCTGTTCATTTTTACTGTACCAACAGCGTAAGTATCACGCAACAGAAGTTTAGAGAACAATATAGGTGAGGAGTACCAGTTATCTTAATAGATAATATAGCATTCATCCAAAAAATTATTCACAAGTCTCATAACTACTTCCTCACTGGCTAGTATACCTTTAGGCATTGTTTTTTTGTCTGTATAGATTTCAAAAGATGAACAATATCCAGTTTTTGACTCCCACAGTTTGAAAATTTTAATTCCAAAACGTGCACGCTTGGTTCTTATTAACTGGATATACGAGAGCGTCCCCCGAAACTTCATCAGGCTTTCATCTACTGAAATTTCTCTACCAGGGGTATAGTTTCTCATAAACTTATCTTCTTAATAATCAATTACAGGCCTTATTTTACTATGTTTGTCATTTTGGTACTGTTCTTCATTATTTGCAAAATTAAGGAATCTCATAATTGAGGTGAATCTCTTCAGAGACATAACTTCTAAAAAATTTTGGTTTCCAAAATTTGTTTCTTGGTCCGGCAGCTTTGAAGTGTTGGCTTATCAACAATACTCATAATAAGTGATAACAATATGAAAGATTTCATTTCATCTATTGTCACTTCTAACACTTATCATCTGATTTCAGAACTTTTCTCTCAGGATCAAGAAAGCATTGTTGTGCATACAAGTTTGTTTCCCTAGTAATCATCTCAAAAAAATCATGCCCCACAAATTCATAGAAAAAATCTAGCTCATCATAAAGATCATTTATGTTAGGAATGTTTATGCCTACATTCTGGCCAGAAAATGTAATATTTTTTGGCTCATTAGGTTCGTCATTCCAAACAAATGGACTCTCAAGGGAAAGGCCTGTGTCTCCTCTCACTACCTGCTCTATTATCTCGCTTACATTATCAGTAGGTAAATCTAACCTAGCTACTTGTTCTACAGTTACATCAGTGTTAGGCCTATCATTAGGTACTTCCTGATCGATAGTTCCTTGAAGAAATTCATTATAATTATCTACTTGAGTGAAGAAATCTACTTGCATACACCAATCATCTATATCAGTAGTACTAGGCCAAGGTGTAACAGCGTTTTCATTTGAAGTTAACAATGCCCTTTGGGCTCTGTTTCGAAAACAAATTCATCATAAACAGATAAATCAATTTCCCCCGTACTTACTCTTTGTATAGTTTCATCGATAGTATCTGTATTAGGAGAAATAACTTCACTAAATTCATTACTGTGACCGTCAAGCAGCTCTGTGGTAGGCCTAGGTAACGCCGTTCGAGTCTTGAATTTCACATTCAGGATCGGATTCTTGGTCATCCCGAAACTGTTCAAGTGTCACTCAGTCCACAAATTCATCTTCACTCTCAATCTTCACTGGAAGATAAGTCGCAATTATCAATAAATCTGTCAATTTCACTCGACCGCAAGCCACAACTACGCGACATCGCGATGTAAACACAACCTCAAAACTTGCACCAGTTTGTTTACATTATACATTATTTTCTGAATATCAGGGTTGCAAACCAATAAACAAAATTGTAGTATAACTAATGCAGCTTATCGTAGAAACATAAAGTGACCCAGTACGCGCAGCTATCTGTTGGGAAAAGCCGAAACTGCTAGCACTATCGCGTGACAAGAATACCTCGTTGAAGTATTCTGTAGTGTCCGAGCGGCTGGGCGAGAACGACTCGTCGAAGTAGGCCAATGGGTTAAAGTAAGTTACGGTATATCAATGTGGATCTATATGATGTGTTGGTTGACTTCGCTGTTTTTATTTTCAAACATGAGTGATTCCACCGATTTCCCATTTTACCAAGATACGATATAGCCTTTTGTTTTATAGAACTAATTCTTGCGTAATTCACTCCGCCTTCTTGGCTGCCTCAGCACTTTTTGAAAAATGTTAGCACTGAAAGGATTAAGGGTTTGATTTTTATGACAAAAAGTCCATACCATTTTCAGCTTTACAGAATGGGAATTGTTCCCCATACCATTTTCAGCTTTACAGAATGGGAATAGATCCATATCCATACACAACAATCAGTGATACAAAATAAAGAAATGGTTCCTAACATAAGTCATTCCATCGTAATAAGTTACTGGAAGTATATTTAGTAGCCAGTGAGAAATCCATTTCATTTTTTCTATTCACACACATTTAATTTTGTTTACGACTGACGATAATACTGCGGATTAAACCAATGAGTAAATTGTAACTCATTTTAACCCTCAAAAATGCATTTATCCTGTTTCATTTTGGAAAATTAGAATGGTTATATATAGGCAATAAGTGAAATAATAACACTTAACAGGTATTACTTTTACTCAGACCCTGAGTCACTAATATGTATTTTAAAATACTTGTACTAGTCTTATAAGTCTGATGTGATGAGACTCAAGTCAGTGTATTCTGACCGAATTATATAATGGTTTACAGAGATTTTCATTCAATCACTATTTTTACCATTTGTTAACTTTAGATTACAAGAGTTTTTCTCCTGTAATGTAAATTTGTATGCTTTTGGTTGATGCAAATAAGGCATTATATATTTTTATTAGGCATGAGTCGAATCCAATTGTCGATTCTCGAGTCCACCGATTTTCAGGCTCAAAGTCGATTCCGATTCTATCAATTCCAGGCCGTTGATACTCCCACTGTTTACCCAGGTTTATGCCGCTAACTAATCTTTAATAAAATATATGACTGAAACAAAGAAAAGTAAGCCTAAAATCTATTTTTACCTCTTATGAAAGGAGACAATGACAGGTGAGTTATTTATGGATACCTGAAGTGAAGTAAGAGAACGGCACGGGGAGTGTTAGGGTCGGGGGCAAAAGTCTGACCTTGGAGATAAGGAAGGAAGACGGGAAGGGAGGGGAGGAGTGGCGTCCGGTTGAAAGCAATAAATCAGTCGGCTGACCAACATTATTTCTTTGAGTCATTATCTTACTACCACGTTTTTCCCCATGAATCATGAATTTATATTAATTAGTAAACCGATTTTATTTTTCTATATTACTACAGTATACTAGTGAAAACAACATTAAATTATGTAAAAATTGCATTACAAATCAGTTTGATAATTAACTACAAAAAGCTGCTAAATAACATTACAGTACATTTAAAAACTTCAATCTACAATCATTAAAAATTAATTATTATTTAAACAAAATTGCTTTCGATCTTTTATACAAAAATTAAAACCCTAATTTTAACATTACAAATGTATTTTTATTGGTCAAGAATAGCTAACACCTAAAGTGATTGTTTTATAACTCAAGAAAACCAGTTTCAAAAAATATATTGGGAGATTAACAACAACAACTTAAAGCATAACAATTATATGAAAAATAAACATGCAATTCAACTTAGTTTTTTTTTTATTATTTATTTTTCTAATTTTATTTTATTAATGAAAAATAATCAACTGATTGTATCAATTTATTAAATAAAAATCAATAACTGACTGACTTATTGTCTTTAATAATTTTTAAAACATTACTTTGCTATTTCACCTATTATTAGGAATCAGAATTAAGAATCGATTTATAAGAATCGGAACCGGAATGATAAAAAAATTGGAATCGACTCATCCCTAATTTTGATCTAAATGACTAACCACCACTGAATCATTGATTAAATTTTGAAAAGTTGAAATGAATATGAACAAATTTTAAGTTTTATTTCACCTCTTGTTTTACAACAATGCCAAAATTTAAAAAGGCAATTTTAAGTTTCCTTTTTTTATGCTATTGTTTGGATTTTAAATTGTCAACCATTTTGCATTATTTTATTTGAGGCCTCATTAGTAATTGTGTTAAAAACACATTTTATTGTACGGCAGTAAGAATGCAGTAAGAAAGTAAAGAAGGTACAAAACTGGTCATAACTTAGGTTGGCCAAAATTATCTTTAAATGTAGGTATTTAAATTTGATTTTAAAGTATTAATATAAACCTGGTTGCAAGGAGGACATAAAACTAGTTATTTATATCAATAGTTTTTTTTCCAAAATATACCTTGATAAGAAAAGCAATTTTTATTGCAACAAAATTGAAAATGGTATAAAAAAGAACGTACATTTCTTAAACGCTCCCCCACATAATCTCTTTAATACCAAAAGTTACCAATATTGTCACTGCTTATGGAAGAAATAATACATTTTAAAATGGCACAGTTATTTTTTTTAAGTTTGTAGTGATTGTGATAATCTTTCATTACAAAATCATCAACTGCCACCCTAACCTCCCTTGGGACTAATTATTCAAACTACTTATTTCATATTTTGTACCTATTGTACTCCAAAGTACACAGGTTAAAATTAAACTAGATCAATGTGAGGTTTTAATTTCTATCTGATTTGAGTTTTTCAGATGAATAAATTTGATTTATTTCAGCGTTTCATACAAACAACATTATTAGCCTATTTCAGTGTTTCATTATATTATTTTTTTAAGGTCAATTCACTCTTTGTTCTTATGGTATTATGCTTTGACTTTAAGTGCAACTGTGAAACCAGACAAATTTGTTGAAAACTAATAAACTTCTATATTTTACAAGTTAGATTTTGTTTTTATTACCTGGTTATCTCTTAAATTAATTCACATAGTAAAGAATATAATTAATTGGGAATCTATCAAGCTGCAGCGCGTTCTGTAAATGCTTGCGAAATGAAACCACAAGCTAGTTTTCTGGCATTAACAAAACAGTGACAAACTTAATGTGTCGGAAAACCGACGACTAACATCGATAAGGTTAATAAATACTTCAAAAGACTCCCAACTCATACCTATTGAGATAAAAACTTCCCCTATTAGACAACCTTTCAGGAGAGTCCTTGCTTATTAAAGTAAGCATTGATCATACACATCATAGGAAAGGGTTTGCATAGCATTAAACAAAATGCCACCCAACCAAACCTTCATGGGAGAATTGTAACAGGAACCAAAAGAAAAATTGGTACTAAAGAAATACCTTTTAAGAATGTATAAACCGACTTATCCTTAAATTCCATATTTTAAAGATTTCTAACTCGGGTCTTTCTTTGCGGAATGTGCAGGTGGTTAAATGTATCAGAGTCAGTAAATTTAGTAAGGAAGGATATAACTCTTAAGAGTTTCACTGTTGCATGTTTATTCATAAATCAAATATTGAGGCATTTGGTCTTTTCAAAAACTCAAAAACAATCCTGCCCAATAATTTTCCCAGGTTTGACAAGGGCATAAAACCACTTGTTAACAGTAATAACATGTTTATTAACTACAAATCGTCGGTGCGGCGGATGATGGAGGTGGAGTAGGGGTAGCGGGGGTGCCACCAGTCCAGCACGCAGACCTGGGTGACGGTCTTGATGCTGAACGCCACAGTGCCCGTCGGGTCGAGCTTGCCGTTGCAGACACGGCCGGAGCCGAACACCAGCTGCACGTGCATGTGAGCCATCGTCATGTCCAGGCTCATGCTGATGCTGTGGAGCGTGAGCCCCATCACCGTGGGCAGGATGGGCATCCTCTCTGTCGCCACCACCTGCGGATGACCACCTCAAGTATTGGAGCTAGTAAACAGCTTATAGTCTATTTAAAATAGAAGTGTGCGAGTATTCGAGCTTCGAGCCAAATATTGCAGTATTTGGCTCGGCTCGAGATTTCTAAATAAGCTCGGAAGTTCGAGCCGAATATTTAAAACGCCTACTAGTGAAAAGGGACGTTTATTCAGTCTGTTACGTAAGATCATATTTATATGACAGGTAATGGGAAGTAGGTAATACATAAATTTGGTCTTAAATTAAACAAATACAAAATAATAATTCAAATTACATGTAAAGGTAAATTTAACTATAGTACAATTTTTCCTACCTTTAATTACCATTTAAAAACTCTAACTTGGTACTAATAAATATTATTTTAGTTTATTTTGAAACTAAAGATGTTTCAATTTTAAATTCATTGCGTAATTTATTTATTTATTTAGAAAAGTAAATTTTAAGCTAACACTTTCCAGAATCAATGTTGGACTTCTCGTAGTTTGCATCGGTAGAGCTCCATAGCAGATATATTTCAGCAATGCTAATGCTTTCGGTCCTTTGTATTAAAAAGAATAATGAAATATAAAAGTAAAAATATTTTAAACTGTCGACCTGATCAACCAATGCAATGGATCTACTTTCTCTAAGCTCATCAATCACATAAAAACAGACGTTTACACAATGTTTGCAGTATAGAGTTGCCGTTGCCCAGTTGAGCTGTGCAATATTTCACAGTTAATAATAATTAATACAACAATCCTACTGCTCCAGAAAAAGTACCCCAGCAAAAAAATAAAATCCATGAAAACACATTTTCTAACTGTTGCAGTGTACAGTCTTTACTACAATTTTGTACATTACACAATAATAATTTCCTGGCGTTTGATATTGCGTCTGGCAACACTGTTGATTGCGAACTGTCTTAAGACGTAGTGAAGATGGTTATAATTTAATAATGATTTAGCGTGATCAATGACCAGGGACAAGGTTGTAGGTGATGAACGCCAAATTATGACGGCGTTTTGGTGTACAGCCGAAATAGTACTCTCCAAAAATTTTATTGTTAAAAAATCGTCAATTGACGTAGAATCTAATGTTCTTTAAGAGATAAAGTGAATAGAAATACAACTGTAACTATACTATAGTTGTTAAAGTCAACAATTATTGTCGCCATCGCTGTTGTAATACTTTACAAATCAAAATCACTAATTGCAAGATTCAAAAGATCAAAGGATTTTTCAAAATTCTAAATGGTTACGTCACGCACGTTATAATACCGGAGGTCATATTATTTACAATGTTACACTTTATTATATTCTATGAATGCCTAACCAAGAGCAAGACACAATCAAATTGGCACAGTGTTTTGTTTCGCTACAGCTGTGCGATTAAAATCATATTGTTAACGCCGCAGAATTGTTTGAATTTTTGAATAAATACCAGTAGAAATCATTTAATTTTTCAATTGTAGGCTATCAAATTGTTAAATTAGTGATGAAAGAAGAATGCATTGACAATCCTCTTCCACCAGAAAATAATATCAGAAGCAGATATAATAGGTTAAGTCTATTAGGTATAATAAGTAAATACCGTACAAATTGAGCTATAAATACATTGCTTTATTTCCAACTAGAAAGTGAACCAAACCAAAAAAATTTAAATGTTTTAAAACATAAATAAACAGGAACAGCTGATCAGCTGTTTAATAAAAGCTATGGATACAACAACTCTCCCCCTTCAAAGTCTTGATCGCAGCATTTGGTCAACATGCCTCCTACAAATTAGATGCCTCCTACATGCCCACTGTCTAGTTAGATGTAATAATGCAAGTTTCCGTCTCTTAACCCATTGAGATAGTAATTTTATTCTATTTGTAGTAGCCTATAACGGGAATTGATTGGTGCTGCACTCAAGTAGCAAAATATGTAACTAATGACCGCGGGCGTCTACGGTTCTATCCGCTAGGGGCGCGGACTGACTGAAAACACTTAATATCGCCGCCAGGCCTTTGGTCGTGTTAGCTGAGTTGGCTACGTCGTGGAAACACCTTGGCCAGGTGGCGATACGATGTTCGTGGGTTCGATTCCCGCACACGACCAAAACTGACCAGTTGTGCAACTCTCAATGAGTTAACCAGTCTGTGGCAACGTTGGTGGGAGGGCCCAAGTAAAATAAACGGTGGCAGGCTTGCTTGGAAGTTGACGGGATCGGTTAATTCTTTGAGACTTGCACATGGCCAACACTGATTTTGCTAATTTTTACTTATGTCTACTGTGTGTGTGCCAATGCGACTCTCTAAACTGAAAGAAAACAATATTTTAATTAAAATATGCCATTAATCCATTTAAAAACACCAATTTTATACTCCAATTCACACTTTAATAAAATTACAAGTAAGGAACGAGACCTGCTCGTATATCTACGCCAATGGGTTAACTGAACTTGCCCCAAGCACCACTTTCCCTGACCACTGTAATTCCTAACTTGTACACGATCCCCGACCTTAAAATGACGTACTATGCTCTTGGGGTGTTCTTCAATCTTTTCTCTTTGAGGTGGCACCATAAGACTGAGGTATGTTCTTACCCTCCTATTAAACATCAGGAAGTATGCAGAGTTTCCTGTTGAGTTAGCGACTTCTCGAAGTTGTATCAGTATCCTATGAAGTTTACTTTCAATAGTACCTGGTTCCTATAGCATGCATTTTAGTCTTTTTTACAGTTAGGACAAAACGTTCTGCTAGTCCATTGGAGCACAGATGGAATGGAGCTGTAGTCTTGCGTTTTGTCCCACATTTATTTAGGAAGTCTCGAAAAGTTGCAGAAGTGAAACTCCGACCCTTATCAGAAAGAACAAGATTTGGGCTCCAAGATTTTCATTTTGGAACAAGATTTTCATTTCCGCTCCAAACATTCACAAACTGAACCTTTAGAATTGGATTTTAAAAATAAGAAAATTAACCGTCTAAACCATGCAAAAGCACTAGGTATATTCGTTGATGAACATATAACATGGTCTGAGCATATTAATTTATTTCAAAAATTCTAAACTCTGTTTCAACATGAGTTGTTTGACAAATATAATAAACATGGAAACTAAATTAACACTATATTACGGTTATTTTAATTTCTCTGGTTAGTTATGGAATCGCAATTTGGGGAGGAGCATCCTCGGTAAAAAAATTCCTTAAGGTACAAAAGAATATTTTGAGGATAATGACTATGACACCACCTAGAAAATCTTTCAAACCAATATTTAAAAATCTGAAAATTTTAACTGTTCCTTCCCTATACATATACATTCTCTTACAGCAAGTTTTATGAATAAAGACAAATATTTTAACAATAATTTTGAACATAATTATAACATGAGGAACAAAAATAAAATTCTTCAGTATCCTCTGCACAGAACTAAGTTGTTAGAAAAGAGTACTTTTTATAAGGAAATGAAATTGTTTAGTAAAATTCCAAATTATTGTAAGATGATGCAACCAAAAAGGTTTTTTAAATTATTGAAGGAATTTTTTATAAAAGGGCCTTCTATTCTGTGGAAGAGTTTTTGAAGGATGATATTACTATGATTTAGTTTTAAAACTTGAATTATATTTTAATTACTCTTATTTTGTAAAAAAGAAGAAAATCCTTTGTCTATTTTTAAGAGATAAACTGAACTGAGTAGTCACCTGTTTGAGCAGGACCTTGCCTGTATATCAAATGTATTGTGACAGTGAAGTAAATGAAAATGAAATGGGAGACCGTAAGTGCTGAACAGTTTCTTCAGCTCTTTTACAGTCCATTCTGTAGTTGTCGTCTTAGTTGGAATTATCTCAACCCATTTTGAGAATGCATCTAACACTATCATAAACTGCTGACCATTTGTTGGCCCCATGAAATCCAGATGTATTCTTTCCCATGGCTCAGTTGCTGCTCCCATGAATGATTAATCTCTTTAGATGGTGCTTTTGTTTTTCATGGCATGGTCTGCAGGTAGCAATCATATCTTCGATGTCTTTGTCCATTCCTCTTCAACAGCAGTAACTTCTTGCTAAGGCCTTAGTTTTTAGTATTCCCAAATGTTCAAAGTGTAACTCATTAATAACTTGTTTCCTAAGAGAGGTAGGGATGATTATTTTCCATCCTTTAAAAAGGCATCCTCTATGGAGTGTAATTCCGTTGTCATGATATCCTAACGACTCTAATGACTGTCCTTTTTGACACCTAGCTTTTACGACTATGCTGAGATCAGGGTCTTTGATTGTCTCAGCAGCTAACACTTTGTGATCAATTGAAAGTGTGTTAAGTTGGTTTGTTTGAAACATGGCATGTTGATCCATGAACTCATTTTTAATTTCTTCTACAGGAAATCTTGAGAGAAAATCTGCATTTCCATGCTCACTTGTTCGTTTGAATTTGGTTGTGTAGTTGAACCCTGATAAGAAATGGGAGTAATTGAAGAATCGTGTTGCAGTCATCGAAGGAAGGCTTTTGTCAGGGTTGAATATGGCAACTAGTGGCTTATGATCTGTGATGAGGGTAAACTGTCGTCCGTAACAATATGGGAAAAACTTCTTTAGACCCCAGTATATTCCAGTCGCTTCTTTATCGATCTGGCTGTAATGCTTTTCAGCTTTTGACAGTGACCTGGAAGCAAACGCTATTGGTTTTCACTTCCGTCTGGAAATCAGTGAGAGATTAGGGTTCCAAGTCCCACTGGTGATGCGTCTGTGACAAGAATCAGTGGTAGGTCCGGGTTGGAAGTGACAAAGGACTGTATCACTGGTTATTATTTCCTCAATAGTTTGAAAAATTTGTTCACAATTCTTGTTCCATCCGACCTATTTGCTTTTTTGCAAAAGTTGATATAACGGATGTAGCAGCGTGGATAGATTCTTTATGAAACGGTTTTAGTAATTTACCAGACCTAAGAATGATCGGAGCTCGTTTATGTTTTGAGGTATTCTTGCATCCTCAATAGCTCTGATTTTATCGTCACTTTTGTGGATTCCGTGTTTATCAATCACATTTCCTAAATATTGTATTTTCTTCTGAAAGAACTTGCATTCATCACACGGTTCAACTTCAAGTTTTGTCTTCTAAGTCTGGCAAACACTTTTTTGAGTCGATTTAGTAGCTCTTGTGATGAACTTCCTTGAATTATGATATCATCAAAAAAGCACTGAACTCCTTGAAGACCTTGAAGAACTTCATCCATCACTTTTTGCCAGATTCCTGGAGCAACTTTTACACTGAACATTAGTCTATTAACAGTATATTGCCCCTTATGACTGCTCAGTCTGAATTTCTGCACTTTCAGCATCCATTTCCAAGTGAAGATATGCATTACTTAGGTCCAAAGTGCAGAACAATTAACCTCCATTCATCCGAGCAAATATGTCTTCGATTCGAGGCATAGGGTGATGTTCTTCCTTGATTTGTTTATTTACTGTAACCTTGAAATGAGCACATATCCTTACATTGCTATTTGGTTTTACCACGGGAACAATTGGCGTTCCCCAGTCATTTTTCTGTCTTTGTGATGATTCCAGCTTCTTCTAGACATTCTAATTCCTTTTCCACTTTCTCTGTTAGTGCATATGGTATAGGGCGAGCCTTAACAAATATCGGCCGAGCTCCCTCAATAAGTTGTAAGTATCCCTTTTTATCTGGTATTTTACCAATTCCAGGTTCAAACAGATCTTTGTATTCATCCAACAGTTCACTGAGTCCAGACGTCCAGTGGTGCTTTTGATCAATTTAAGTTCTGCCCAGCCTAATTTCACTTCTCTTATCCATTCTCTTCCGAAAATGGCATTCAGATCCTGATTTACTATGTATAACTTACCCACAAACATTTATTGTTGCAAGAACATTCTACAAAAACAACCCCTCTAGGCTTAATGACTTCACTTGTGTAAGTCCTAAGTTCTACGTTTGTGCGAGAGATTTTCTTATTATGTTGAGTCTTCTGAAAGTGAAGTAAGGTAGAATGCTGATTGCTGCCCCGGTATCCAACTCCATTTTGATAGGTTGACCTTCGATGAGTATGTTGACGAAAAAATTGTCATTATTGTGGGTTTGAATCTTAAAAATGTCTTGTTGTTCTTCATGCGTTTCTCCAGTATCAATCTCAGCATGGTGAATTGTTTACTGTTTCTTCGTGCCTAAGCAAAACACTTGGTAAATGGCCTTGCTTATTACACTTTCTATATATTTCTGAGATAAATTTGCATTGTCTAGCTCAGGTGATCAACAACGGTAACATTTACCTTTGATTCGTTCGAAAGGAGATGTTTTGTACGTTTTAGGTGGCGAGTATGATTGGTTTGGACCTACTTATTCTTTATTTATTACTTTATGAATTTTCCTGACACAAGTATAGCTTTCTTAAACTAAATAATTCTCGTTCTTAGCCAATTCCATTGTAGAAGCTACTTTTACCACTTTTTTGATTTATTTGGACTTTACCTATCACTTCTAGTGTTCAAAACTACACTACGTTACTACACTACGATTTACAACATACAACTCAAAAACTCCTCACATGTATGAGCTACCAAAAATACACAAAGAAGGTGTTCCTCTGAGACTCATTGTTAGTTCAAGAGACTCCCCAAGTAGAAAACTCTATGTAGATTTCTCCTGCCCATACTCAAACCTTTGTCAGGAAATACTGATTCACATGTAACAAACACAAAGCATTTTGTAGAAATCACAAAAGACATTCAAATTTCAGACAAGGACATGTTAGTTTTGATGTTGAAAGTCTTTTCACTAATAACCCCGTAAAACAAACCCTAGAAATTATTGAAAAACGGTTACACAATGACCAAAACTTAAACACAAGAACCAAAATCCCAGTAAATGTAATTATGGAATTGCTTAAATTATGTACAGAGTCAAATTATTTTGAATTGGAGGGCCATATCTTCCGCCAGGATGAGGGAATGGCAATGGGATCGCCTCTGTCACCAATATGGAAGAATTCGAACAGAAAGCTATTGCAACTGCTTGTTTTCAACCGAAAGTGTGGCTGAGGTATGTTGACGATGTCTTTGCAGTCTGGAAACATGGCGATAAAAAGTTAGACGGGTTTACTGAGCATTTAAATAAAGTTTCACCAACAATTAAACTCACAACAGAAAAATAACAAGACAAAAAACTAGCATTTTTGGATGTAAATGTAGTTAACGAAACGCCCTTAAAACAGAAATTTTTAGAAAGAAAACACACACAGGTCGACACCACAATTACAAATCAAACCACTGTGAATCAGTCAATGAATCAGTAGCTTATTCTCTTTTCGACAGAGCCAAATCAGTTTATTGTGAAAAGAAAACTTAAGACGCGGAGCACAATAAAATTTCACAAGTTATAAAACAATGGTTATCCTCAAAAAATAATTAACAGATGCAAAAAGGAAAGGGGGACGAAGCCAAACACTATTCCAAATGTGGATAAACCAACAGCTTTCATAAGCATCCTATATGTCCCAAAACTGTCGGAAAAAATAAGGCGGGTTGCCAGAAAATATAAGATCATAACAGCTTTTAAATCGTCAAACACTTTGAGACAGCAACTAACTAAAGTTAAACAGAAAAACGAAGAACAAGCCTCAAAAAACTGTATCTACAGTATCAAATGTGAATGTGAGGGTGAATATATAGGAGAAACTAAAAGGCCGCTAAAAGTTTTTATAAACGAACATAAAAGAAACACAAAAAATGGCGAAACAGTAAAATCTATTGGCGAAACATGCCTGGGAAATTTAACATAAATTTAGTTGGGAAGAGGCAAAAATTATACATCATTGAGTCTCACTATTATAAAAGAAAGTTTGTTGAAGGGGCATTAATTAAATTACATGAAAATCCGATAAGTCAGAGTAGTATTGATGTAAGGCCACTATGGGTTCCCTTTATTAAAAACCATTTCAGTCGAAAATCACCCCACAAACACACGCCAGTTCCTTGTGTTCCAGTTGCTCCTGCGTCTAGAGTCCATCCAATGCGGCTACGACACGTGTCCGTGATCGCCCTTGGAGGAAACACGGCCACCTGATTGCATGACTAGTTCCCAATGCTCACCTTGGAGGCATGTGGTAATCTCTATGAGAATATCGTACGAGTGCCCGTGTAGCATTCTAGGAGGAATCGTGCAGTTTTTGGTTTCCGTGTCATGTTCCCGTCGACACAGTCGGGTGGGTAGCCACAGCTGTATCGTCACGTGCCCCTGGCGGTAGGTGGGGGTAACGGCTCTTCCCCCTCCATTACCGCTAGCCACTAGTCGAGTGCGCAATCTGGTAGTGAGAAGACGTGAGAGTGAAGTTTCCCATTTTTGCCGTCAGCTTGGAGGCAACGATGCAGAACAGGTAATGTATTGTCAGTTTTCCATTTGTTCGTGGATATAAATGTTGTGTTAGTGTATTGTATTTGATTTTTTGTATATGTATTTGTTATTTTTGTGTTAGTATAAATTAAAATGTAAAAGAAAAAGAGATTAAGAAAATCCCTCAAAAAAATGTAGGTTAGTTAGGTGTAAGAACTTGACATTTAAATGTAAGTAGGGTTCACTTGATAACGGGAGGAGTTTCCTTACTTCCCGAAACTTAGTGTAGTTTTAAACACTAGAAGTGATAGGTAAAGTCAAAATAAATAAAAAATGAAAAAAAAAAGATTTATAGCAATGTTTACAGTTAAAGTCACTAACTTTTGAAGCTCGACAGAATACACCTTTACAGTTTCTTGAGATTTCTGTGATCTTGATAAAAATCGATGTTGCAAAGCCCATGTGCTAGGTTGTGGATCAACATAGTCTGTTAAAACATCTACTATATCTGTGTACGTTTTGTTAAGAAGACTTTCAGGAGCGCACAGATCGTACAGTTTCTGGTGTAACTGTGTTTTAGGGCATGTAGTAATGTGTACACTTGGTCCTTGGGTTGCATTCCTTGTCCATGTAAATAAAGAAATACCTCAACGAGTTGAATAAAATTGTTGAACAATTCTTCTTCTTGAAAAGGTATAAAGGTAATTGAAGAGGTAAGTGGTCAAGAATGCTGTGCGGGTGCGGGTGATTCTGGTGTGCTAGGAACTGAGTACTGAATGCCCAGTTGAGATTCTGCAGTGTTCTGACCTTAGCTGTCCCCATCTCTCTTGTAGCTGATCCATCAGTTTGTAGTAACTGTCTTACATCTCCACCCTGTAGTCTATCTCCTTGTCCAGTTCCCCCTCTTCAGTTTTAATTTATATCAAATGCTGTGCGGAGTTAAATCTGTCCCAATAGTCTTCCAACATATTTATTCTTGTCTTACTTACATCTTTTGATAGGTTTTTTTATCAGCCCGTTAGCTGCCCTTTCACCACTGATCTAATTTTCTTTAAATCAGATATACTTTCAGTATAACCACTTTCACTCATTGTGGAAAATAAAAATAAAAATGTAATCAAATTTTTTTTAAATACGTAAGGAAAATACTTTGGTTCGTCGCCAACTAATAAATACTGTACAAATTGAGCTATAAATACATTGCTTTATTTCCAATCAGAAAGTGAACCAAACCAAAAAAATTGAAATATTTGAAACATAAATAAACAGGAACAGCTGATCACTTGTTTTATAAATGCTATGAACACAACAAGGTGTAATAGGTTAGATAGATACAACATAGTCAGGCCTTTGATTATTGGATAACTTATTTCTATGAGTACAATAAGATATAATGATAGTTTACAATGATTATATTTACAATATGGTTAGCTGCTGAGTGTCTTGGTTTAACTAACTTATATTAACCCTTTGGTTGCCGAACACTTTTGCTGTTTTCGATGAGGGAACTGCCAGCTGAGTTCACCCGTGTGTGACCTTCAACTGCCAGTGCTATTAGCCATACGGCAACCCAGAACTGCCAGGCCAAATCATGTGATTTTATAACGTTTAACTTTAAAAACCATAACTTCCCTTAAAATAAAGATAGAACTAGAGATGTGCGAGTACTCGAAATTTCGAGTTCGAGCCCAGTTTGGCTCTGAAACTCGAAGGTTTCGAGCGAGTTTACTCCCGCCGTGTACCCGGGCTACCAAGGGTCGTCCACATTTTAAAAACTTTAGGGTGAAAGGTGCAAAAACAAATTTTTGGAAAATTGAAAACCCCCCTTTTCCCATAGTCCGATTTTTCTGGTTTTTGAACTTAAAGTCATGAATGTCACTTTACACATTTGAGCCAAATTTCATCGAAATCGGCCGTTTTTTACTCGAGTTATCGTGTTAACGGACACATATATATATATATATAAATTTGAACGAATAGTGTTTTTGGCATCTGGGGACCTCAAAACAAAAAGTTATCATGGTCTCGGGCTTAAGTATTACCATGAGACCTACGGTAATAGCTTCTTCCCTATAGGGGAAATTCGCTAAAAGAGGAAATAAAATAAAAGCTGGGATTATTTTTTAATGAAACTGTTAATTAATACCATATAAGTTAGGCTATAAAAACCTTAATACCAAAAGATTGACAGTATTTTATCTTCATGGCAAAATGTTATGCAATAACTTTGGTATGATTTATTTTCAGATAAATGTAGTAACCTTTTTCAAATGAAGCAGGAATCCATTTATTTTACTTACTATTGTTATTTTCAGGTCATAGTGACCAGAAAAGTACATTTTAATAACAACATTTATAAGTAGTGGAACCCTATACACTGTTTTGATCCAATTCAACTTGACCTATGTGTTTTTTAGCGAATTTACCCTATAGGGAAGAAGCTATTACCGTAGGTCTCATGGTAAGACTTAAGCCCGAGACCATGATAACTTTTTTTTTGAGGTCCCCAGATGCCAAAAACACTATTCGTTCAAATTTATATATATGTATATATCCTCTTCGGTCCTTGTGTGCACATTTGTGCACAAATTTAAATATGGTTATATTCACTGCCTGAGTTTGAATTTCCCGCTCACAACTTGTTTTTGGTCTCCCAGTAACATCAGGGCCTCTTTCCCGCCAAGTTTTATTGGCCTGTGCAATTTTATAAGCCTTTTTTTCAAGATGGCTGCCAGCTGTACAAACCTGACATGCGTGTACAACGTGACCTCCAGGTAAGAATCGTTTGTTTACACCTGTTTAAAGCCTGTTAGGTGTTGTTTATTGTTTGAATGTATTTGTAAAAGGTTCAGATTTAAAACGTAAATAAAAAGTTTCTTGAATAACTATTATTTTCATATATACATAGTTTGTTTTCTTCTTCTTTCCGAATTAAAACTTGCAGTGGTGCAGTGTAACACAGTCCAAGTGCAGACCTCACTACACTTGACACAAACAGTCCTGGAACGCTTCCTCTTTCCCTCTTCATTTTTAGGTCCACTGCACTCAATGTAGGGGGGTGCGAGAACTCGAAACTTCGAGTTTTCGGCCGAGTATTTTAATACTCGAACTCGACTCGAAGTTTTGAAAACTACTCGAAAGTTCGAGCGAGTATTACCCGCCGATTTCCGGACGATCGCTAAAGATTGCGACCGGCCAAAACGCGTAGTAACGGCCGCAAAGGGCGATCGCTTGGCGTAAAATCGGCAGGAAATGACGATCGCTATCGAAAGCGACCATCCAAAATGCGTAGTAATGGCCGCAAAAGGCGATCGCATGGCGTAAAATTGGCCGAAAACAACGACGGTATACATAATATTGGCAAAAGTGGCGACCGGGCCACTTAATATTGGCCGTAACTAACAATTTCATCATCTAATATTGATTATAAGTAATCTCTGGACCAGGTGATGATTGATCAAATGACAACCGGACCGTGTTTTATCGGGCGGAAACGGATGTCAAACCGTGTTTTCGTTTTGTTTGTCGAAACACAATCCAGTTTAATTGTACTGGCTAAAACTTGGTATTGCTACTCATGTATTAGTTAGAAACCATGTTTAGATTATCTAATCTAGGGTGGTATCCAAATCCCATTACACTATTTTAAACTACCAACTGATGGCAAATACTCGCTCGAAAATAATTGGCACTACTCGACTCGAATAAAAAAATCACTACTCGCATACCCCTAATTCAATGCAATCTTTTTTCCCGTCTAACTTTTCCACTCCATATGTTCTGTGTCCTGGCGCATCTCCTCCTCCGTTCTCACACTTGATTTTAATCTGAAAGCCAAATGTCTGCTAATGCTTCAATAACGGATGTCTGGAATTGCAGCCTGGACATTGGTTTGTCAGTGTTCATCTTATAAATGACATAGCTATTGAGGCACATTCTTCCAAAAATGTTGAATACAACTTTCTTCCAGTGTTTCCTTGCCCTCCTCTCGTCTAAATACATATAAAACATCTGGCCTGTGCCATCGATACCCCCATCCCATGATTATATTCATAAACAATTCGGGGTTTGGTTTTAATGGCAATTTTTCCGCATCTCCTTATTGTGTGCCTGACATCTTTGGCTTTGGCATTTGTCGACAATACTATAAAGTGGGTCTTATTCGTTGGTTTTTCCCTAAATGCCATCTGGAGAATTGGCCCTTTTCGAACGTACACCTTCTTTCCTACATGATATTTCCCACGAAGTTGTCTGGGAAGTCCTTTCCTGTTTCAGTCAAATGCGTATCATTATTGTATAAAAACCTAGCCAGCTTAGTTGTTGTGAAAAAATTGTCTAAATATATATGGAATCCCTTATTCATAAGGTTGCTCATTTCCAACAGTTAATTTTACTACGGCATAGCCAATACCAAACTGATCAGAGACACTCCTATCTTCAAATCTAGCACCTCGGTAGTAATAAAATTGGAAACAATAGTTGGTGACAGCGTCGCACAACACCCACAACTTAATTCCCCAACGGTGATGTTTTTTCTTTGGGATGTATTGTGTGAGGGCGATTCTTTTTTTTCCAACCAATGACTCATCAACGGATAACTTCTGATGAGGAGTGTAGAAAGAACGGAACAGTCTGTTACAGTGATCGATCAACGGTTGAAATCGTCCACATGGATCATAACCTGGAGTCCCTTGAGGTGCTAAGGTATTAGCGTCGACTATGTGGAATAATTTCAACAGGATCTGGAATATTTTTCTCGTGAACATATTCGAAAACCACTTGATGTTTTGGGATGAAGAAACAAACCAATAGCTCTCAACTGAAGGTTTTTGGTTGATCCCCATATTCAAAATAACTAAAATAAATCCCTTCATTTCAGAAAGGGTCACATTCACCCATTTCTTGGCTCGACTGTTCGGTGAAACGTTATTTCCTCTTGACTGAATAATTCTTTGGGTATATTTGTTTGTTTGTACAACAAACATGTTTATTAAAGTTGCCGTGAAAACAGATAGAAATAAGAAACTGTGGAGGACGATTTCGGGGGGGACAATGTTTTGGTCCTGTCAGTTCATTGAAAGCAAATGAATGTTCAAATCCAGGGTCAAGATCGTTAAGTATTTCCTCCCAATCGCTACTTTCTGGGCTGATATCTCTTTGTGCTCTTGGTGCATTACTTCCTCCTCTACCACGCCCTGTACCTCTTCCTCGTCTTGCTCGTAGGTTCACGCCACGGCCTCTTGTACCGGTCATAGGAGGCCTAACAGGTCGGGTCATCTGCATCCTCTTCCTCCTCAGAATTGTGCACAGTAGGCCTTGCTGCAACATTGCCGGGGGTGTTGAAAAAGGTCCATCTTTGGAGGTCCCGGGGCGGTCTGAGTCAAAGTTCAACTTTTGGCGAGACAAGGCAAATTCAAATCCGGGCCTTGGATTAGGGCTCGTGTCGTAATCTGGGTCCTCATCCGCGTTGTCGACCACTTCATCACTACTCTCAGAAGAGGGAATATCATCAAGTGAATCGACGTCACTATTTACATTGTCTACATTATTTGGGCCTACATAATTTACACCACTTTCGCGAAAATCGTTTATAAGTGTTCCCTCACTCATAGGAGAATGTTGCCATTTATTTACATTCATTTTGAAAATATCATAAGGATAGAGTTATAAAATAACACGTTGAGTCAACGAATAAATACACGTAAAACGCGTAACCGTAACCAACGAAACTGTAAACACGACGCACGCAAATGTTTACATTACATAAGTTAACCAAACATCAGACTAATAAAAATTCATGCCAATAACAAAAGGGATTCGCGCATAATAGAAATCAACTGTAAAAAAGATTGGCACCAAGAAGTCTGGGAGCAGCAGACAGCATGGTGCCCAATGCCACAGCCATCTGTATAACCTCAAAAATCATGACTTCAAACTGTTATATGAAATTTATCTACTTGTTTTTCTTTTAACTAAGTATATTTATCAAATACTACAACTCTTTAGCTTTAATTTGAGTTGCAGTATAAATGTTTACTGCTAAATATGCGTTCGCTACGAAGAGTTTTCGAAATGCCAATTAGATCTGCAGCGGGCAGTTCTCAGGCAGACGACAGGCGCCGATGTCGTCGGCAGCTGGCAGTTCTTGCGACGAAAGGCGAAACCGATCACATCGGCAGCTGGCAGTTTTTGCGATGTAATGAAATGCCGATCTAGTCGGCTCTTGGCAGTCAAAGGGTTAAAAGGATAACCTAAAATTTACTATTTACCATCAGTTGAATGAGAACTAGGCTTATAGGGTTTTGGCAATTCCATAGGCTAGGGCCTAAATGTTTGGTTACATGGAGGATACATCTTGACATATAGTCTGTTTATTAAGGCTGTTATAAAAACAGTAATAAACATTAGGGTTTATCAGTCTTGTTTAAAATGTTTAATTCTCTTCCTTTAGGCTATTTTATTTCTTTCATATGTTTCCACTTAATATTAAAAGAAAACTGCTTATTACGATGAACAATTGGTCTCGATAAATGTTCCTTTTCAGAACTTTTTTGTTATTTTTGCACTGTGGGCCTTTATTTAGGCCTATTGAAAGTAGGACTAGTAAATATAGAAGAAGTGAATGAAAGATGACCAATATTGAAAGTATCAAATTATATGTAAAAAAATTTGGCTCGGCTAGGCTCGGGTCATAAAATCACTACCGGTATATTGTAAACCCCTATATAAAATTCTCATAAAAAAAGCTCGGCTCAAGAAAGTTTGAAGCTCGAGAACTTAGAAAAAAGCTCGATTCGGCTCGGCTCGAGTCAGAAATCACTATTCGCACACCCCTAATTTAAAGCAGCTTTAGGATTGACTGTAGCGCTCAAGTGTCTTGGTGGAGCAATGTTGCTAAATCTACAAGCAACAGGAGACGACGCTACACACGGTGAAAACATACTATGGCAATCTCTTTTCTCATTCTGCCAAAAAAATGGGAAATTAACATTAAATACCTCCGATATTTTATCAAAGCATTGAAAGGATCAAAATCAAAACAATCAAAAATTACGTTTTAAATGGCATTTGCTGTAATTTCCATGAGTGAATAAAAACAAACATGCAGAAGCCACACCAGAAAACAGAAATCAATCTGGCACTGCAGGACACATGTTTTTGGTTGCTATGGTTATGTTTGGCCAAAGCTGTCCCGTCACTGGCCAGGTGATACGCTATTGCTTTCAAAGTTTCTACTGGCCCCAACAGGTGACACTGGAATCAAACTCAAAGCTACCTTAAATATAAGTAGATAAATTCCGCTACACTCGAGAAATTAGTGAAAGTGCTCGCAGTTTTAGCGCCTTGCAGCAACGTCGGCGGGCGGCCGGTTGCTGGCCTTGGCGGTGCGGCGGCTCTGGCGGTGCGGCTGCTCCGTTGGTGCGGCGGCTCCGTTGCGCATTGGTATATGGGTAAATAATAAGAAAAAAATAAATATACTCTTTATTGAACAAGTAGTATGATCAAAAAGTGTACATGATTAATTCTACTTTGAAGAACATCTGCGAGTATTGCTTCGGATTTCCAAATAGTCAGTCGAAATTGTTCCCCGTCAGCAATGAGGGTCAATGTTCTGTCTTCGTCTGGCAGGTTGAGTGAAGCAGTGACAAGTGGAACGTGAAAAGAAACTCTTTTCATATTCCTGTAAAACTGAGACATGATTATGCACGACAACACTCGGCCAAATTCGATGCAGTAATGTCAGGAGTATTTCCGTAGCGCAAGTAAAAATCGTCTTCAGGTACGTCCCCCCTGCAACACGTGGGTTTACATTTGTTATCCTTTTTGTCCTTTTGATCCCTGTTCAGCTGCATGTTGAATCAAACAAACTTGTAGTAAGGTGAATTGTAATCATGGTCTGCGAAGGGATCGTCACTTTCCTCCCACTTGCACAAAATGAGACCGCAGTAAACACATTTGGTGCCATCGTTTGTAGAATGCACGCGTACGAAACCGGCATCTGCAAGTTCTTTGGCAGTGGGTGATGCTTGTTTCCAGTTGACAAAGGCATTCGCTCTTGCAGTAGGTTCATTTATATCTAGAAGATCGAGATTGTAAGCACACCATTTAGCAAGACGCTGTGCGTTGTCGAAAGTGCACACGAATCCCGGTGAGTACAGCCGATGGTAAAGACACTGTTTGGGCAAGTCCTCCCTTGCGCAACCCACTTCATCCCGCCAAGCTCTGTCTTCATCTTCATCGCTTATGAGTTCCAACTCTGGAAAAGTCCTCTTTCTAGTGGAGGGCAACCGAGTGCCTCCAGACTAAAGACTAATCGTCTGGCATTAAATAGTTTTTTACCATATCGCGTAGCGTGTATACCGGCGGGCGGGTTTTGCGAACCTCATGCACTTTGAACAGTTCTGTGGTCCAGCTCGGAAGGTAACCTTTAGAGAAAATAGACGTTGCTCCGTTGGTGCGGCGGCTGCGTTGCGCATTGGTATATGGGTAAATAATAAGAAAAAAATAAATATACTCTTTATTGAACAAGTAGTGTGATCAGAAAGTGTACATGATTAATTCTACTTTGAAGAACATCTGCGAGTATTGCTTCGGATTTCCAAATAGTCAGTCGAAATTGTTCCCCGTCAGCAATGAGGGTCAATGTTCTGTCTTCGTCTGGCAGGTTGAGTGAAGCAGTGACAAGTGGAACGTGAAAAGAAACTCTTTTTCATATTCCTGTAAAACTGAGACATGATTATGCATGACAACACTCGGCCAAATTCGATGCAGTAATGTCAGGAGTATTTCCGTAGCGCAAGTAAAAATCGTCTTCAGGTACGTCCCCCCTGCAACACGTGGGTTTACATTTGTTATCCTTTTTGTTCTTTTGATCCCTCTTCAGCTGCATGTTGAATCGAACAAACTTGCAGTAAGGTGAATTGTAATCATGGTCTGCGAAGGGATCGTCACTTTCCTCCCACTTGCACAAAATGAGACCGCAGTAAACACATTTGGTGCCATTGTTTGTAGAATGCACGCGTACGAAATCGGCATCTGCAAGTTCTTTGGCAGTGGGTGATGCTTGTTTCCAGTTGACAAAGGTATTCGCTCTTGCAGTAGGTTCATTTATATCTAGAAGATCGAGATTATAAGCACACCATTTAGCAAGACGCTGTGCGTTGTCGAAAGTGCACACGAATCCCGGTGAGTACAGCCGATGGTAAAGACACTGTTTGGGCAAGTCCTCCCTTGCGCAACCCACTTCATCCCGCCAAGCTCTGTCTTCATCTTCATCGCTTATGAGTCCCAACTCTGGAAAAAGTCCTCTTTCTAGTGGAGGGCAACCGAGTGCCTCCAGACTAAAGACTAATCGTCTGGCATTAAATAGTTTTTTACTATATCGCGTAGCGTGTATACCGGCGGGCGGGTTTTGCGAACCTCATGCACTTTGCCTCTATGCTGATGATTCCAACTTAATGATATCATCCCCAACATTAGAACAAACAGAAGTGACCGCTTTTGTGGAACTCGGAAATTTGGGCAGCTACTTGCTAAACCAAAATTTAATATTAAATCATAAAAAAACAAATTTTATTAAATTTAAAACAGCACAAAATAAAGTTCACCCTGAACCAATAATAATGTATGACTCACAACTAATTGAACAAAAAACTAGTACAAATTTTCTGGGTCTAACAATAGATCAACATTTAGATTGGAATGAGCATGTCAGCAGAATATTAACAAAAATTAATTCTGGAATTTATGCCCTTACAAAAATGTCCTTTTATTGTAATGTTACAACACTAAGGGATATTTATTTTGCTTATATCCATTCTTTCATTTCATTCGGTATTTGTCTATTTGGAGCAACCAAAAAAGTTAATTTGGATAACATATTAAAACAACAGAAGAGAGCAGTAAGAATAATGCTTAAACTAAACCATGATGATTCAGCCAAAGAACACTTTAAACAGTTAAAAATACTTACTGTATATGGGCAATACATTTTCGATTCTATTTTATTGGTCAAAAATAAAATGGCAAATGAAGTTTCTAACCAACCTGTGCATCATTATAATACAAGAAAAAAGAATGTGGTTATGCAGAATCATCATAGATTAAAATTGTATGAGAAAAGGCCCTCATACGCTGGGGAAAAATTTCTAAAAAGTATCCCAGAACAAATAAGAAATGAAAAAAATCACATTAAATTTAAAAAAGAACTGAAAGAATATTTAATTGAAGCGGCCATTTACTCGTTAGAGGAATTCTTCCACCTCCCTCTAAAGGGATTTAGTCTACATTAAGTCACGTATAAAATACAATTGTTTAAAGTGGAAGTTGAAATCCTTGATTGGCTCCTGCTGTACTTAATTAAGATGGTGATGCGATTGTTTGTTTATTAATTGTGCCATTTTCGACGCTGTTCAAATGTTGTACTCTGTACTTCTTCATGAATAAAGATGATTGACTATTGACTATTGACTATTTGAACAGTTCTGTGGTCCAGCTCGGAAGGTAACCTTTAGAGAAAATAGACGTTTTGTACTTGGATATTCCCACAACGTCATTGACTTTAAACCAGGGTTGCATGTCTTTTCTCCTCAAAAGGGGAACAGGAGCCTTGTTCAACTTGTCGGCTAAATCCCTTTTGTGAGAGCGATTCACATCGATCAGTTTCATACCAATAGATCGATGTACGCGATTGTTATATGTCGATAACAGTTTAAATAGGAGCCCGTTTGTGGCCCAAAGATACGAACCTTAAACACCAAAGGCTTTAAATATCCAATTTTTTAGAGTGCGATTGAAACGTTCCACTACCAAGGCCTTAAGCGAACTGAAAGTGCTGTGATGGTTTACGCCGTGACGTTTCATCAGAGGGGTAAATGTTTTGTTAAAAATTTCTCTTCTATCGTCGGACTGAATATTTCTCGGCAGTTGCATTTGCAAATATATGTTCCATACCCTTAGCGGTTTTGTCACGTAGCGGTGCGGCGAAACCAAACTTTGATAACACATCGATCCCAGTGAGTATGTACCTGAATCCCGCGTTTTGCCTCGCGTACTTTTGCATGTCAACAAGGTAAATTTGCCAAAGGTCATTTAAGCTTTAAACATAAACATGGCGTCGTGGATAACGTTTTCTCATCTGCCTGTGAAGCTCCTCAACTATTTTCTCTTTAGCACCATCCGCCATCTTGACGGTAACAAACTCGCTTTGAAAATGAACAATGCTGATTTACAATATGATTTTATACAAACGTAAAAGGTTCACTATTTTGTTAAACTCTCTGGAATGTCCGCTATGACCGGCGTTCTTGGACATGTACAACAATCTAAGGCGATTTACCAAAGCGTTTGCATCAGTGTTACTTAATCCACTGCCCGATAGTCCTGGCGTTGCTGATGTTTTGTGTTTCGGCGGAAACAGACTCTGTATAACAACGGTGTACTTTTTGCTTTTATTAGCGTTTATCCCGCGTTCCGCTGAGTACATATGTCTGTGCGCGTTGGTCATGACTAGTATCTGTCTGAACGTATTTAAATCAGAAGGAGTAATTTAATCCTTTTTTGGCACTTGCATAAAGAGAGGTTCCATCGGTCTGGGAGTCATTTCAAATCTCTTGTCTTTTACTAAAATCTTTGTTCTGGAAAACGAAATTCCACTGTCACCTATCAACGTGCCACCTTTTCCATCGGCTCGAACGCCATACGTAGAGTCGAGTTTGTCACGGTAGGCAGGAGATTGGAGTCTTTTAAAATATCTGTCCACCAGACTGGTCTTCATTTGAGTCGAAGTGTCTACTGTTTTGTTAAGCTCGTCGTCGTCACTGACCTCACCCTCGCCATGTTTATCCGTCCCTATCGACTTAATTTCCTTTTTAATTATTTCATCCTTGACTGGCTTCATAGGGAGTGGCATCAATTGTTAAATACTTTCAACTGCTGTCTTTTGCAATAGAATGACTAACGGTTTGACCGAAGCCTTTAGATACTTTTCAACGTCTTCTACATTCTGTTGTAAAGTCCAGTACTTTTCGCGAACGCTTTTTGTAAGCTTGATAATTTCCCGTTTCACAGCCTCTTCCCTACCGTAGGCCTGTGCTTTCCTTACTCGACGTATTTTTGTCTTCTTCGGTTTTCGTCGTCTGTCCATAGTGTTACAGCGTCTACGTAATACTAGGGCGGATTTTGTACGGATATCTTATTTATATTACTCCGGGGGTTTTTCTTACGTTGACGTCTCACCTCCAAACTTGGATTTGGAATCGCCGTAGTGAGGCTCCATGCTGTTGCTTTCTCCACCGCCGACGCATCTGGCACTTTGAATCTTTGCCATGCTCTTTCGGCCAGCTCTTTATCCGCCTGCTGTCTTCATTTAGAGTCTTCGAGTAGGCTATGTTGTGGATCGCTTCGTCTAGACGATTGACACCCTTATCGCCTCGTGTTAACCTCTTCTTTAGCTTAGTTCCCGGTCCACAGAAGTTGTAGCCAGGTATGTGGACGGGTAGCGAATTAATCGCTTTGTTAATAGAACATGCCCCTTCCTCTTCTACCTCCTCCTCCGCCTTTTGCTTTGCGTTTCGTCATGATGCGCCTGTGGAACTCCACTGACTAGTTTATCCCGTGGATTCTTTATTTATATCAGTCACGAATGTGTCTAGACAGCATCTGTAGTGTCCTTTGTTCAATCATCTTTGCTGATCACTACAAAGGAATGACAGTCATTGTTCAAACATTGGATGCAGAGACCTTTAAAATGGTTAAAAGTAATATCGCTATCGTTAACGTGGTCGTTGTAGACATGTTTCAACTTGTCTTGTTTGAATAATATTATTAGGTTCGCATTGTCCCGCAGCAGGTGTTTCGGTATTCGTGTGTAGGATTGCGCGAGGTAGAAACAATCTATCGATTTGTGTCTGCCCATGGAGAAGTACGCACACATATGGTCTTGTCGGTCGCAAGCTACGTCGTCAAACACAATCACCGAATTCGTTTTCGCTTCAGAAGGAATTCCTACATCCTCGTTGTTTTCAAACGTATAGTAACCTATTTCAGGGGCTTTACTCATTATTTGCGATAGTATTAGGTATTTGGGCTGGTGTAGTGATTTACTAAATATGTATAAATTTGTGAATCACAATCCTTGAGGTTCTGTTAGTAGGCTGAACATAAGACATATTTTACCGCAGTTTGAAGGTCCACAAATGATGCACCTGATTGAGCTCGGCAACAGAGGACCGTGTTTGGAACTGTGCTCTATCAGTCTCCCCAAATCAGTATTAATGTCAAACATTTCGCGCTGTTTTTTAAACTTCATTTCGGCCAAGTTACTCGACGACTGGTGGGCTACATATATAGCGTCACGCACTTATATGTCGGAGCTCAGTCCCGAGTCAGGCTTTCGTTGAGATACATTGCGCGCAGTTTTAACAATGTCGGAAGGACTGGATGGCGGAAAGAGGCAGAAGCCGGCAGAAGCGTAAGGGTGCAAAGAGGATGCGAGGAGGAAGTGGAGGATAGATCGGTGGGAAACGGTTTCAACATGTGACATTTCGTGATGTGATCAAGCACGCTAGAGCGGCTATCAGGGGACAGGGAATTAGGTCTTTGAAAAGTTTGGAAACAAACAGACGTCGCATGCGGAGTGCAACCATGGCGGTGCTCAATGCGGTTCAAAAGTTTAAAAAAGGCAAGTTGGTGAGGCCTGGTCGCCGTGGTGGTCATGAACGGATCCCACTTTTGCCAAAGTCTAGAGGACTGTTACCACTGCTGCCGATTTTCGCAGGGCTAAGCGCGTTGGGCAGTCTCGCCGGCAGTGCTGCTGGAGTGGCAAAAGTAATAAACGAGACTAGGGATGCTAGAAAGAAATTGTCAGAGTTGCAAAGGCACAACGAGACTATGGAGGCTATTGCGTTGCGCAAAGGTAAAGGTTTGTTTTTGAGGCCGCACAAGAAAGGGTTGGCTGTGTACATGATGCCGTATATGCAATATGCAAAAAACTGCTAAGCCTTCTGCCTAAAAGGGCATTGTACGATGTGGATCTTGAAAATTTGGTACATGAGCTTCGGATACCACATTTTAGGGGTGTTTTTATGCGTGACAATTTACCTCAACGACCGTGGCGACAAAAGTCGGTCATTGTTAATTTGGACAATTCCAGTGGACAAGGTACTCATTGGGTTTGTTTTATAAAAAGTGGTAATCTAGTGGACTACTTTGACAGCTACGGTGATTTAAGCCCTCCGTGTGAAATTCAACGCTATCTCAAGGGGAATTTTATTTCCCACAACAGGACCACTTATCAGTTTGTTAATTCCAATCGTGAAACTTGTGGACAACTTTGTTTGGCGTTTTTATCCATGATGGAATAAAAGTACAAAAGGTGTATTGCGTTTCATTTCTTTGACGTTTACCTTTACGGGCACAGAGTCTACTCTGTCAGCTGACTTATTCCCAGCTCTGGAACTGGACAGTGACTTGACTTGGGAAATAGGCTTGCTAAACTTTGAATCTTTCAACTCTATTCCAAACGTAGAGGTTGGCAATAGTGTTTCACTTTAAAAACGGTCTGAAAATAGTCATACCGACAGGTTCGTATGAGGTTGTGGATATTGCAGACTATTTACAGAAGATGCCATGGAAGGCGGACAAAAAGCTACATATTCGAGTTGACTCCGAACAACAACACTTTGCACATCGATATCAAATGTAACTTTCCAGTAGACCTAACACCCAATGGTCCCTGTTGGGATTTAAACCCGTCAAGCTGGAAGCGGGCCAGGAACTAAGTACCGCGGGGGTTACTGACATATTCAAGGTGAATTCAATTCTATTGAACTGCAATATCGTCACAGGCTCGTATATAAATGGGCAACCTGCGCACACTGTTTACCAGTTTTATCCAAGTCTCGGTCCGGGGTTAAAGTTGATCGAAGAGCCTTCACCTGTGGTTTATCTTCCAATTACCAAGAACACTATAGACAATATCACGCTAAAGATCGTGGATCAAGACGGACGTTTGGTGAGTTTTTGCGGCGAACTGTGCGGTTACATTTGAAGCGTCGACCTTAGAATGGGTTTTGTGTATGGTGGTTTTCCATGAAGGGCAGCAGCAGTGTGCTCAGGACCTGCGTGTTACTATTTATTGACAGACACGAAGCCGCATGTCAGTAGTAGTCGTCAGTCTGCCAGGCGATTAAAAATAAGAAACAAGAGGTTTTTACACTCTCTCGGCTTTACCGTGCTGCAATAATGAACGTTCAAGATATCCTGTTGAGTGCTCCCTTCGATTCTAGCATAAGTCACATCGCGTGGCACTCGCATCTACCTTATGCCAGTATGATACTCAACAACAGTGATGAAACACGAATTCTGATACAACAGTAAGATATTTGTGTCATTCCCTCTATGAGATACCTGTATGTCGAGGGTAAACTTTTAAAACAAGACGGCTCGGCTGGACCAACCAGAACTAAATTTGTCAAAAACGCTTTTGCTCAATTATTTGACGAGATACGCTATGAAATCAATGGTATCAAAGTGGATCGTGTCAGGAATCCCAGGATCACTACTACAATCAAGGGATACGCGTCTTTTGACGATGACACGCTCAAGTACATGAACAACTCTGGGTGGGTGAGTTCTTCTGACAAAATAAACTCGTCGCTCAACGCTGTCGACAACGATGAAAATTTCAGTTTTTGTGTACGCTTAGGAAGTCTTCTCGGGTTTGCCGAAGACTACACAAAGATGGTTGTCAACGCACGCCACGAGTTGGTTCTCATTAGTTCGGCCAATGATAAGAATGCTGTTCACTGGACACCCGGGCCGGCTGTTGGGAAGTCCAAGACACTAACGTTGAGGATATTAAAGTCAAGCTGCAAAAGCTCTGTTGGCGTATACCGTACGTTATTCTGGGCGATGAGCAAAGGGTCGCGTTGCTTAAACAACTCAGTCGCGGCACGAGTATCCCGGTGGAGTACAGGAGTTGGGAATTGTACGAATATCTCGCGCTTCCTAAGGCCAGCAAGCAGTCGTGGACCGTTAAAACCGCCTCTCAACTGGAGAAGCCACGATACGTCATTGTCGCTTTTCAAACCGGCAAGAACAAATTGAAGGCTAATGCTTCTCATTTTGACCACTGCAAATTGACCAATATGAAACTTCATCTCAATTCAATCAGCTATCCTTACGACGATCTATAGTTGGATTTCACCAACAACCATTTTGCAATACTCTACGATATGTACTCTAGATTTCAAGAGTCTTATTATGGTACTGCGCCGCGACGCTTGTTGATAAAGGATACGTTTAAGAATCACACTCCGATGATCGTTATCGATTGCTCTAAAAAAAATGAGTCGATCAAGTCACCGCCTGAAGACATCCGTTTAGAGTTTGAGACGTCAGAAGACTTTCCCGAGAATTCATGACAGGGCGTTCTCCTACAACCCGTCAAACAGTTTGGTCAGGCTCAACAACTAAGCTCCACCCACTCCGTCGCCTATTTAGGGGGCACGGTTGCTTTGTCGGTCGTCATTCTCTCTCTAGTGTCTGCTCCGTCACACCACTCCGCCGCCATGATCAAAAAAGCTATGACTGATTTTAGCGCTTTTGTAAGCAAGAAGACTAACGAAGTTGGGATTAAAGAGTTGACCGTGGTGGACGTTGTGACGGGGTCTGCTCAGCGTTGGATTTTCAAACCGCCAAAGGATACAACTCATTATTGGTCAGGTAGTTGCGCCACAGATCGCCGAAACGAATGGCTGAGCAAACATTATCACGGTCTGGACTTTTGGTATGGCCAGCGATTATGAGGACCTACTAAACGGGCTGATCCAGGTTTGTTCAGATATGTAAGTGCTATATGCTCCGGATCTCGAGAAGGCTAGAGTTTTGGAAAAACTATTTAATCGCCATATCGCGTAGTGTGTATACCGGCGGGCGTAATTAGTGGAGTGTTCTATGAGCCGGAGATGCAAAAACTGCTTTCCCAAACACATATTTGGTGGTAAAGGTGTTGAAAAGGAAAGGGAAGAGGGTTTACGTGAAATAGTTGGGTATGGACAGTAAACACAATTCATGGATATAACCGCGCTACTATACAGTGGATGTACCAGTCTGTGACAACGATAGGATATGAAACGTCATCCCAGGGACAAGTTTGGTCGTGTACTCTGCGGTCCACAGCGAATAACGTATCGCCATCACCAACCGCTGGGTCTGGACGCGGGCGGAGCTCACTTTAACGTGCGTTACAAAAGGCTCAGATATGTTGCTGAACCTGAAGAGTCACACGATTGTGCAAACAAAGGTTATGTGGAAACTAATTTCGTGTCAACCAAGTCTTTCTTTGAGACGAGTGTCTAACGCTTTTGAACTCAAAGTTGGATCAATTGAACAATGTTTGCCTAAAACTAGATGCTACAAACCAGTTCTGGGATGCTAAAGGTTTCAAACTGTCCAACGTGGGAGCTGGTATATTGACGGACGACGCGAGTGTACTTTCCCAGATATGTCAATACGACGAGTAAGATGGCAATTTCAAATGCGGAAAGCGAACCTTTGATCTGGTAGAAACCAGTGCAGACGAACCAGTGTTGACAGGAGGAACAAATAAATCTAAACCTTTTATAATAAAGCCTTACGGCTCAGGCAGGGAATACATTCCTACCTCTTCACTGAAGTGGGCTGAAAATCTTGGAAAAATGTTTGATTACAGAGGTAGAGAACTGGTTTCAGACCCAACGGGTAGAGTACATGCCATCGAAAATTAGCCGCCGAGAGACTTGTTGAAGGTTGCTGCGCCAAGGTTGTCTGCTTCCCCCCACTGTTTCATCATCCGCGCTGCAGTGCTACAATGGACGTGACCACATCTGTACCGCCTGCCGCACCTCGCAAGGAGATCAACAAGATTAAGAGAAAGCGATCAAAGTCTGTTGCATCTTCTGGAAAAAGATGCCATACCGATTCGCCAGCACCTCCTCCTGCGGCGTCTTGCAGCACTGCAGTCACGGATTTAGAAGCGATTCTTGCCGATCTAGAAAGTCCAACTTATGATCAACAACAACAAGATCAACAAGAAACGACCCAAGTCCATTACTACTATAACATCACTGATCGATCAGTCGATCTACTATAACATCAGTCGATCGTCAGCAACAACTGCCAACATTTGAACCTTATGAACCTAAACAGCCGCAACATCATGACGCCTATCAACCGCAGACAGCTTTCCAGCCGACCATGTCTAGACCTCAGCGGCAGGAACAGCAGCAGCAGCAGGTTAGTCAATGGAAAATGGAGCCGAAACTGTTAATCCGACAAATGTATAAGCTGTGCAACCAAGCCGACGTCGTAATAGGACTAGAATCTTCGTGCGATTTTAAAGCGTCTATTTATCTGGTTAGTAGTGTGACAAGTATAAACTTTACCATTCAAGACCTGTTGAGTGTACGTAGTGTATCCGTTGTCAGTATATTGGACAAATACTTTATGGACAATAGTCAAACGTTTACAGCATTTTATTTGGACACAGTTATTTTCAAACCAAACAATGTCGGTGCAGTTTTATTTTCGAACTATGAAGTGACGACTTCGCCTTACAGATTTTCAAACCAAACAATGTCGGTGCAGTTTTATTTTTGAACTATGAAGTGACGACTTCGCCTTACAGACAAGTATCGGACAGTGATGTTTTACGTCAAACAACATCTTCGTTAGTGCTGCAGTCATCCGGTTGGAATGCTTTGAAACATCTATTTGATTGTATGGAAAACTATTTCCGGATTTGTGTCGAGTGTTCTCTCGTTTTGCAAAACCTCATCACACGCTATTGTCCCTAGTTTACTAAACATTACAAGACGTCGACAATGTTGGCAGCCGCTACAAACAGCAGATCTTTCAAAGTACCAGCAAACATTGAACGGCATATCGTCAAGAACTTGCCACTTTTTCTAGCAGATTTCAACGAGAGACGTATACCATACTCACAAGATGGCTGGCTTCAGCCGACACCGATGCAAGAAGTGCTTCTACCATGGATTGACGCCGAAGTGAGATGTTTTTGTTCTTTGAAAATCTGTGAAGGGGTGCTTCAGGACTTAAAGTATGATTGTGTCAGATGATAATGTTTTTAATTACACTATGATTTTTGGTAGATTTATGTCTATTTATTTAGTACCCAGTAGTAGTAAGGGATATACAATAAAAGATCAGAATTTTTTCCAAAGCATATATTTAAGTTACACAAGATAAATACAATGTGAACATTTTGAGAAATAATACAAGGATTAACGAAATACAATTACATGGGTGGACAATTGACATACATTTTCACATTAACGACAATTGGGGAGTATGCAATTGTCAAATAATATAAAAAACTAAATGCATAGTACATGAAAAATACGTTGGGTCAGAATACAAAGACAGTGTTAAAGTAACATATTGACACAACGTTGATATTTACAGAAATATAAACTAATAGTGCTTGACACTTTGCGGTTTGATCTAACATTTAGTTCAGTTATATATATTATAACGAGTTATATATATTAGTTCAGTTATTTATATGGCTATGGGTCTACCAGTGTGACATCTGTAAGGAAGCATTAGTGAATATAAGGATCAAATACCTCTGTACTATTGTTTGTTTTTACAAAAAGAGTCATTACTTTCACTATCATCATCGTGGAAATGAGTGAATTGTGTACATTTATCGAAACTGTAAAGTTGAAACAACGACGCAAGTATGCACCAGTCACACCAACTCTTTTTTGATTTTAACACATTGTAGACAAACCATCTCGGGGTCACGTCCAATGCCTTACTATGTTAAAAAATCGCCAATTCATACTCTGCCAGTATTCGTGATAGTCAAAATCATCGTCAATAGCATTGCTGGGGCTGCATCTCTTTTGGAAACAAGCGTAACACAGGTAGACGGGTTTTTGATTATCAATATGAAGTTCGTAAAAATCAGTGGTCAAATGACCGCGTTCACTGTCAGATGGCCAAAACTCAGGATATCAGGCCTTGGGTGACGCATCAGCATAATAAACTCGTACTTGTCAAGAGAACTGAAATCGAGATATCCATATTCATAAAGGTGAGGGTTTTCAGGTAGTAGTGTATTTTTCATCCATTTTCTTTTGATTTCTCTTCTAATGTCTCGCTGAAGTGGTATGGGCAAAGTATTCAGTAAATATATCTGTTCGATGGAGTCTACGTTATCGCTAGGATCTAAGGACCTTGCTGTTGCTGCTACAGAGAGGCTGTACAGCGTCATTCTGTGTGTTCATCACTGCTGTCCTCCTCAGCAATAGTCTAAAGTTTGTAATGTCCGTATGGTAATGTTTTGACGCCACAACTCTCCTTTAGTCGTCTTCTGCGGACAAGGACTTTTTCTCAACTGTTTTTGATGTGAGGTTAAATGATTTACAACGTATTGATTGTACTCCGCCTTTTCTAGTTCTCCTTTGCCAAATAGTGCTTCTTTGTACTTATCAAACAATAAATGCTTTGCTACGTAAGAACTTTTAATCCCCTTAGCTTTGGCAATAGGCTTTTAAATGTACCAATCCTACCCTTGTTTTTGTCACATTTCAGTGGATGGCCTATCGGATAGACAGACCCATTCAACCATTTAGAAAATGATGGTTGTTTCATGATTCCGGTGATATTAAGTTCTGTTTTCAAAGCCCAAAGCCCCCCATCTGTGTCCAGGTAGGCTAGTTCAAGTTCACATGCAGGCGGCTTAAAGTGCTCTATAAGATTGAATAATGGAAGTTGTACATGTGGACCTTGGACAGGTCCAACACTACCATGCCTACATAGACTGGTTTGTTCATTAAAATGGAGTTTCTACGCATCTGCACGGCTACTACATTCTCCGAAATAATTTTGTATTCTTTGAACTTTGTTTGTCGAACTAGCTTTTGAAAAGCCTTATCTGAAGTGACAATACGTACGTCTACCCTGTTCCTTACAGATTCTACTGTCTTACCAAACACCGCGTTATTCATGAGCTTAAAAAAGCTATGAGAGAACTCGTATGTCAATTGCGCTCTAAGGTCAGCGTTACAATTTATAAACTTACTCATCCACAATGATCGTGAAAACTGAAGGGCTCTGTGAACCTTGGTCACTTTGATTCCCAGGCGAATTGCCTGCTGAAAGACCATGTAATGAGCAACGTATTTCTTTTTATTTACAAGAGTAGCAAGGAGCTTTGTTTTTGGCTCCGGGCGAAACTTGGCTTTCAGCCAATGGGGGCAGATCTTGTAACTTGTCATGAACACTTTCTGGATATTCGGCGTCACATTCTAGAATAAGGGCTTGTGGCGCGTCAGCTGGTAGGTTTGTCCAGTCTAGACCATCGGTGTCTATCCATTTAAAGTCACCTGTTGGCAACGGACACTGGGCCATTACGGAACCGTAGAGGTTTACACAGTCCACATATAGTAGATAGCTCGTTGGTTCGTTTGTATTGTAGTCAGAAGGTAGCTCCAGCATTGGGTTGTTTGCCCTGAAATATTTTAGGCAACATTGAACAAGACCACCACGCGTTGCCGACTTGACCATCAACAGTTGATCAGGATCGGTAATAAGCTTGAGTTTTATTTTTGCCATAAGGAGCGTAGCCTGAAATGCCATGCCTGGGGCCGTGTATTGATGTGCGCAATCAATTTTATACACCTCGATGCATTTTTTCAAAATTAAGTAAGGATGTCTGCTAGTAGGCACGTATCCAAACGCAAGTAAAAGTCGTGGTAGTCAGCAAAGGTTTTCATGTCGAGAACACGCCAAACATTAGTCGCGTGTTCATAATCATTGTCAGATATGTGCTCATCATTGAGCCTATTGTGGAAGGCGTCTTTAGGCGGTAGCTGTTCTTCTTTAAACATGTCTGGTGATGTGACGTAGTCATATGGATACATACAGGGTGATCAACTCAAGGAGGCCACCATTGGGATCTCAGAAAGTATTAATTTTACAGCAAACTTTTAATTGGGAACTTTACCTTATTTTTTATGCTCATTAGAATTACGTAGTTAAAATTTTAAAATTTGGTCGACATTTTCCAATTTTCCAAAGTTGGCGACCAACTTTGAAATTTCTTATGAAAACACCTATTTTTTATGACTGATATGGGTTTTAAATGCAATTTTAAGACCTTTTTATTCTTGTTGTTATTTTGATAAACTTGACCGTTTAGCCACTGAAGCGCTGAAAGTTTCAGAAACTCTTATTTCAACACTTATTAAATAGGCATGTTTTACTATTTGCAAACAATAAAATTTAACTCAGAGTGCAATATTATTGTACAATGGAATGTAAAAAGCTGTTGCAATTTCACAAATACTTTATTTTATACAACAAAAGTACTTAAATTATTTAAAAACATCACTAACGCAACCTCTGTGTATTGGGTAAGTCCAAGTACAGCTCGCTACAATTGAACAACAGTAACACATGATTGTGTTGCTAGGCAATAATCAGCTGTTTCATTGTTGCAAATTTTCACAGTTGCTTTTAGCTCGTCTAACCTAGTAATTGTTTTGTTGCTGGTATTATTACTGTTAACCAGCGTCTGCTGTAGTTTTGAATAGAAAAAATATTACTTTTGTATCAATTTAGTTCATAACCCCACTAACTAACCCCACTAGATTCTGTGGTTCTAACCCCACTAGATTTCTTCCTATGGGGACGCTTGAAGGATGAACTGTACACTGATAGGTATGCTTCGGTGGAAGAAATGCGCAACAAAGTGATGGACATTTTTCATAACATTCACCATAACACATTATCACGAGCCGTAAATGACTTGCACAGAAGGGCTCACGCATGCATTTATGAAGATGGAGGACACATTGAACACCTGCTTTAAGTCATCATAGATAATTACTTGTAATTAAAGTAATTTAAGTATGTTTTTGTGCATAATAAAGTATTTGTGAAATTGCAACAGCTTTTTACATTTCATTGTACAATAATATTGCACTCTGAGTTAAATTTTATTGTTTGCAAATAGTAAAACATGCCTATTTAATAAGTGTTGAAATAAGAGTTTCTGAAACTTTCAGCGCTTCTAGCGGCTAAACGGTCAAGTTTATCAAAATAACAACAAGAATAAAAAGGTCTTAAAATTGCATTTAAAACCCATATCAGTCATAAAAAATAGGTGTTTTCATAAGAAATTTCAAAGTTGGTCGCCATATTGGAAAATGTCGACCAAATTTTAAAATTTTAACTACGTAATTCTAATGAGCATAAAAAATAAGGTAAAGTTCCCAATTAAAAGTTTTCTGTAAAATTAATACTTTCTGAGATCCCAATGGTGGCCTCCTTGAGTTGATCACCCTGTATGGATATGCCTTTTCGCTTTATAATGTCCACATGCTGAGAGGGTACCAATTTGGAACTTTCAATGAGCTCTGAGGCTGAAAGGTTTTGCTAGTCTTTCTGTCATAAGGCGGTACGAGTCTAGGAATCACATCCACATTTTGCCTATACGTACTGATATGGAGATAAACTTCTCACTGTTTGACGGTATAACATTTACCTCGCATCCCTTAAGTGTTGCTAGGTTCTTTACTATAAATACCTGATCATAGTTGCTAAGGTTGTGCAGGTAAACCGGAATGAAATTTGGCGTTTGACAGGGCAGATTACATCTGCTACAAAGGCTATGTCGGTAGGACCCGGTAATGTGACAATGATCTAGAGTTTTTGTGCAGCTAGCTTCGTTAAAAGATTGCCCACATAAATCACAAGCAGTGGCTTGATCGTGCCGTTGTATCTGCTCGTCTGTCAGAGTGGTCAGCGGTACTTGACGTAGGTACAAAGCTTCGACACGCTGGGCCAAGTCTTTCATGTGAAGTAGAAACTCGTTTCCTGCGTTTTGGGATCTGCACAGAAAGGGCGTAAGCGAAATACCTACTTCGGCGAGTATCTCTTTCGGAAGTGTACTCTTGATGAGCGTGCAAAAGCTGTTGGGTGAGTGTATTTGGTAGGAATTGTTTGTGCTAACAGTTGGTAGTAATGTGGCTTCAAAGTCTGCTACTACAATAATTGGTACGGCTATTAGTGATTCATACGATTCAAACTTCACAAAATTCGATCCTTCTTTTGGAAGTGGCACTTGGGTGGGTGTATACCAGCGAGCACATAATAGGATAGAGAAGACAAGTGCATATACCCCGCGCATTAAAAGTATGGCAAGATCCGCCATGTTGGTTTGGCTTACAACCTGAAATCTACGATCCGCGAGCTCAATTCGAGGTAAACGTTCACAACAAATACACACCCATTATCAACGGTAATAGTTTAGGTATATTGTTGAAATTTTTCATGCTTATAGTATAGTCTGAGGATAACGATGGTATTAATTTAAAATTATAGATAATTTTATTATTTGGTGTATAAATATTTTATTATACACTTGTAGATTGGTTTTCCAAAACCAGACATGAAAAAGTTGTTCTGTGGGGAAGTTTTTTATGTTTTGGTCAGAGACATTTTGTCAGCGGGAAAGTTGTAGATGAATAAACAAATTTCATTTTTTATTTCAACTTTTATTTTCTAAAGTGGTCGGTTCTCTCAGAAATCCAGGTATAAGAATGCGGCAAAACTGTCTTTTACCGCCGCCCGCTACCGCGCCGCGCCCGACCATTTACATAGCAGTGCAGTGTGTTTGTTTTCCGGCTTAGTTGTTATTTGTTAATTGGTTTTAGCTATGATTAGTAATGATACTGTATTCATTTAAGGAATAGTAAATGTAAAAAAATCTAAGTTATAAATAGTTTCAGATACGATACTTATTCATATGTTTATAATATCACTGATTATACATTCTACGGAATAATCAATGATACTATCCTCGAAGTTTCACTATATAGCTGATTATGATGGGTATTAAATAACTTATTCCAAATATTCGAAAACCATTAATCAATATTCATTAACCTACAGATTACTCAATATCATGGATTTACATTTCACTAACTATATTTTGTTCACTTATAGACATAAACCCAATGCTTTTAGACTTGTTAGGTACTTCTAAAGCAACTCTCGTAAAGTCGGCAGATTTTTACCACACTTTTCGAAAGGTTGTACAAGTCCTTAATTTACGAATGAAAATGATTTTTAAATGTAAACAATAGTACAAATGTATATATTATTATTTACTCCAAATGTATTTTTATCCATGGATAAAAACATATTGTTTATTATATTTAAATAACAACTGGTCATTTCATTTTTGTTGTTTGTGGCCTACACAAAAATAATTATTATTATATCTAGAGTTACTAGAATTTTCAGAGAATTATAGGAATATTCAATACAATTTATGGCTAAACAAAGATTTTTTTAACCACTTACGCCTATTTAAATAAATAAAACAATGCGCTCTTGAGAAAAGTAATCCCAGCGGGTGGTTGATACATTTTTTTTTTTTTTTTTTTTTTTTAGGTCTCCAACAAACAGCCGTGTCTACCCTCACAGCGACTATCTGATAAAGTGACAGTGCGTGGTAGACGCTCGGACTAGGGCTGTGCCGCTATCTTGGATTGTCACATCCTACTGCCAGGCTGGCTGCACTCTCCGCTCCGAGTAGCTTCTCTATTGTATTATGTGCTCGCTGGCGTATACCTCGTGCAAAGACGTGTGTGACCTAGCCAAGTCTTAGCATCCGGTGAGCAGTACCGCGTTTGTTTGTATGTTGAACACCTTTTACATATCGTAATTTTATTACGTCCTTTAGTGATTTGTGGGCGTACTAATTTGGCAAAGTCTGTTATCAGCACGTAGTGAGATTCTCCAGAGTCTTTGTACAACAAAAGATCGGTATGATCCTCTAGCTCACGATCTACGACCTTTAGAGGTATTATGTCTCCTTCAGGACCACTTTCAAAGACATTTACAGAGCAGTTTTCGTTTTGTTTTTCAAACTTTCTTATACCACTAATTGTTACAGGGAATGTAATACCAGTTAGTTTGCAGCGATCGGGATTGACACCAACAACCGATAATGCTGTTCTATTCTGTTCTGTTAATGCTATGTTGGCATTATAGTTTGGTAAATGTTTTACTAAGATGAAATAGAGGAAACATTTATTATATGAATTGGCTATATTAATTTTAGCTTTGTTATTTTACAATTTCTTTGGCAATGGCGTATGCGCGCTTCCAGATGGTTGTCTATGTGTAAAACGACTTACCCTAAGAGTCAGTCATGTTGGTGCGACCAGACGCCAGCCAGAGCCCTTCATCTGCGACTCGGATTCTTCTTGAAGCAGCTTGGCCTTGTCCGCCCGCAGTATCTCTAGAAGATAGTCGACTTCTGGTGAGGACAGCATCTTAGAACGGGTCTTGAAGTTGAAGGTCTCGCTGAGCCCCTCAGGATGAATGTATTCTGCCTCGAGGACTGTTTTGTACTTAAATGATGTAGAGTTATTCAGTTTGTCTTGGAGAATCTCAGATGCAGCAACGAGCAATGCTTCTTCGAGGAATGGTTCCAGGTCTACAAACGTGCCTGGATTAGGGATCAAGTAATCCCGAGCACTTGAAAGATTCGTATTTAAGAGATGAACCACCGTCTTGCCTATCGAATCTTCTTTTCGATTTCTGTACTGATGTGCGTTTGGGAGGTGATCGGACAGAAGATGTGAAGGTGCAAGCACATCAGGCGGGTCGGGCTGCTTTTTCGGATGGCGAGAAGAACGTTTGCTCAGATCAACTGGAGACGATTGCTTGTCATCACAAACATTCTGCGAAGACTGGTGGGCACGCAGGTCTATCGGTGAATGTCAGTGTGGTTCGTCTGATGCGGGATCGAAGAATTTTCTTACGGCCGAACATATCTGCCGGTGTCTGCATCTGGCTTCTGTAGATTGGAAAAATGCTTCCTTGCAGATGTCACACTGGTAGTGGTAAGCACTTATGACCCGTGCGCTCACAGAACCGGAGCGACTGTTCCGACCGTCGGCCACGGAGCGGTATTTAAAGGGTATCTCCTTGGGTGTGACACAGTGGACGGCTGGGTGACCTCCACCCGAAAAAAGTTTGTAAGTGCAAAATGTATTCAGGTTAATGACGTTCACTCCAAACTTGGTTTGGTTGCTCTAGGTTTTTGGGGTGGAGCGGTCTTGGAAAGTGAGTTGCTATATATACACCAGCTTGTTCCAAGAGCGCCGTCATTTGCAGTCTTGCACAGACGCCAGTCAACTCGGTGAGTATGTATTGTAATATGACCTGTAATGTTTTACATGCTACTTGTGTTGTTACTCTTCTACTGTTACAACTACTTTCCAAATGTTAGGGAACATTGGAATCGATTCCACGTTTACTTACTACTAATATTGACGGGGTTGACCGTTTTGTATGTGTGTATGCATTCAGGGGTTTTCTATTAGAATTTTTCACTTTAACAATTCGATATATCGTACTCGGTTTATATTCCTATTTACATTCTATGCGTGATGTCGATAGTTTGCAATGACACTTGAAGGTTCTTGAACCGTCAGCTACTAAGCACAGACGTATTGCACGTTTAATTGTAGAACTCACGGATCATGGGTTCGAACGTTTATTTAAGTATTAATTTAATATTTAGCTGTTCATTGAAGTTAATGGTTTAATTATTTTAGCTTTCACGTGTGTTTTTCTCAGTTCATGGTAAATTGAAAGCTTATCTATGTTTGAAAATGCTCAACACTTTACTGACTCTATTTTCTTTGGAAATGTCCTCTTACCACTATTGGCGAGATACAAACTTTTCATAAAATACAGGTTTGTGTTGATTTGGTAATTTATAGTTTACTGCATTTTTTCGTAAATGTCCACGAAGACTTGCGTGTTTTTGTAAATGTAATGTTAATATTTACTCACTCTTGAGGAATAGCCTAATAATATTACCACTATTGGCGAGATACGAACTTTTCATAAAATACAGGTTTGTGTTAATTTGGTAATTTATAGTTTACTGCATCTTTTCGTAAATGTTCACGAAGACTTGCGTCTTTTCGTAATGTTAATATTTACTCACTATTGGCGAGATACGAACTTTTCATGAAATACAAGTCTCGTTTTTCTCAGTGCTATGATAAGTACTGACTTGCGTCAAGTTCCGTGGTAGTTAGTGACGACTTAATAAATATTTGCACCCGCCCTGGTCTTGGAGTTTATAGGATACAATGTTAGATCCAAAATCACATATGTTGTGAAATGTATTTTGCGCAATGATTTGAATCATGACAAGTATAACTATTGAATTATACTTAGTTTTATTTGGTAATGTCAGTTATTGACAAGTTACTCAAATATTTGCACTCGCTCTTATCTTGGTGTTAGGATACAATGTTGCCTCTGTCACCGGAACAAATAAATTATGAAATGTAATTCGTGATCATGACAAGTACTTTAATGAATCAGTCAAATTTAACTTTGTATATATTCATAACTTACTACACTGGGTTTTATTGGTTTAAGTTACAAATGCTGTATTTTATCTATACAACAGCATTTCTTTTAGCATGATAAGTATTGGCATCTTATTATTATCACTACAGGATGTACGTATAGCTTGAAATTTGTGGCAAAGACTTCGTTTGCACTTGCCCTTGGGCACTAGATGCACCTGTGCTCGGACCTTTGGGATAATGGAAATAGAAATATAGGTTTTATATATTTATTCTTCGTCATCCACTTCCACCACCTCCTCCTCCCCCTCCTCTTCCTCTTCGTTAGCCTCCGACTCTTCTGGCAGGGAGTAGTCCGGAGACCGCGGCGAATATGACGGCGAGCTCGGGGGCGACTGTGGTGACAGCGAGGCCCGAACTCGCTCCTCCACGAATCTTTCAATCTCCCGAATGTGGGAGAGGTCCTCCGTATGATCGTAGACTTCTCTCATGTAAATGTCAATGGGCTCTGCGAATCGCCTCGCAAAGCCGACTGGAACAATAACACATGTATTAGTCACAACGGCGACAAACCGATCGGACTAGTGCCGCTAAATGTACACCAAGCCGGCTGACATTTGTGGTTTGGCAAAGGATTTAGTACTCCCACTGCCCGTTTGTTTCAAACTGATCGCGAGAGAAAGTGCATGTCAGTCATTAGAGTTACTCCGCTGTTTACAAAAATTACTTACGTATGACATAAACTCTCCTCCCTGTCCTCCTGTGAGGTCCGGAGGACATAGCCTATGACACTCCTGTTGAACTAGCGCAAACTAAATAGATGTAACTTGTGCGCTCAGTCTTAGCAGATTTGGTTGGCGGAACAATAGACGGCAACACTTATTGGCTCGCTTTCTAATACAGATTTCATTTTAAACTTCCCGATGAGACTTGAAACGTAACAATGGATGACAATGTTTACTATTTAAATAACGTTCTATATTTTATTTCAGTTTAAGTTAACCGAAATGTAAACAACCGTTAGTATAGACCATCTGATTACAACGTAAAATGCATTTTAATAGTGAATGCTGTTGAGCGAAACGTAACAATGGATGACAATGTAAACATTCTGTATTTTATTTCAGTTTAAGTTAACCTAAATGTAAACAACCATTAGTATAGACCATCTGATTACAACGTAACATCCATTTTAATAGTGATTGCTGTTGAGCGAAACGTAACAATGGATGATAATGTAATGTTTACGATTTAAATAACGTTCTATAGTTTATTTCAATTTAAGTTAACCTAAGTGTAAACAACCATTGTATAGACCATCTGATTTAGTTTAAGTTAACCTAAATGTAAACAACCATTAGTATAGCCCATCTGATTACAGAAAAGCATTTTAATAGCGATTGCTGTTGAGCTTATGACATAGCTGGAAAGCGCACATGGATGTTGCCGGCACATTCCATCTCGGATTAAGTTTTCGCGTACCCCAAATCCTTTAACCTACAGAATTTCCAGCAGCTTGCCCGCGAGCATATATGGTACACAATAACTTTAGGTCAACAGCTGCTTAAAAACACATATAACATAACTCTCCTCCATGGAGACTGTCCCGTGGGACCCTGGGACAAAGCTGCACAAATGCACGTTGTGGAGGTGAATCTTAAAAAACCTTGTCGTTTTTTAAATAAGTTTGCGTTAAATAAACAACCTGTCTCAAACTAATACAGTGTTTTTGACATATTACAGGAATGAATCTATCGAACAAGTTGAACACGTTGGTAAGCCAACCTCATCTTCCAAAGGTTGATTTGTTTCACCTGACCAGGGACGAGGGGTATTCCATTTTAACGGCAAGAAGAGTTTCAACAAAATTTGGAGATGCCATTATGTTGGAGTTCGTGAAGATTACGGCGAATCGGCGATGTGCTTTTCACAGAGGCGATTTTCCATCAGCCTTACCGAGGAGGAGATTCGTGATTTGGCGGTACCGCACAAGTATCTCTTCAAATGTCTTGGGAAAACAATCAATTCCTACGATGTAAACATTTGGAATTGATTAATAAACGTATGAAGCTCATGTGTTTTTATCCTCATTCCCTTCTCAATGGACCTCATTGACAGTCAGTGTAGTACGTACTATATTACTTACATGTGTTATATATTAGGAACTCACCTGAGGCTACCTCCTGTAACTCCCCCTAGAAGTCCCAGTCAGGATTCCGCCTGAGTATATCGCGTACTATGACATATGTTTTATATTAGTAACTCACCTGTAATCATCACCGGGGGTTGGGGAACCTCCTGGAACTCCCCCTCGTGGTCCCAGTCCTCAAGTGCTAGGAAGTCTCTCAGCCGCCTGAGGCGCCACCCAAGTCTCTCAGTGCTGCAGGGCTTCAGGCGGATCGTGAGGCGCACCTTAGACGCTTGGAGGCGCGGCAAGGTGAATACTGCACAGGTGGACCGGGTTTTATACTGCATTTTTGGGTGTGCCCATACTCGATTTTACGAAAGTGCAGTTGCTCCTTTGGTAATAGCAGCTACAGACGCGCGGGGATTTGGGTCGAATGTGCAGTCGCTCCTTATGCAATAGCACCGCCACACCGTCAAGGTCAGCAACCGGCCGCCCGCCGACGCTGCTGCAAGTCGCTACAACTGCGAGCACTTTCACTACTTTCTCGAGTGTAGCGGAATATATCTACTAATATACTATAAAAGAGCTGGCAAAGCTGTGGCTGAACAGTGTAGATAATACAGGTGCTGCTTCCATTGTTGTTTCATTCCCAGTCGATATTGTCATATTACTTGCTAATACCTAAATCCATTTTCCACAAATCAGTTGGAAAACAGTCAGTCTTATCTAAACTTGCATCATAACTAGAGGTGTACGAATAGTGAACTTTTAGTTCGGATCAGTTTCGGTTCGGATAGCTTAAGTTCAGATCGGATACGGACCGGATAGTAAGGGTTTCGGATCGGATAATTTATGGATTTGGATATTTAGCCTACTTTACCTTAATCTCTAAAACTATCATAGTTTTAAGTTGAAACTTAACATTTTCATTTTTCTTGCAAGATATAAATATACAATTATTTAAGCCAAGTCATTTTATTCAAAACACAAGTGGTTATTATTTTTACAAATGTATCTTTCTGAGTAATTGAAGACTGAACTACTCATAACCTCACCAGAAAACATCATGTCTAATTGAAGGAGCAATATCCCAACCTCTGTACATACTCGAGATTATTATCTCTTCAGTGAAAAATACAAGAAATATCTTTACTGGGTTTATAGGTATAAGATAAAAGTATAGGTAATTTAATAACTTAACAGTAGGCCTAGGCTAGGCTACTCAAATCATGTAATGTCACCTTGACAATCATTAATCCTTGACGTTATGCTGTAACACCTTAGCCTATCTGGGTGTAGGCCTGGTAAAAAAAACATTCATAAACATATGGTCAGGCAAGAGAAACAACAAGGAAACATTTTAATATTATTACAGCCTATTTAAAAGACCGGAATCACTGATGTTGACAGCAAAGCAGACATCGCACATAACAACATACTAAAGGCCTAGCACGACATAGGCAATCAGACCCTACTGAAACAATGAATCAGTATAGAGCTTCAACTCTGTATGAGTAAACCAAAAACTTCCATAACCAAAGAATTTCCTTTGTTTTATAAATTTACTAACTAGGCCTAGTTTGAATTTATTTTGTTTACTACAAATTAGAAACTTTTTTTTTAAACCTAGTTTGTCACCAGAATGTAAACAGACTACAAAGTGTCAGCTTGCATTTCAAACAATCGGCAACTTCACTATCGGCTTTGTTCTTTTTAAAGAATTTACATATCACGCTTTTCTTCCTTTTCGGTTTCATTTTAAGTACATGAATTCAACAAAATCAAATAATATCCGAACGATGAAATCTGTATAAATAAATAATAGAGATAACCAAGCGATGCCTTCTTAAATCCGTCGTCAGGTCGTCGCTGCTTAAACGTCCTCGTAAAGATACTCGATGAGCTTAATATCTAGAGGTCTCGTCCGGGGGTAAACAAGTGAAGTATTTTCTTGGAGTATAAAAGCTCTAGCTAGATTAAGCTCGATGATCATAGCGGGAAACTTTGCCGTAGAGAAAGCTATGTAACTCGTTTTGCGCAAGTCAGCAATATTCTACTCAGTGTTTTTTAATCGTACTGAATGAAGGAAAATATCAGTAGCAGCAATTTAATATTTCATACACTAACATTTCCGTTTGCATTATGCAACTTTGGAATTACAGCTTACTCTTAGCATTCGTGAGAAGTTGATACTATCAGAAATCGACTATCGACGAAAATTTATCGACGTATTCGCCAGTAACCCACTACTGTTGTCTCGTTGTCTGCGTTTATCCCGTGAATCGTGAATAGAAATCAAGTTGTAATATTGTGTAAATTTGCGGTTGTTTACTATCAAAAACGTTCGCTGTCGCACATTTCTCTTTATAAACCGTATTCATTCTGTTTGCTAAAATGATGTACGATCTGGCCGTGTATCGCGATACGATACATGATTATACAAATATTGCATCCATGAATTGATATGAGTTACGTACCGAAAACATTCAAAGTGACAGGAATAATTGCGTCATGTTACCTTGAACGACGTCAAAGAGTCAAAACGTTTATTTAATGGTCCAAACATATTTATAGTTTTGTTTCAACCTTTCTATCCCCAGATATACAGTCTATCCGAATAAGTCGGATTTGTACTAGACCTTATCGGATATCGATGAAGCCTTGGGATCGGATTCGGATATCCGATCCGATCCAAAACCGAACCGGCTTTTCGGATACCCGCACGCCTCTAATCATAACTAACAGCAGTCTAATTATAAAATTTAGTTAATTCTTTTAAAAATGGAAACATTACTTCTCTAATGAACAAAAAAAAAAAGCTAAATAAGAGGGTTTTCTTTAGTTATAAATGCAGTTAAAAAACAGTTTTTGGATTGGGGTTACAGTTATCTGCTTTGGATTTGTTGTTTTTTTCTTTCTAGCTTTACCTGAGTTGATCCACTCATTTTGTTATGTTCTAAGTAGGCCTTTTCTCTCACCTGAAGAAGGGATCAGATTTTCCGAAATGTTGAGAAACTGTTTGTCTCAAATCAGTGATGGCAAATGTCCGCAATAATTTATCAAATAACTCTTTAGAACTTTTTTTTACTTTGGACAACTTGTCTAGAACGCGGGTTTCAAATAGAACAAGTCTGGTATAGTTTACTGTATATTATTACCTATTAAAACGTTCGCTGCGGCGCGGTCTATTTCGACCGGGCTTGGCCGCGCGCGAACGCTGCGCGGTCGGAACCGGCCTCCCTCTCTATTGAAACTAAACCAATTAGTGAGCCCAGCACTTGCTAGGGGCAGGTTATTTGTTGTCAGCGTGTAGTGCGGGTCCTGTAGTGTTGTCAGGTGGTGTTAGTTTTCGGATCCGGCGTTTGCCATTTTTGGCCATGATACGTTGTTTTCAAGTGTATTCTAGTGTAATTTTAGTGTTTTTGTTTGAAAAAAAAATAGTGCATATCTATTTTAAAACAGCAATCCTCTAGATTGATGTTATGTAGCGTGTTGTTTTGGCGGGAGTTATTTATTGTATCCCACCTTGTCTTGTATTTCGTGCCTTGGGCGGGTGCTGCGAGGCCGAAATTGACCGCAATATTATGACGTCATAAGCTGCTAAACTAAAGTACTGGAATGCTTGAAACCACATGGTCGGTCTTCTATTCTTTATAGGTAAGTTGTTCAACACTTATAATTTTTTAGCACCCGGGAAAATTTCAAAAACTTTTTCCAGCAGCCAATGTGTTAAAAACTTTGATCTAACAACCATTTTGTATTTTTTTCTCACCTGCAAGATAGTACAGCCTTCATCCACATTAGCAAAAATATCTCCCAATATTTCTATGAGATCTTGCTCTCCAGCATTTCGGTTTGGTTGGCAGTCTTTACGTCGCAGCTTGAAGCTTAACCGCCACTTACTGGAATGACGCTAAGACAAATACAACTGAATTTATGAGTATAAAATGGTGACATTTTAAAACTATAACATTTAAAATTGCACATAAGTTATATCATGGAGGACTAGACAATAGATATGGAGAATAAAGCAGCACAAGATATTTTTGGTTTGCTTCATAATTTTGCATAACAAAATGGGGTTTGATGTTATTAGGGGTCTACGGTACCAACAATTTCAGATCGATATGGTAAAAGATTTTGTACCTCGGTTCTCGGTACAAATTCGGTACAGTACAAAGTACCGTCATATATGCTAGTTTGTATGTATCATAAAAAAATATTGAGTAATACTTTAGGTCATATTCAGTTTTTATTATTAATTTGATTAAAAGAAAAAATAACTATACTTTAGATATATATTTTTTCAAACTACATCTTTGGAGTATTTTAACATTTTTATTAATATTATTAATACAAGTTCTTGGAATATTCATGATAAATTAACTCAAAAATTACTTGAAAACCAATCAATTGCATAAGTTGCTTAACTAATAATTATATTTCTTTCAATATAAATAAATACAAACTATTGATTTAAAACATTTAATCAGCAAAAACCAAAGTTTTATAAATACCATTCTTGGCGCATTGGGAGAATATTGTATCATTAATACAAAGTAAAATAAGACAACTTAAAAAAACCTAGGTATGTATGATGTGAAACTAAAAAAAATATAAATTAGACCTTTAAATACTGTAGACTAAAATCAAAATACTCTAAAATTACTTAATTAGGCTACTAAATTCAAAATTGAAGTCCATAAAAAATATTACAGTACATTTATTTAAACATAAGTACCATGTAAAACTGGAAGATAAAGAAAGAAAGTAAAAAAGTACAGTAATATTCTAATAATTTGGCTATTTCACCTTTAAAATAATTATTTATTAACCTCATCAAAAAATAAATTTAGTTTGTTGTTATGGATTGTGGTTCCCTCCAAGGTTTCAAGTGTCAATATCTGCATGCTGTTGTCAGAAGAAACAACACATTACACAAGTTGCAGGACAAAATCGCGGACATTCAATTAATCCTCTAACGTTCTCTGATTTTAAAGTGAAAAACAGTTGTATTTAGTGAAAAGTTTGTTTATTGCTGCAGTTTAAATAATACTTAAACAGTTTTAGTGGTGAGTTTAAACCAAATTCACGGTTCACTGTGGGTTTAGCTGCCTTGTCTATAAGTGGTTTCCTGGACTGAGTGACTCAGTAAATCTTGATTGAACTGGTCTAGGTCAATGTCAAGGACCCTGCTTATCTCAGCTGATATTGACAGGTAGTCAGCCTGCCTTGTTATTGTTTTAATTTCAACTGCTTCTGCTAATAATAACTCAGACTTTATCTAATTAGTGCCTTGAGTAAGGCAATTTATTTTTAACAGTTTGAAAAAATATTAGGGTTTTTTTAAATATAAACAGGAAATGGTCAAATATCTTTGTGGAGTGTGTGGGATAAATGTGAGGTCATCTGCAATATGGTGTACTGGTTCTTCCAATAAATGGCTGCATTTTAAAAGTGCAGGGCTAAGTTTATCTGATGTTAAAAATATTGAAAAGGAAAATATATTGGGAGATTGGAAATGTTTTAAATGCAACCAAAATACTGAAGATGACGAATGTGAAATATCTGTAATTAATGAGAGCTATGAAGAAACTTATAATAAAATGAATTGTTCCACACTTGCTGGAAATGAATAAATCTATTTTACAAGAAAACGAGTATTTAAGACAAAAACTATTTGAGGAAAAAACCAAAGTTCTTATTTTGTATTAGAGCTCGAAGATAAACTAAAAGAAAGTGAGGATAAAACTGAATCTCAGTAAAAATATTTACTGAAAGAGAAAATGAACTTGTAAGCCAAATAAGATTACTTGAGAAAAACTAAACAATGAAAAAGGATACTGATAAAACCCAGAAATTTGACAGCTGTGTTATCTCTTTAAAGTAGAGGTAAACAACATAACATGACTAGAAAATTACGAGTCCAATTTTTACCTCAAAGAATCCTTTTGAAATTTTACAAAACATTTCAAAAGCTGACAAATCAGACGAAAACAAACTTATAACCATACCTAACCACGGTAACCATCAGACTAGTTCCAGAAAAGCGAAAAATAAAAATCCTGTTTCCGACAATGAGAGGAAAAATCACTGGAGTTATGGAAGAAATAATGATGAAAAAAAATCCTCTTATGTGCAGACAATAAGTGTTTAAACTCGTTTGATGCTATTGGTTTTGTGAAGCCTGGAGGTTTAGCAGAACAGGTGTTAAATTATGAAAATATTTATGGTGAAATGTTAGGACCTTCTAAGATGTACTTGTAATAGTTTGTGGGTCAAATAATGTTGCTCGCAATGAGGCTGACAAAGCACTAACTTAAATTGACAGCACTGTGCAAAAATTCAACAGCACCAGAATAATCCTAGTAGATCTGCCAACTAGACATGATTTAAAAGAATGGTCCTGTGTGAATGTTGAATTGAAGAAAACCAATTTGTTATTGGAAGCCTTAAGTCATAAGCTCCCGAATGTGTCTCTCGTAAAATCAGAGCCACGTACGTATTGCTACATACCGTTTTATTAATTTAGGTTCATAACTAAGGGAGATATAAAACTTTACTTATTCTCCATATAAATAACATGGGGGCCGAGTATGCAGGTTTGCTACTAAGGGGAAAATCAACAAAAAACCTTTTTGTGCAAATAACCACTAGTTGAAGCCACATACCAAATTTCATCAATGTACATTCATAAGTAATCGAAATATCAAATTTTGTTTATTCTCCATAAGGATAACATTGGACAACAAACTGTATTTATCACTTTGAATATCTCTGCAATGGTTGGATGAAGAACAACAAAACACCAAAATGATTATTTTGTAGAGCTAAAGTCATTGGTAAAAAGATTTTAATAAAATTATCTGAGGAAAATCTAAAAACCTTTTTCCCATAAGATTAACTTTGGAAATTTTATGGACTCGTTTTTTAACTTTTCTTCACAACCACTTATCCTAGGTTAATGATTCAAAATACTAAATTATTTGTTTTTTAGCTCTATAAAATGGCTATGACCAAAATGAAGTGTTTTTTTTTTAATTTTAGGGTCAAAAATAAAAAGGTTATTGGAAAATTTGAAATCCTCTTCCCATAGTCCGATCGATCTGGTTTTCAAACTTAGTCATAAATGTTACACTCCACATTTATGCCAAATTTCATCAAAATCGGTCGTTTCTTTCAAAAGTTTTTGAGATAACGGACATTTATAGGCGGTGTATATATATATATATATATATATATATATATATATATATACACATGTAACCTTTAACGAATAATAATGTTTTTGGCATCTGGGGACCTAAAAACAAAAAGTTATCATTATCTCGGGCTTAAGTCTTACCATGCCACCTACGGTAATAGCTTCTTCCCTGTAGGGGAAATTCGCTAACAAAAATACCTAGAAACTCTTGCGGTAAAATTGTCCTACATCAGATTTCAAACCAGGAAAACAACATACAATTGAACTTATTTTCTGATAGAATAGCTTTATATAAAATCAAAGCTCTAAAGAAAAAAATACACCAAATGGATTAAAATGAGTATATGTTCACTCTAGGTATTGATTAAAGTAAAAACAGTTTACACCTGAAAGTAAGCTTAACAAGTTTTAAGGCCAAATGAGGATCGTTTGATGAGCTATATATGGATTAATACATCATTCCCGTACTCTTTCTAATTACTGTTTTCACGGCAATTTCGTAGCCAAATATTTCTCATGAAAGCCAAGTTTCATCTGCAGCCAACAAACCCATACTCACCTCCTGCCACAGAGATATGCACTGTCTGTTTTTGAGATCATACGGAGTGCCCATGGAAGGTCCGTCCACCCGTGCGACTAGTGGTGGGTACATGTAGAACAGCGATCGGACGACACACGCCTTGAGCCCATGGTGGCGCACCATGCACTCTGGCTGCAGTCTCGTCGGCAGGTTGGGCACACTCTTGTAATGTCTGCACAAATCACAAACTATTGGGCGACTACCAAAACTTTTGTTATATGTTTATCTTAAATTAGATACGTTGACAACAAACTATAAATCACATCCTGTTTGGTATTATAGCCAGACGATCATGCTCTAGTGGTCGCGCCGTGCAGTCCTGTGCTGCTTGGTGTGTTCCATTCAGTGCCTGGCTTTTGTGTTTGGTTTGATTTTTCTTTTTGACTGCTTTTACAGTTATCTGTTTTAGCTTATTTGTACTTTTTCCAGCCTTGCCTGGACTGTGCCATTAATATTTTGAGTAATTTTGTTATTCTCGGTATTTTTCTCACCTGAAGACAGGATAACATTCCAGATCCCGAAACGTCGTGAAACTTGTTTTAACTAATCAGTAATGGAGTAACATTTTTAAACTTTACTCTTGAATCCCAATTAATACCCCCGTCGTAGCAAACCTGCATACTCAGCGAATTTCCAATGAATATATAACATAACACTTTAAAACACTTAACAGGGTTCATAAAAAATATATTCATCAACTAGCGATATTTAAAATATTAATTATTCTCTATAAGAATAACATTGGGGATAAGTACGCAGGTTTGCTGCAACAAGGAACACAAAATAATGGGTTTTTATGCAAATATCAATAGAACTCATCTTGGTGAAGTCACATAACAAGTTTCATTCATATACATTCATAAATAATCTATGTATAACATTTTAATTATTTTCCATAAGAATAACATGGGGACCAAGTACCTAGGTTTGCTGCTACGGGAACCATAGGCGAAACATTTTTTTGTGTGCAAACAACAATGAACCACAACTAGATGAAGCCATATACCAAATTTCGTCAGTTTATGTTCATAAATAAGCGAGATATACAATTTTTATTTTTCTCCATAAGAATAACATTAAGACAACGTACTGTGCTTAGCACTCTCAATATCTCAGTAACCAATTGACGTAGAGCAATGATCAAAATACCAAATTGTTTGTTTTTTTGTAAGCTGAATTCAATGGTGAAAATTTAAATTGGATTTAAATACAAATTACATGTGGAAACCCCAAAAAACCCATTTTTGGGGTACAAAACCCCCCTTAGGATGGTGCGATTTGTCTGGTTTTCAAACTTGTTCAAACTGAATGGTGCTTTACACATTTGTACCAAATTTCTAGCACTCTCAATATCTCAGTAACCAATTGACGTAGAGCAATGATCAAAATACCAAATTGTTTGTTTTTTTGTAAGCTGAATTCAATGGTGAAAATTTAAATTGGATTTAAATACAAATTACATGTGGAAACCCCAAAAAACCCATTTTTGGGGTACAAAACCCCCCTTAGGATGGTGCGATTTGTCTGGTTTTCAAACTTGTTCAAACTGAATGGTGCTTTACACATTTGTACCAAATTTCATTAAGATCGGACCTTTTTTACGAGGGTTATCGTGCTTACGGACACACACACACACACACACACACACACACACACACACACACACACACACACACACACACACATATATATATACATTTAAGAAATTAACACCATTTTGTTGCAATATTTCGAGGTATTCTCTTTATCAAGCACAAAAAATGAATTACAAAAAAAAAATACATATATAACAATTTTAACGAATGGTGTTTTTGGCATCTGGGGACCTCAAAATGAAAAGTTATCATGGTCTCGGGCTTAAGTCTTATCATGAGACCTACGGTAATAGCTTCTTCCCTATAGGGTAAATTCGCTAATTCTTCCCTATAGGGTAAATTCGCTAAAAAGTGAACCCCTTTGGTCTGAAGAGGATTTATCAATAGGCCTATACTATCAATAGCCTATACTAGTACAAGGGATGGCTAACCTTTTATAAAGCCCGAACCAGAATGTTGGCGTGTTGACAACACTCCAGGAGTTCTTGCAGATGGCCGAGAACGTGGCGACATCCTCGGGTCGGATGTACTGGGCGATGAGGTGCCACACGTCCAGTGGGTAGGAGTTGCCCGCCGCCTTGTCAGCCATCGACTCACTTAGCGTCTTCTTGCGACGGCTAGTCCTCTTCATGACAAACACTGAAATACCATATTGAACGGTAAACAATTTAGAAATATGATAAATTCTCCAGATAAAATAGTTCTATAAAATATTTGTATTATGTTCATGAAACACAATTTGCTCTCACATGTTTAGGACTTGCATTTTTAATTTAAAAAATATAAATTGGGCTGCTAGGACTACTGGGCCTACTGATTAGTTGGGCAGCTGAGTAAGCAAAACTTGTAATAGATAAAACTTAATATATCTTGCAAAAATTTGTTGTGCAAGATATATGCAATAATCGGTGAAAGTTAAGACTGATACTGGCTCCACTGCCACTTGGGGTTTGCTGCTCCAAACAAAGATACTTATTAGAAACCAGTGTAGGGTCACATTTGTCTTAAAAAAAATAGTTTAAAATGTAACTTTTCATTAGTGGTGAAAACTTACCTGATTTTAGTAGGCCTACCAACTTTACAAAAAAAGAGGATTTCAGTTTTACTTTTGATTTTTGTTTAGGGTCCAATCACATTACTTCGGAATGTCACATTTACTAATGTTACCAATATTGTTGTTTTGTAAATATAACATTTTCTGATAACTGACTGAGATTTATTAGTCCATCATAAAATTGATTATTTCTACACCTACATTTTATCTGCAATAATCTGTAAAAAAATCAGATAACCCTCCATTAAGAAACGGGTGTAACTCCAGCACCTGCACCATTCAATTGTTACTGTTTACATCTAAAAAGCTGCATTTCGCAAAGGTAATTTCTGAGCTAAGATTTAATCCTTGTACTACTTACAAGTATTTAATACTTGGGAATATTATCAGTTATTATACAATGTTTCAAGGTAATTATATTTAATTATTACACAGTTTTAAACGTTAAAATCATTTATTTTTCTATATCTGACAGAAGGTAACCATTTTAGTAAAGCAATTTATTTGTGGATAAAAAATAATTTTGAAATATTTTGTTCCTAAATTTAATCTTTTTTAATGATTTATTTATTTATTTGTACACAGTGTTTTATCAAAATAAAGGACCTATCTATATTAACTAATAGTAGTTGTCCTGTTGCTCGAATCCGAGCAGTTTGTACCCAACGAAGGGTTATTTCAGTTGTAAATAAACATAACAAAATATCTGGTATTAAAACGAATGATAACAACGTACTTTCAATCAAAACATAGTTTAGACTTCCGCCGTTGTATAGCGCCACTGTTCCAAAAATTCAGCGCTTTACTGTATTTAAGCTACGTAATTTCTTAAAATTCAAGACGTAGTGGCAAATCTACGTAAAAATACCTTTCTTTTGACACCTCAAACGTTAAATTCCGTCCAGCCGTTATCGAGATATGACTGTGAAGAAAAAACCCCTAGCGTATTAATATATAGGCACAACAAAATGCCTCAAACCAGACCTGAAAAGGGTGATTGTAATAGATATAATCACATTTTAAAGTTTTGCAAACAATACTTAACGTTTGACCACTTGTCCATCTTTGTGTCAGTGGTCTGTTTGAGGTTGGATTTGCAACATTGTGAACAACTAGTTAAAACCTTTAATTTAATGTAATGTAGTTTGACCTATGTTTTTATTTAAGATTTTCTTCTTAGTCCTTGCGGACCATTCAAAAAATTGTTCAATCTTGTGTAAAAAGAAAACTTTAGAGCCTGTTTTGTTATAAAGCTTACTATGGCTCGTATTGAAATCAAAGGAATTTTTGCAATTAACAAAACAATTAAATGACATTACAAATAGACCTAGACTAAACAGTCTTACTCCCAACACAGAGTTTGATTGGTAGAACAATATAGAAAAATAAATTGTAAGGACCGACACAATCATGCATACCTTCATCGCCATCTTCATTTTCTTCCTTGACAAAATCAAAATCCCCTTCAAATTCTTCAAGTTTCTCATCCCAAGCTTTATCTTCAATGTTTAAGTGTTTAACTGAAAACAAATGAAATGTCAAATAGGGCATAAAATTGCAAAATTAACGACACATATTATACTTGGCTGAAGTCTTGTTTCCTATCTGGCAAAGTCATGTGCTGTAGGTCCTAATACTTAAGCTTCGCACCACAGTTGTTTTATTTTTTTTTTTTATTTTAAGGCTATACGGTCATTTTACTTTCTCCCTCTTATACGTAGTATATGGAGAAAGTATTGTTTTCGTCAAAATTTTTGAATTTTAATTGTTAGTGGAAATATTCCTTTGGTGCTCCCTGAATCCAAAAAAGTGATTTTTACGTGATGACTGTGTGTCTGTCTGTCTGTCTGTATGGATTTGTACAGAGCTAGCTAGAGCCCTAACCAAAGGTCCGATTTTTATGAAATTTGGTATGTAGGTACTAATCCACAATATCTCCAGGCGTTTTTTCATTTATTTGAATTTTTGATTTTAAGTGTAATTATACCCCCAAAACCCCCAAGAAACATGAAAAATCAAGATTTCTCATAAACAGCTCTAACGATTTTGATTAAACTTTAGCGTTTGTAGAACTTTAGTTGTCCAACAAAATGACACCACCCGCATTTCTGTAAAAATTCGGGTTCAGAAATTACAAGACTTAAAATATCATAAATTCATTTATTTTTATTTTTCATACAAAAATCATAAATATAAAAATATTACTATTCACCATTAAAAAGAGCTCTAAAAACTAAATAATTTAGTATTTTGAATTACTATTCTACAATTACTGGTTGCGGAGAAAATTTAAATTTTCATTTTGCATTATACGTAGTGCGTTGTCCAATGTTATTCCTATGGGGAATACAAAAATTACTATTTCTCTCTTATTTATTGATCAATTTCATTCAAACTTGATATGCTTGTCAAGTTAGCATTGACCAACAGAGGAAATTCGAAATATGTTGTCCCTTAATAACCCTGGGGGGGATAGGATGCATTTCCCCTCTTAAAACCACGTGTGTAGCGATGGATTCTGTAGTGCTTCCTAAACAGGGATTTGGGTAAATATTTTGGAAAACAACTTGTTTATAAGGTTTTCTGTACATTCGACCGTGCTTTCGTAATCTATTTTTAGTAAATAAAAAGTAATCTGTTCATTAAAGTTGGCCTAAAAGGGAGAAAGTATGTGTCAGTTTCCTGATACCGTTTATTTAGTTTCTTTCCATAAACTTAAGACCATCAAAAGATGCTACTTCCCATTAGGGCTCTCAAACAACATATAAATGATCATCAAAACTATTAGTGGTTACATATATATATATATATATATATATATATATATATATGTACCGTTCTCTTTGATTAAATATACAACTGTTAGCGAATTTCCCCTAAAGGGAAGAAGCTATTACCGTAGTCGGCATGGTAAGACCTAGGCCCGGGACCATGATAACTTTTCGTTTTGAGGTCCCCAGACCCCAAAAATAGCATTCGTTCGAAACTATATATATATATATATATATATATTTACATTAGAAAATTTTGAGATTCGAACCCGTGACCTTCAGTTTTGGAACACCCTGTACATAGATTTTGGTTAAAATATTTTTAATAGATAGCCCATATGCGTTTTAGTGGGGAAGATTTTTGTTTGACGACTTTAGACCAAACCGTTCTCTCGTTATACATGCTGGACGGGTGGTCTGACTCACCCGTCCAGCCACCCTGTATCCCAAAACGAATAATATACAGGGTGAGTATACAGGGTGAGGGGGGGGGTATATATATATATATATGTCCGTGGGTGCGATAACTCTCGTAAAAATGGTTTGATTTGGTTGAAATTTGGTACAAACGTGCAAAGCATCATTTATGACTTTAAGTTCGAAAAACAGACAGATCGCACCATCCAAAGTAGTATTTTGGGGGGGTTTTGTACCCCAAAAATGGGTTTTTTGAAGTTTTTACATGTAATATTTTAAAAAGTATAATTTTAGTTTTCACCATTAAATTCAGCTTAAAAAAACACATAAGTTGGTGTTTTGATCATTTCTCTACGTCAAATGGTTACAGAGATATTGAAAGTGCTAAACACAGTACGTTGTCCAATGTTATTCTTATGGAGAATAAGAACAATTTTATATCTCGCTTATTTATGAACGGATACTAATGAAACTTGGTATACGGCTTCATCTGGTTGTGGTCTATTGTTATTTGCACAAAACAGCAATTTTTACCAATTATTCCCGTAGCAGCAAACCTGCGTACTCAGCCCCCACGTTATTCTTATGGAGAATAAGTAAAATGTAATGTCTCCCTTAGTTATGAACATAACTTAATAAAACTTGGTATGTGGCTTCACCTTGTTGAGTTATATTAATATTTATAAAAACAACCATTTTTTGTGTTCTTTGTTGCAGCAAACCTGGGTGCTCATCCCCCATGTTATTCTTATGGAGAAAAATCAAAATGGTATGTATCGCTTATTTATGATTTTATATTGATGAAACTTGGGATGTGGTTTCACCTAGGTGATTTATATTGATATTTGCATGAAAACCCATATTTTGTGTTCCTTGTTGCAGCAAACCTACGTACTCATCCCCAATGTTATGCTTATGGAGAGTAATTAAAATTGTATATATCGCTTATTTGTGAAGTTTATGAAACTTACTATCCAGCTTTATGTGGTATTAAGATATTATTAAGCATTGGAAATTCGCTGAGTACGCAGGTTTGCTGCGAAGGGGGTATCTACTTACTCTATGAAGTTTTTATTCTGAGTCACTGACTTAGTGGCTCTATGGCAAAATATACTCCTAGCTCTAAGACTAAGGTCGCTAATTAATCTAAAACAAGATGGCGATTTCTGCCTCAAATGAACAACTTGCTAAGACAATTAACAAAAAAAACAATTATTTATTCACGAAATTCACATTCCAGCATATTAAAAATTGCAAAGGACTAACAATATGGGTTACAAAAGGTAAGGGGAAATATATGATTTGACTTTAATGGATGATTTATTATTTACAAAACTGTGAAATATTCCTCGGCTTAGTTCTGTGGGGAACACGAAAGTCACTAACACTAAACAGCTGATCATGGCCCCATTTCATTTAGTGTTAAACCCAAGTAACATGCATTTGATATAGGAAAATTAGGTTTTTTGTTATTTACACAAAAACTAAAAGAGATACGAAGTAAGTGTAAATTAGAAAGTTTTTAAGAATTAAAAAACCTATAAAATGATGTGCCACTTGACATATGTTGCTATTTGGAAATTTTGAACAATGGGCATTTGCACATTTTTAAAAATCAATTTTTGTTGAATTTTTATTATTTCAAAAAACCGTTACTTGTAGCATATCACAGTAAAGCTAATTTCATAACGAGTAAGAACATTCAACCGGAGAAGGGCTATGTGCATTGGTATAGGAAACACAGAGTATTAATAACATATTGATTTTTCCCAAAAAAACTGCCGCCATTTTGAAACGGAAAAAGATAATTAATATCTGTTTTCGCCAAAATGTTTGTCTATTAAATACCTTTAAAATTATGTATAACATGACATATGTTTACATTTGAAAATTCCGAGATTCAAACTAGTGACCCTCAGTTTTTGGCACACCCTGTATAGAAAAAAAGTTAAAAATATTTTTACGTTATTCCTTGGGGTCGATTTAGTGGGAATAATTTTATTTCATCCTTGTACGTTAAGCCGTTTTTCCGTAATCAATTTGAGACACCTTACGTGGGACACCCGGTATAGATACTTAGAGAGATAAATTTGTTATATACAAATTAATTACACACACACACACACACACACACACATACACACATATATATATATATATACACCTATATATATATATATATATATATATATATATATAGGTCTAATGAGTTTTTATAAGGGCACATTCATATTTTATAGGGGTCTAATCTGGATTTGTACATGACTACATATTTTTACATAGGCCTACCTAACTGTTATTATTGAATATTTACCAACATAAATTATGACCTGTTGCAACCTGTACAAAGTACCAACCTTACTTCCTCCTGTTTTCAAAAATCATTGTTTATAGTTCAAGATATTGGAATATTGAGTTTCCTAAAGCTTCTATGAGAAACAAAGTAAAAGAATGATTTTTATTTTATTCTTCAAATTATATTTCAAATTAATATTATATAGGCAAAAACAAAAACTACTGTAATAAGGAGTTATTATAATCATGATAGCGCTTAGTTCCAGTACCGGCTCTAGGGCAGTGCGAGCCGTGCTCCAGCACGGGACACGCGGGGCGCGGCGCTTTTGGGGGGGCGGCACTCGGCGCTCATGACGGGCCATGGGGTGTGTGTGGGATTGGGGGCGTAGTCCGTAGCGCTAAAATAAAGTATTTGAAAAAAATATAAATCCGACTAATTTTATAAATTTGTTGTATATTAGTATTATAAATTGTTAAAGGCATTATTGGGAAGTATGTTGTGCATTCACCATGTTGCACATTCATTATACTTAAAATATTAAATTCACAAATCAGATAATCACAATCTCCGCTCCCCTCTATTCCGAATCGAAAAGTTGTTTTGACCTCTGTCGTTTTGTGACATTGAGAGTGTGAATAATACTCGTAATACGATGAAAGAAAATTGAAATGTTAAAATATCAAGTTACACGATTCAACTAATTAATTTAATCCGCCACCTTCGATTATTTTAAACTACTTCCTAGCTGAGGAAATATATGGTTTGGGGATTGAAGAGTATTGAGTCGGCATTTCATCTTTAACTGAAGTTAAAATGATTCGAGTTTTATATTGCTATTATATTTAATAAGAGGGGAAAATATGATACGCCCCCTCAGATTTTGGCGCCCCCTTCCTTCGGTACTTGTATGGTCCTTACTTTGAAAAATATAGTTAATAGTTCCGTCTCTGTTTAGTATAATTTCAATCAAGTTCTTATTTGTTAACTGAGCCATTTCGGGGCATTGGAGATGGAGTGGACAATGTTAAGAATTAAAAATACTTCTCGTCATCACAGATTAGTTGTGTTTTCGTCGTGGTTAATTGATTAAACATCTATATTTCTTCCAAAGTGGCAGTACCTTAGATGAGTTTCGTTTGTATTAACGAAAAAAACATATTTACAGCCAACTTCAGTTTTTGGAGTAACTGGTATCAAACTTAGGTGATCAGAACACTTTTAGAAGATAAGATTCAATATATCAGAAAAATTAACCTTTATAGCTACAAAAATCCTTAAAGACCAAATACTCGAAGATAGAGTTTGTATAACTGAAAAACGTGTTACACATTAGAAACAATAATCAGAAATATATATTCATAAAACATTAGTTTCGTCAAAAACAAAAATAACTTTAACAGCAAACTTTGCTGTTTTTGATTGCAAACTTCAGCCTAATAAATTCCCGGAACCGATAGAACCTTGGTCGGTTTTGATGATTTTTTTGGTTCCCCCGGAAGAAATCTTTTTCCCACGCTCAGAACAGGTGTACTGTTATCAGTTTGTACTTCTCCCTTCCTTCTCAGTTTTGAGGTTTGTTTTCATTATTAGTGAATTTCCTATGGAAAAGTGAACTATTAGCATGGTGAAACTTAAGCTCGGGGACCACCATAGAAGTTCCTAACGTGACCCCCTGAACACGTTTTGGGGTGTCACTAACATATATATACACATATATATTTACATATAATCGGACAACTCCAACCCCCCTTTTTTGGAGATTTTAATTTTTCAAATTTTGAGTTTTTTGGTCCAAAAAGGGTCAGAAAAGCTCCCAATGTAAAATTAATGGAAATAAGAAGGCGGAGATTAGTAAGGCGAAAGTTTTAAGCCCTCTCTCATCATTCTAGCACAAATATTTACCGAGTTATTAAAGAAAATGTCAATTGTCTTAACACAGTACGTTGTCTTATGGGGATTTCACACTGGAAAAGGCTGTTTTCATATATTTATGTAGTTTATCATCCCCAATACCCCTTTACCAACTTGTTATCCTGACTATACCTCCTCCTAACCTCATAATGTACAACATTGCCATCCTAATAGTCAATTTAAATATAACCAGAAGCATCAAAACAGCCAACAAATTACATTTTTCAATTTTCAAAAAAAGTTACCAGTGTTGTTTTAAACCCTTTATTCTATTTTTTCAAGATGTTAATGCGGAAATTCACTTCCCTCACGTCAGCGTGCTGCGTGCGAACTCGTTATTTTTCTTAAACAAACACATAATTGTTTCTTGATACGCAGAAGTCAAAGAATAATCCCCTGCGTCAGTGTGAGGGAGCCGTGCGATCGTAGCAGGTAGCTTACCACCACGACGCGCGCCGCTCCTCGAGATCATCCTGGACAAGATATAGTAGCCGAAGCAACACATAAATAAATGCACGACAAGTCAGACCTAGAGTAGAGTGTAGACTTGGCCTTACTAAATTAAATTTAAAGTTACTTAAATTAGTTAAATTTGCTTAGTTGTTTCCCTTTTTTAATTTTAGGTTTTTCAGAACAGCCATGCAGATGTGACTGCTGTATGATTTCAAAGTTATCGTGACTCAGCATTTCCATGTCGATACTAAATGAAATCAAGATTTTGAATTACTCAAGTCTCTGAGCTGACAGTGTTCCATAGCTTGTCATTTCAGGTGATCAGTATCGCACGGAACCAGAAACAACGCAAACGCAACAAGCGAGGGAGCGAGGCGCGTACGTCAGACTTATTTCAGAGCTATGGTGGGGGGGGGGAGGTTTTAGTTGTTATGGAGGGGGGCGGCAAGTTTGGTCTTTGCACGGGCACTGAAAATCTGACGGGCCGCCCCTGCTTAGTTCCAATCATTTTACTTTTCAAGCAGTAAAAAAATACACAAAGTTAACTTCCAACAACAATACACCATAGGTTTACAAGTCATAAGACTACTGGGTATCACACACCTGTACTGTACACAAGTCACGCACAAACACAACCTTTTGATACTCATAGGTCATTAAATTAACACCAATACTGAGTTTATCATTATGTTGAGTCAATGAGCCTCAACATTACAACTAATCAACTACAACTATTATGATAACTATAGAACAATGTAACAATAGCAAAACACCGGGTACATAAACAATACCATGCTCTGGGCATGGTCAGACTAAGCGAGTAGTTAGACTATCTGAGGACAGATCAGAGTGGTTCTGTCAATAGAATGAAAATGCAACCCCAAAAATGTAGATACTCCCAGCATTTTTTATTCTAAACCGATTTTTGTCCTAATTAGTTTGGGTTAGCAGTACTCTAGAGTACCGCATGTAAATACTAGTCCTGAATTAATTGGATATTTTAGTAGGAAAACTATAGCCTTGAAATTAATGGAGTTGTAAAGTAAAAAGTAGGCTTATTTGAAAATCTGACTGAAACTCAAGTTATGACAGTGTTTTTGTTTAATTACAACAGCTAGTACCTTCACGGACCACATCAAACGTGGCCTTGGCCTTTCTCAGCCTCCCCTTGCCCGATGAAACACTGGAATTTGCGTAATCTGCCAAAGTTACATCTGAAACAATAATATGAGTTGCAATAACATCATCCGTCAGAAATTTACAAACACACTCACATGCAAATCAATCATCGTTGATTTAAATCGTTGAAAGTTAAATTAGTAACTTTTAATACTTAGAAAAATAATATCCAAGGATTGTTTATCCCGATTTTTATAAAATTTTAGAGACAAAAACAATTTAGTGAGCAGTGAAAAGATTTGGACCAGGAGAACTCGTGTACAAAGCATTTAACAAAACAAATTTTATCATTAAGGGTTTTAAGGAGTAAAACTCATCGAAATTCTACAAAATTATTTTAATAAAATGACGACTGGAAGTAAGTAGGCCTATTAAAAACAATCCATACAATTTTATGAAAAAAATATATGTGACAGTTTATCAATATATTATGTTCATAAATTGTTTATAGCTGAGTATACAGGTTTGCTGCCACAGGGACTAAAAAAGTGTTTTTATTCAAATATCAATACTCCAAAACTAAAATTGAATAAAAAGCCACATACCAAGTTTCAAAAATAGGTATAGCTTATGTTCGTAAATAATAGAGAGAAAACCTTACTTATTATTCCCATAAAAATAACACTAGACAACATACTGTGATTAGCAATTTCATTAACAAACTAACTATTTGACGTATAGACTAATGGTGCAAACTAAATTTTTTTAGAAATTATGCCTACATATAGCAAAATACAATGAAACATTTTAGGGATTCAAAAACGCCCAGATTTGTTTGGTTTTTGAATTTAAATGCATAAATGTTTACATGTGTGAACCATATTATATAAGAAAGCACGTTCAGTGCAGTGCGCCAGAATCCCGGCGCTTACCTAACAATTATCATGAATAAATACGATTGTCGCAATGAAAGTGTTACGAAATTTATCGCACCCACACATACAAATAATAGACATATTGTATACCCTACAAAATTGAACAAATGGTGTTGCTGGCATTTGATACATATAGAAAATTGAACCAATTCAATTTTCAGCATCTATTGATCTCAAAGCGAGTTACCATGGTCCCGGGCCATAGGTCTTACTATGCCAATCACAGTAAGAAGGATAAATATGAAATAAAAGTAACATTTCTTCACACTCCTGGATCTTCACCACCATTCCCAAACCCAAGGAAGTCGATGGGTTATGGATATCATTAGCAGATGTCATGTGAAATGATAATCCTACAACTCCTACTGGAAGGATTTATATTAAATAGATACTGTAAATTCTAATGATGAGGTGTTTATTTACATGAGGGCTCCTGGTTTTACATACCCATGAACCTTAATTTTAACCATGAACCCATTTTCAAATTTGTACCAATAACATCTTAGCACAGGTATAACATATTATTAGGATTTTTGTAGATAGGCCTAATATTTTGGCAATGTACTTTTTTAAAAAAACATTGTAGGCTATTAAAAAATTGGTTGTGTTATACATCACTGAAAAGAGCATAGAAAACCGAGTAAAATGACACCACTCCCACCACTTCTCTAGCTTATTTAATACAGTTGCCATGAGAATTTCTCCTTTTGTATTTTTTGCAAACTATAAATAGGCCTACTGATAGCTGTATTTTGAAACCGTAAGTGATGTGAAGTTTAAATTTTGTATTTTTTCTATTCTCTATACGATCCAGGCTACATACAAAATGTTATCAAAATCTGGATAGGTAAAATGAGTGTGTTGATTTGACACAGAATGACCTTTGGACCAATCGTATAGTTGTCCCGACCGTTGTGTGTAGTTAAGTAACCTGAGTTGTTACTCTCAGGTTTCCATCTTTGAGAAAGCGTCGCAACAAGCGGCACTCCCCACTGCTCCGCCTTTTGGCGAATTTCCTCTATAGGGAAGAAGCTATTACCGTAGTTGGCATGGTAAGGCCTAGGCCCAGGACCATGATAACTTTTCGTTTTGAGGTAAAATCACCATTCGTTCGAAACTGTATATACAGTGTATACAGTACCGGTATTGTATCAATAGTATATAACTTATATATATATATTGATCTCTCGTAAAAACGGCCCCATTTTGATGAAATTTAGTTCAAACGTGAAAAGCAACATATATATGACTTTTAAGTTCAAAAACGAGACGGATCGACCCATCCAAAGGGGTATTTTGGCGGATATAACCTCAAAATGGGTTTGAGTTTTTAACGTACTATGTAATATTTTTAAAAGTCAAATGAGCTACTCCCCCGCAATATTTTACGCATATAATCCTTATAACAACTGTTCATTGAATTAAGAAAAAACACATGAGACATTAACCAAATAAAACTCTCCCCCACATGAATAACATGGGAACTTGGAAGCCTCGTGGGGCAGAGCCCTGGGGCCAAAATCAAAATTTCGGCTCGACAGTGACTAAGAACTTGAAATTATCTTTTAAATAAAAAAAAGAATCATCAAAATCGGTTAAGAAGTCCTGAAGTTTAAACTTCAGGAAGTGGGTGAACAAAAAGCAGGAATCTTTTAAATATATATATTTTAGTTTTTACCATTGTATTCAGCTTTAAAAAACAAACAAGTTGGTGTTTTTATCATTTTACAACGTTAACCATTGAGGTAGTAATTTTATTCTATTTGCAGTAGCCTATAACGGGAATTGATTGGTGCTGCACTCTAGTAGCAAAATATTTAGGGCCTAACTAATGACCGCAGGCGTCTACGGTTCTATCCGCTAGGGGCACGGACTGACTGAAAAACCTTAATATCGCCGCCAGGTCTTTGGTCGTGTTAGCTGAGTTGGCTACGTCGTGGAAACACCTTGGCCAGGTGGTGATACGATGTTCGTGGCTTCGATTCCCGCACACGACCAAAACTGACCAGATGTGCAACTCTCAATGAGTTAACCGGTCTGTGGCAACGTTGGTGGGAGGGCCCAAGTAAAACAAACGGTGGCAGGCTTGCTTAGAAGTTGACGGGATCGGTTAATTCTTTGAGACTTGCACATGATCAACACTGATTTTGATATTTTTTACTTATGTCTACTGTGTGTGTGCCAATGCGACTCTCTAAACTGAAATAAAACAATATTTTAATTAAAATACGCCATTAATCCATTTAAAAACAACAATTTCATAATCCAATTCACAGATTCTCAGGTTAATAAAATTACAAGTAAGGAACGAGACCAGCTCGTATGTCTACGCCAATGGGTTAATTGGTTACCGAGATATTGAAAGTGCTAAACACAGTACGTTGTCCAATGTTATTCTTAGGGAGAATAAAGTAATGTATTATGTCTACCCTAAGACTGCCCTTGCCTGATCAATGCTAAATTGCTCGGTGCCCAAGCAATTTTTGCCATTTGCAGAGGTTTTTTTTAACAATTCACAGTGCCTAAACTACTTTTCATAACCTAGTCATAGGGGTTTTATTCAGAAAAAGAAGATTTTGAATAAAATAAAACTAATCCCTCTTGGTGGGTTGTTTGCAAAATTGGAAAATCATCGTTTTATAAACATTTTTAAATAATATTCAAAAGTACAATCCTACGGTAGTATTTTTACAAACAATTTTACAGACAATCAAAAATAAGTGATACAAAGTGTAGGCAATTTATTTCTCTACATGGAAATGTATTTGATTTAATTGAAAAATTTCTTTTACCCGAACTACAGAAAGAAATAGGAAAACCAGGAAAAATCTACAAACTTACACTGCTGATTTAAAAAATAAATACCCCCGTAGTAGCAAACCTGCAGACTCAGCGAATTTCCAATGCTTATAAAATTATCTTAATACCACATAAAGCCACATACCAAATTTCATCAATATAAATTCATAAATAAACAATTTATGACATTTTAATTATTCTCCATAAGAATAACATGGTGGCTGAGTATGCAGGTTTGCTGAAATAAGGAAGACTAAAAGTGGGTTTTTATACAAATATCAATATAACTTAACTAGGTAAAGCCACATAACAAGTTCTATTAATTTATGTTCATAATTAAAGAAGATAACACGTTACTTATTCTCCATAAGAATAACATGGGGCTGAGTATGCAGGTTTGCTCCTACGGGAACTATCGGCTAAAAAATGGGTTTTTGCGGCTAAAAATGAAATTGTCTAACCCATCTGTGTGCCATTCTATTGCTTATTATGTTTTTTCTATACACTTCACTAATATGCCGATGAATTTCAGTTTTTTCACACTGTTAAGACTTAGAAATTGAATCGCAGCGCGACTTCACAGTCGGTGTTGAATGCTCACAAAAAAATGAAAATCCAGTCGATTTCTGCTGCGGTTGCATCCCAGGATTAACAATAGATGCAGGTACACAGCGCAGTATGCAGGAATGCCAACCACAGTGCTACAAAGGCAGAATTAAACAACAGTAGGCCTACTTACTTTAAAAACACGCCTTGAATTATGGGCCATATATTATGGGTAACTTAAACCCACGCAATTAATGGGCTGGTAACCGACCAATGTACAGTAGTAGGCCCACCATCATTAGGCCTACCTACCTTAGTTTTTTGCTGCAGTTCCATCAGGCCTTCAAATTAATCATATAGAAAGATGAAATCAGATAAAATTATTGGACGAAAAAAGCTATTTTCTTCAATCTGTGAGTGATTGTACTATAACTTAATCATAAGTTATAATAACTTAAGTCTTGTTATTCATCAATATCGAAACGTAATCTAACCTAAGTGGTCACACAGTGTACTGTACAAAAGGGGTCTATAAGAACCGAACCAGAATAAGATTCATAGGCTAGAACAAGAACGGGACTGCAGCCATTTATTTTACATAGATTATAAGTAGTTCACAATAGCTACTTTCCGCTTGTGTCAGGGCAGCCCCGCCCCCCCGCATTTAACTTAGCTAAATAACGTGTTGCCGCATGTCAGGCCTGACCCGCACATGCATTTTTTCTTTTGGATTTTTTTGTTTATTCGCCTAATCAAATGTATCAAAATAATAAAAAAAAAACAGAAGTCTGCTTTTGTGACAAATAAGGAAAATAAATAATTAAGTGACCAGCTGTGATTTTAAAAACAGCTGATTAGGAATTGTTCAGTCGTGGAAAGGGTTAAATATTTTCCAAATCAAGTTATTTACATTAGTAAGTTGAGCCTATCTGAGGGATGCAATGTGAAATATAAGATGGTATAGATGGTTATCCATGGTCCACACTTTTATTTGGTTAATGATTTCCCACCAAATTTGGTAATTTACTTTCCCTGACCAAAAAAGTTGATTTTCCCTAACTTTCTCTAACCAAAAAAGTTCATTTTCCCAGACTCGCAACCCTTTTTGGTAAAAATGATAAATATCGCCACCACGTTTTCTTTTCGGCTGCAGCTCAGTTATACAAACCCAAAAATTAAATGTCGTAAGTGTATATAAAAAGTTAGTAAATTTAAGGTTTATGTTTGCATTTTTTTAGATATATTATTATATTTTGTTTCTAGAATATAGCAATATGTGGGTACTCAAATTGTGTAGAAATTTACACTAAACATGTATATGATACCCGTTTCATGATTTAATAATTAATAAGCAAGCAATTGTCAAAATCCAATCAATCTAGGGGGCCCAGTGGGATTCTGAGGTATTTCAAATAAAATCAAAATATTTTTATTCATAGTCTATACATATATACGGTACAGTATTCGAATAGGTACTTTGGTATTATACGGATGCCACTATTTTTGGAGGTTAAATTTTTACCGGATACAAAGGATAACTACATCATTCGAAAAAACGTACTTTTATTGACTTACTGTACAAATTTTACATCATTCTGATGAGCGGTCTTTGTGTTGTGCCTCCCAAAAGGCAGCGATGTCCGCTAGGATCGTGTTGAATGCGTCGCCGCCGCTAGCAGCCAGACCCGATTGCCACAGGTACTCCGCCAAATATACAGCGCGCTGCGGCAGTTATGTTAGGATGGGTTATCATAAAAATACGTACGGTTTCCTCTTCATTTTGAGGTAAATCCCACACCAAAAGAACGTCACTGGTAATTCTATCGAACACCGGACCTCACGCGAATTTAAAATTTTTTTTATTCAAAATGACCGAAATAACGCCCTGATTCTGAAAATGATAGTCGTTTTTGTCGGAAAAGTCGGGTAAACCGGGAAAACCGGGAAAAACGGGAATTTTTTTAAATTTTTTTTCTTTCTGGAATATAGCGATGTGGGTATTCAAATTGTGCGGAATTTTACTCTGAACACGAATATGAAACCCGTTTCACAATGTATCATTTAATAAGTGAACTATAGTCAAAAACGTGTTATGTCCACACAATATAGGGGGAACGGTGGGATTCCGGGAAAAATGGGTGGGGAATTTTCTTCAGACTAGGTTAAATATAATAAAATGGAAAATTCCTATTTTTCAGGAAATTTCTCCTTTTTGGGAAATTTCCCTTTTGGAGGGAATTTCCCTTTTTTGGGGGGAAATTTTCCCTTTTTGGGAATTTTTCTCTACAATAGTAATCGCGCAATACAGCGCTCTGCGGAGTTAGGTTAGGTTAGGTTATGATAGATATACACAAAGGATTTCCGAGGTAAATGTGGGTGGGGAATTTTCTTCAGGCTAGGTTAAATATAATAAAAGGGAAAATTCCTCTTTTTCGGGAATTTTTCCCTTCAACAGTAATCGCGTAATACACCGCTCTGCGGAGTTAGGTTAGGCGTATTATCCGCCAATAATACTGTAGTGTATTATCCACTAACACTATTAGCAATAAAAATTATAGTCAAACATTAAAAGGAATATATTTTACCATTATTCTAGGAATTTACTTTTCTGCTACTTACTTTAGTGTTTTGGAGGATACAACTCGGCAGCAGAGGTGAAAAAACAGTGGGCCCTGTACAACGGCGCGTACCTGTTCTTAAACATATATTCATTCAGGTACCCCTGAAAATGTTTGTTGGAGCGCCCGTACTTTGGGACCGCCGCACGAATGTCCCGCCACTTCCTTTCAATAGTATTTGTGTGGGCTCCCGACTCATCATCCACAAAGTTTTTACTGTGGTTAACTGTCAGATATTTAAATCTGCTCTTTAGCGTATAATACGCCCGCCAACAATCTGTTATAACAATGGTACCTGGTCTCACAGTTTTCAAAATGATTTTAATTAGTGTTTTCTTTGTACGGTCTGGGACCGGTACAAAAAAACTTTCACCAGTACCCCTAACCACTCCACCAAGCACCCACTGGCCTTTCACAACTCTCCCCCGGTTGTATTTCCTCTTCCCAAATTTGGCTTCATCGATTTCTATGATACAACCTGGTCCTCCCAAGGGCTCTGTATTACTTTTATTATGATGTTCCAAAACCTCACGGTAAAAGGAAAACCAATCTACTACAGTATTTGGTCCTAATTTCAATGATTCCTCAAGAAATGTATGTCGAGGTGGATTGTGGTGAAGAAGATATATAATAAGCCTCCAACACTTCACTAGGTCCAATTTACTATTATTTAAGAACGAAGATGTTTTAGCACTTCCTCTCCAATTGCACTGTTCTTTCTTTTTCTTGTTTATTGACACATACTTCCTACACCTAAACTGTAAACTGTTCACATCCAAATCTATTTCCTCACCACATTTACCGCAATTTGTTTTGGCTTTAATTACCTTATGTCCTACTAAAAAACTTACTATCTTTTCTTTACTGTACTCTGCCGCATCCCAAAAATTCACTTCAAAAATAACACAACCTAAATTAGATGCCATCACGCAACCGCAAATACAAACACAAATTTAGCTTTTATTAATGCATCCGCTAAGTTACCCGTCTCCAGCCACAATATAAACATTGTCCGGATACGTAATATTTAGCGGACACGGTAGTGCCGGATACGTAATATTTAGAGGACACGGTAGTGCCAACCCACGACCGCCCTTCATTAAATTTCCCGCATCATGGCACTATAAGTATCGCAGTGAAATTTACGATAATTAAAGACAAAAATATATGTATTTAAAATATTTTGTATTTATTTATTATAACATAACCCAGAACTGTATGATATGGTATGATATGGCAACCCTAACTATAGTTATGTAGAGTATTCTTTCATCGATAGAATAGCCCCATTAATTTTATTTACAGTATCCATACTTATGGACTCCAACTTTTTTTTCATTCATTCAAGAGCATCAAGAGTGTACTTCATCAAAATCTAACCTAACCTAACTCCGCAGAGCATGATTACTGTTGAAGGGAAAAATTCCTGAAAAAGGAATTTTCCCTTTTATAATATTTAACCTAGCCTGAAGAAAATTCCCCACCCATTTACCTCGGAAATCCTTTGTGTATATCTATCATAACCTAACCTAACCTAACTCCGCAGAGCGCTGTATTGCGCAATTACTGTTGAAGGGAAAAATTCCAAAAAAGGGAAAATTTCACCCCAAAAAATAAAAATTCCCTAAAAAAGAATACACCCACAATAGGAATGTTCCCTTATATAATATTTAACCTAGTCTGAAGAAAATTCCCCACCCATTTACCTCGGAAATCCTTTGTGTATATCTATCATAACCTAACCTAACCTAACTCCGCAGAGCGCTGTATTGCGCAATTACTGTTGAAGGGAAAAATTCCCAAAAAGGGAAACTTTCACCCCAAAAAATAAAAACTCCCTAAAAAAGGGAAATTTCCCAAAAAGGGGAAATTTCCCGAAAAATAGGAATTTTCCATTTTATTATATTTAACCTAGTCTGAAGAAAATTCCCCACCCATTTACCTCGGAAATCCTTTGTGTATATCTATCATAACCTAACCTAACTCCGTAGAGCGCTGTATTGCGCGATTACTGTTGAAGGGAAAAATTCCCAAGAATGGGACATTTTCCCAAAAGGGGAAATTTCCCCCAAAAATGTACATTCCCTAAAAAGGAGAAAATTCTCTAAAAAGGAAAAATTTCACCAAAAAGGGGAAATTTACCGAAAGGAGGAATTTTCCCTTTTATTAAATTTAACCTAGTCTGAAGAAAATTCCCCACTCATTTACCCCGGAATCCCACCGTTCCCCCCATATTGTGTGGACATAACACGTTTTTGACCATAGTTCAATTATTAACCCTAGGAGTGGCGATCCGCCGGTTTCCGGCGGATTTTTGTGTCGCCTATTGTGGCGATCGCCGGTTTCCGGCGGATTTTGACCGAAAATTTTGCAACGTAAATAAACCTCTATTAATCAACTCAAAAGTGAATAATATATATATCATTCGAAAGATAATATTCTGAACTTTCATTTTATTACATAAACAAACCCTGTAGCAGGTATATAACAATGTCACCGCGATTAGAAATCAAATGAATTTTAGGCGCGACACGCTACTTGCAGCTGACACTTGGGAAATGTCAAAACATGACTTTTTTGAAATTACCCACCTCGGGTAATTTTCGTCGCACGATGTTGCGGGAAGTACCAATGCACAGCCAAGGAGTTATATTTCATTTTGGTATGGAGTTTTAGATCGATATATTGATTTGACAGATCATATGATTTTATAAACACAGATGATTTTTGTTCTTCTGTAAAATGGCGATCCGCCGGAAACCGGCGGATTGCAAAATCGAATATATATCCAGTGTAATGTTATATTTGCATGACATATAATATCTTATTTGAAAGAAGAAAGAATGACGAATAATTTGGTGTTGCGCGATGGCAGCACTGACTCCACCGTCAGCTGCTATGAGTTAATAATTATTACAAGGCTATTTCTAATAAAAATATTTTCCGAAGTGACTGCGTACACGTCCAATATAAGGGCAAATTCACTTCGCTACCGCTTAGGTTATGTTGGGTTAGGTTACGTTACGTTATGTTTCGTTAGGTTAGGATATGTTAGATTACGTTAGATTAGGTTAGGAGGTTTTCTGGCTCTCAATTTGTTTTAAAAATCACAGGAAAAGTAACGTACGGTGCATAATTTGGAACGGACGTGAACAGTAGCGGCTCACGTCGGACGTGTACGTAGCCACTGCCAATATTTTCCATTTGAGAAATCGTGTTTGATATTTTCGTGTTTTATAACTATTATCAGTGAGTTATTACTAAATAATTTATTATTACGGAGTTTTTAGTGTAAGTGAAGTGTTTGTGTGTATATAACAGTAATCTTTATGCATTATATTATGCATAAATATTACTGAAGTGTGACAAATAGTGTTTATAAAGTGTTGTGTTTACTCCTACATAGGCCTAGTGAAATTTGCCAAATCCGCGACTGTTTAGTGCTACATAACACATATAAAAACAATAATTTACCCTAAGTGTTATACATTTTTATGTAGGTAATTGAATGTACTACAGCATGGTTATATTGGTTTGGGGGTAAAATATTTGGTCAAAAAGTTATATACTAAAAACTGTGAAATTTTTTTTTCCAAATACGCAAAAATTCCAAAACGTTATTTTATTTACATGTATTTATAAGTGACAATAATTTTTTACCATAAACCTATGACTTTTTTGGATTCCTTACTTCATTAGCTCTACAAATATATATATATCATTATTAGTATACATATATATTACATTACTTATTTACATCACAAACTAACACTGTACAGTTTACGCATTTTTCGGGTTTCCGTTTATTATTACATTATGCCCCAAAAAACTTATAAAAAAATTCTTTCCCCAACATGTTATATATTTATATATAGGGAATTAGATTGTCTACAAAATGTATATAATGAATTTTCCATAAAGAATCTGTGGAAAAAATTTTACCCTGGCTGCGTTTGAAATTTCAAAAAAAAAAATCAAAATTTTCTTATTCTTTTCACTTACCGGAAAAAAATGTCTAGATCTTTATTATTTTACTATTTCTAGAATCTCCTGTTCTTTCTGAACAAAATGAATATAAAGTTAACTTGTTTACTCTAACGGTTGAATTTATATGGATTTTTAAAAAAAGGTCTGCAAAATCGCCAAATTTAGCTAGCCACACTACGCGTTAACATGGCGCCACTCCTAGGGTTAAATAATACATTGTGAAACAGTTTCATATTCGTGTTCAGAGTAAAATTCCGCACAATTTGAATACCCACATCGCTATATTCCAGAAAGAAACAAAATTTTAAAAAATTCCCGTTTTTCCCGGTTTTCCCGACTTTTCCGACAAAAACGACTATCATTTTCAGAATCAGGGCGTTATTTCGGTCATGTTGAATAAAAAAAATTTTAAATTCGCGTGAGGTCCGGTGTTCGATAGAATTACCACGTCACTCATTATGAAAACAAATGTAACGTAGTGCACGGCAATAAATCACTCATGACACTGACCCAGATACAGGCGGTGACAGGTGATGCGCGCGCTCCGGTCAACGACCTAACCTTGGCCTATTTGGAGGGGGTTTGGCGGCCGGAAGTATGACTCATCAGGTATCATTCGATTCGTAACGAAACAAAGAAAGTCCTACAATCATTTTTATGATAACTCATCTAAACATAACTGCCGCAGCGCGCTGCATACGGGTGGCATCCGTATAATACCAAAGTACCTTTGAATAGAGTCAAAGTTCTATTCTAAAACTAAAAATTACATTCATATCAGGTTATATTAATGGAGACAAATTAATAAATGTTTAAATTTCCGTAAAAATTCCCTAAAATGAGAAAACTTCCCATACATTTTTTGCTCTTTGGAGTTAGGTTAGGTTAAGTTACAAGAAAAATACAACCTAACAAACTAACTCCGCAGAGCGCTGTATGGGAAATTTCCCCTTTTTCGGGAATTTTCCCCTAAACGGAAAATCTTCCATACAGCGCTCTGCGGAGTTAGGTTAGGTTGTATATTTATCATAACCTAACCCTGCAGAGCGCTGTATGAAAGATTTTCCCATACATGTTACCGGTACTTAAGGTTATATATTTATCATAACCTAACCTAACTCAGCAGAGGGCTGCATGGGAAATTTTCCCTTTTTAGAGAAATTTTCCCAAAGTTGGGAACTTTTCCAACTTTAGGGAATGTTTCTCTTTTTGGGGAAATTTCCCCTTTATAGGGAATTTTTCCCGTAGTGGGATCATTTTCCATATATTCACAAAAATGTCCCCACCCTATACCCCGGAATCCCACTGGGTCCCCTAGATTGACTGGATTTTACTCTTTATTTTCATAATAGTTCGCTTATTAATTGTTCAATTGTAAAAATTATTACACAATTGTGTTCAGGATAAAAATTCCCTACAATTTGAGTACCCACAATGTATATTTTAAGACGACAAAAAATTTCCCGTTTTCCCGGGAAAAATGGCTTTTTCGAAAAAAACCATTTTCAAAAAACAAACAAACCGACCATAACAAACAATTTGAGAAAAAAAATTAAAAAAAAGTGGTGTCTGGACGTCGACATTGTTACCTTATTTTTTTATTTTATTGTCGGCAAAGCCAATACGTACATAAATTGATATAATCTACAATTTCACAGCCAACTTCTAGGCCTATGTGGACAAGAAATCAGATTTTATATTAGCCTAGAGAACAAATTTGTATTAATTTAAAACTGAAAAACTTACCTCCTAAGCTTGCCCCAAAACATTTGTTTGATGGTCCAAATTTTGGGCCTCTCTTTCGGCTGGGTCCAGACATTCTATTATTTTTACTCTAAATATTACAGTGTTAAGAGTTCAGAATTCATGGAAAGTAGAAGTAAACCAATGGTTTGATTAGGTCTACTTAAAAAGTTATTGGTGATAGTTATCAATGATAGTACATTACACCTCATTGCTTTGTACTCACATAATATCTGCAGAGGAAAAAAATTAATTTTTAACCGAAATCTAGTACAACAATCATCTAACTAACCGCTAAGGTTTTTCTTATCTAAAACAATATTACTATAGATAACAAATTGGCAATTGAAGTGACATATAAATTCACATCATCTTATCATCTTAGCCTTCTGTGGCCTGCTCTTTCTTCTCATCTCAACTTGCTTCAACCAGTGTTGCCACCACCAGGTAGAAGAAATTTTACCCTAAACGTGTGATGAAATTACCCTAAATTACCCTAAAATTACCCAAAGAGTTGATTTTCTTCTCTAAAAGCTCAAAATACACCCGAGATTGGTTTTAAAACAAGATTAAGGCATAAAAAGTTAGGTAACATAGCACTTAATACTCGTCTTTGGCCCTATATCACACAAAATACGAAATATGTATTAAACAATTCAAATAATTATTCTGTAGTAATATTTTGTACCTAATCAAAACCTGGACCTGGTGTCGCTAATTATAGAAACTTGCTGATACATATTAATTATTATTAACGCAATTATTGGGAGTACTTCATTGTTTTATAAACTTATTTCAGTTGTACAAATTTGTTGATGTTATTTTAGCGAATTTCCCCTATAGGGAAGAAGCTATTACCGTAATCAGCATGGTAAGACCTACCCTAGGTCCGGGACCATGATAACTTTTCGTTTTGAAGTCCCCAGACCCCAAAAACACCATTCGTTCAAAACTGTATATATGCATATATATATATATATATATATTGCTTGACTTGTATATTAGGGCTACTAATATTATTATTTTTAAAAACATTATTAACAAAGTACCCTTTTTTGAAAAATGTGTATTTGGACTGACTAGTTTCAACCATAATGGCCATCTTCAGATTCACATAATCTCAACAAATTTTGTTTTATATTAATTACAAACATATGTTAAGAAAAAATAATGTATGAATGTATGATGTAATAATGTATGACCGCTTCAAAGATAGGGTGTTGTTGTTCACACAGCACAAGGTTGTCCCCAGGACATCCCAAGGACATCACAGTGGGATATGCAGGATATCCCAGGATCATCCCTATCCCATCCCATGATATCCTCAAGATACCCTCAGGATGTCCCCAGGACACAAAAATGTCCTCTCCCCACGACATCCTGGGGACATCCTTCAGGATGACCATGGTATGTCCCTTGGACCTAACCAGGACATGATAATGAAAGCCATAGGACATCCCCAGGATGTCCCACAGGATTATCTGGGGATATCCCTCGGACCACAAAAGGATATTGTATTTTGAAGCCCTAGGACATCCCCAGGATGTACCACAGGATGTACTGGGGACATCCCTCGGTTCACAAAGGGATATTGTACTCTGAAGCCCTAGGACATCCCCAGGATCTCCCACAGGATTTACTGGAGACATGCCTTTGACATGTATTGAAAGGTGTCCCATTATTCTATCAGTGTCTAACTTGCATAGTATTTAAAATATTTTGTGGATCTTTCTTATTATTTAAGTATATATGCATCTCTTCTTTGACGTTAAGTTGTTCTAGCTTTTTTCGTTTTCTTCTAAGTTTTTATATTTATGTCCTGTATTAATTATGTGTTCTGCATAATTGGATCTCATAGATGTGATATTTCTTGACTTCAGGGCTTGTAAATGTTCTTTAAATCGAACTCTAAAGTTTCGTCTTGTTTGGCCAATGTAATGCTATCACATTCGCTACATGAATTCTATATATGCCAGATTTACTGTATTGATCTTCTTGAATATTTTCATTTTTTGTTACTTTAGAGTTGATAAGGTTAAATGCATTATTTTTTGTTTTATAACTTATTTTCAAGTTTGAGTTTTTCAAAGTACGTCGTATCGCTTTTTCCATTTTTGAATTAAAATAGAACGCACATATATTTGGTATCATCATTCGTTGCTGTCATATTGTTTCTTTTTTGTTTTCTTATCTTCCGATTTATCATTCTTTCGATTGTCTTTTTCTTATACCCATTTTTCATAGCTAAATACTGTATTTTTTCTTTTTCCTTTTTGAAATTTGAGTTATTTAGTGGCAGGTTTACTAGTCTATGTACCAAAGAATGGAATACAGCCATTTTTTGGTGCCAGGGATGGTTAGAGTTCAATGGGATTATTATTATGTCAGTATAGTGGTTTGTTTTCTAAATATATCGAAATAATGTTTGTTCTTACTGTAGTTGAGTTTTATTTATATTTGCATAAAAACCCCATATTTTGTGTTCCTTGTTGCAGCAAACCTGCGCGTACTCAGCCCCAATGTTATTCTTATGGATAATAATAAAAATGTTATCCTATACTCTAATATGAGTAAGGTTTGCTTGCTTGCTTGCGACACGGATCTCAAAAACGGCTCTAACGATTTCCTTCAAATGTTCGAAATAACTAATTTCTGGGATAAAAATAAGTTCTAGACAGGCCTCATCCCCAGGAAAAGTCAAATAATGTAAAAAAAACGAGTTTGCACGCAGCACGCTGACGTGAGGGAAGTGATTTTCCACAAAAAAAATTAAAACTCAGAACCAGTGTAAAAACAAACATTCATTCACACTTTTATTGAAATCTGAAAACATTGATTTTTTGGCTGTTCTGATGCTCCTGGTTTTATTTACCTGCAATGCTAGGAATACAATTTTTCAAATTATAAGGTAAGGAGAGGGTCCAGCCAGGCTTGAAAAAAGTAGACGTGAGGTTGCTGGGGATGAGAAAAGTACACCTACAAATGAATATCAGGCTTTTTAATGTAAAACCCCCATAAGACAACGTACTGTGTTTAGTCGATACACATTTTCTTTAATAACTCTGTAAATATTTATGCTAGAATGACGAGAGAGGGCTTACAACTTTCGCCTCACTAATTCCCATATTCTTAAATGAATAAATTTTACATGCGGGGCTTTTCCGATCCTTTTTGGGCCCGAAAACTCGAAATTTGAATGATTAATCCCCAAAAAAGGGGTTTAGAGTTTCTGATTGTTTTGCTCAACGAACTTGTCCAACAGATTATAGAAAGGAACGTCCCTACCAAATTTTAAGTAAATCGGTCAAAAAATGCGACCGCTAGAGTGCATACACATAATATATATATATATATATATATATATATATATATATATATGTCTATATATATATATATATATATATATATATATTTAATTTTGAACGACCCCCCAAAACGTGTTCAGGGGTCACGTTAGGAACTTCGGTGGCGGTCCCGGGCTTAAGTTTCACCGTGCGGGTCATGCTAATAGTTCACTTTCCAAAGGAAATTCACTAATAAAATGAAAAATTCAAAAAAATTAACATTTTTGGCGTATGGAGTTTCAAATCAAAAGAATTGTGACAGCTGTTCATAATCAACCAGGGAACTGTCAAAGTAATACTCATGTTGTATATGATTATAACAAGTGGTTTCCTGAGAGCAGAGATTAAAAGATTTGTGTGAAGATTTCATAAATAGAGTCGTAAAATAAATTAAAGGGAGATTGAGCTATACATAACAACTGGAGTGGCCTTAAAAATGTATAAAAGAGGCAAATGAGTTATACAAATCTGATTATCAGTAGGGGGAAGGGGGAAGTGGTGAAATATTAATCCAAGTCATCTAAACAAACTGACTGGCCTTCCCCCGAGCAAAGCTCGACCCCCCAGGTACTATATTGCTTATTTATGAATGTATATTAAAGGAACTTGTAAATTCATTGAGTATGCAGGTTTGCTGCGACGGGGGTATTTCTAAATAATAATGCCCAGAGAATATGTTTATCATCTTATTACTATATGATTTGATGATATGTTTCATTTCAAATACACCACATCACACAAATTTACACATGTTATGCCTTGTTGTGATGTTTTTATGTGCACTCACCTAGCTCACCATGGGGATTTCACAGGCATAAAATACAATTTAGTTCCTTCATACAAATAAGTGTCAAAATAGAAACCAACCTGGCTCACGCCGGTTTGAACTCAAATCATGTAAGGATTTAAAAGTCGAACAGACTTGATGATGACATTCTGGTTCATTATCATCGTCGTCGTCGTCGTCAGTCAACAGCTCCAACAGCTCCATCAAACACATGAACTACTGGGGATTTTCACTTGAAACTTGGGACATGTATTATTCTTATTTAAGGTAAACTTGGTATTGAGATTCTCATTTTAAGCTTATATTCTTTCAAAATGGTGTCCATTTTAAGTCTCAATAACAACGTAAAATGTCAGTAAACATATTTTCTACAATAGCGATATAAATCTAACAACCTATATTTAACCAAATTAACCGGATATATTTTTACTGTTTAGGATTTTAGCGAATTTCCCTATACACGCACGCACGCACACACACACACACACACACACACACTCACACACACACACACACACACACACACACACACACACACACACACACACACACACACACACACACACACACACACACACACACACACACACGAGCACGATAACTCTCGTAAAAATGATCAGATCTTGATGAAATTTGGTATCAACATGTAAAGCAACATTTATGACTTTAAGTTCGAAAATCAGCCAGATTGCTCCATCCGAAAGGGTATTTGGGGGGGTTTTGTACCTCTATTTTTTTGAATTTTTTATATATAATTTGTAAAATAGTCAAATTTGAGTTTTTACCATTGGATTAAACTTAAAAAACACACAATTTGGTATTTTGATGATTCCTTTACGTCAATTGGTTACCGATATATTGAAAGTGCTAAACACAGTGCGTTGTCTAATGTTATTCTTATGGAGGAAAGGAAAAATTTAATATCTCGCTTATTTATGAACGTATACTGACGAAACTTGGTATAATTAAGGCTTCACCTGGTTGTGGTCTATTGATATTTGCTCAAAAAAAGTTTTTGTAAAAGGCTCCCAAAGCAGCAAACCTGCGTACTCAGCCCCATGTTATGCTTATAGACAATAATTAAATGCTCTGTCTCCCTTAATATGAACATAAATTAATAACAACTGGTATACAACCTCACCTAGTTGAGTTATATTGATATTAGCATAAAATCCCATTTTTTTGTTCCTTGTTGCAGCAAACCTGCGTACTCAGCCCCAATGTTATTCTTATGGGGAATAATTAAAATTGTATATACCGCTTATTTGTGAATATATTTGTATGAAACTTGGTCAGTGGCTTTATGTAGTATTAAGACATTTATATCTCCATTGGAAATTCGCTGAGTATGCAGATTTGCTGCGACGGGGGTATTTTATATTATTATGTTGTGCTCAATTTTGGATACATAACATAATGTGATTCAATGTTATCTGTTCGAAAATTAAACTTCCTGTTCTTTGTGATTACATGCAACTTTAGTCTAATACTGAATAGGATATAGGATGTACATGCTAGTAATATCTCTTTTTTAATACTTTTAATTTACCCAGCACATAATGTAAATGTTTTAATTCCTGGAAAACCCATTTTACATTGCCAAAACATCTAAAATTAAAAATTATAAAGAGGCTCTAGATTTTACCCTATAATTACCCTAAAATCTCCATTACCCTAAAATTACCCTAAGACCAGTACAATTACCCTAAAAAAGGGTAATTACCCTAAAAGTGGCAACACTGCCTTCAACTCTACCAGTTTTTTGTCATTGTTTGTAAATAAGAGGGAATAAACATATGGCAGAGGCTACGTACACGTCCGACGTGAGCCGCTACTGTTCACGTCTGTTCCAAATTATAACACGTTAATTTTCCTGTGATTTTTCAAAAAAAATTGAGAGCCAGAAAACCTCCTAACCTAATCTAACGTAACGTAACGTAACCTAACCTAACGTAATGTAACGTAACCTAACCTAAGCGGTAGCGAAGTGAATTTGCCCTTACATTGGACGTGTACGTAGTCACTTCGTAAACATATCATGAAACACGAAGCTTGATTGATTTTCCTCTTTTAAAAGTACATACATAATGATAATATGATTGACAATGTATATGTAAATCAATTATTGATATGTACAGGACATTAAAAATTATACATAATTTATTGTCATAGCATGAAATTCACTGCTAACAATTACAATCCAGTGTAACAATGAAATATTCGTTACAGAATTCAAAAATTAAAACTGATATCAAAGCAATTCCTTGGGGACGGAGACAAACTCATTAGAAGTCACAGTATCTAGAATATAGTGTTAGAAGTTGTACAAAAGAAATATGAGTTAAGAGCTCATTCCTCCAAATAGCATTTTGTACTACTCTGATAAACTGTATGAATAACAATGAGTAAAATATAAACATGAGTTCCCAAAATATATGCTAATAAATAAATTTTGAAATTAGTTAATATTGATTACTTATTGGAATCTGGAGATATTGACAATAAGAAGACTAAACAACAGCATATCAGACAAGTTTCGAAGGAAAAAGAATTTAAATATAGGGCCAGCCATTCGAGAAGGGGAAATGAGACATAAGCCTAGCGCGCACTAGGGCGGCACGGCACGGACGGACGGTACGGCACGGACGGCATTTTTAAGGGGGGTTGCGCGCACTAGCCAAGGACGGATGGAACAACCGCACATCCGCAATTTAAGGACAGTCTGCGAGCTATACTCTGACACACATTATGGATACAGATCAGGAAGTGGTGTGATGGTTAATTTTTTTAGCAGAAGAAGATGGAGAGACTAGAAGGTGAAAGCAAAGATTTTAAAAGTAGCACCGATCTCTTCCCTTATATTTTCCGCACGCTTGGCGTTATTAAAATATTCCGGATGACGCATGAAGTATAGTTCAGGGTATTTGTCTACAAGCACAATCAACTTAGATACATCCATATGCAACTTAGACTTTTTGACAACTACTCTGCAATCAGTGGAGATCGGCCAAAGTCCCGTACCGCCCGCCCGGTCGGTGCGCTGATCACCGTTACGGCCGGTACGGCAGCTCGGAAATGTACTGAAGTTCGATCCCCCGGACTTTTTAACAAACGGCGGAAGGTGCCGGTCCTCCGTTGCCGGCTGTCCCGCCGTAGTGGGCGCACTCACATTACATTCAATGTTATTTACTTTTAAAAATTTCCTTGATCTGACTGTCGTCCGTCCGTGCCATGCCGCCCCAGTGCGTGCTAGGCTATACACTGTACAAAGAAGTTCCAAGTGCAAATTTTTGCGGGTGCACACTGTCAGCCAATCCATACGCCTCTAATTTCCTATGGAGAAGTCTTTGGCTAACATAATCAAACGCTTTCGCAAAATCATCAAGCTCAATAGCCAGGGCCTGATTAAGAGTTGTGGCGCCTACAGGCTTGAGTTGATTTGGCGCCCCCTTTAAACTATTGAAGGGAGAAGTGAGTCGAAAAGTCTTTGAGTGCTTGGATATATATTGATCATAATATATATTAATATAGAGGCCGATAATATTTTGGATGCGTCAAGTGTCTTTGTCTCTTGTCAAAGACCGAGCTTCATCTCTATCCAACCAATAAGTGTTCACCTAAACTCAGGGGCACCGCTGGTATCCCCTTAAAGCATATTGTCTGATCTAAAGGGTCCTATATATCTCTTGGTTTCAGTTCAGGGCCAGATTTAAGCATTGACTACGCATAGGCGCGCCTAGAGGCCCTCACCACAAATGGGGCCCACACCACTCACAAATACCTAAATACCACTCATGAAAACCTAAAACAAGCAAAAAAGGTCACCAGGTTGGTGACGTGGGGCGATAAGGACCCGCACTACCTAGGTCACATATTGCACCGCTTCGATACCGATGACCGTTTTAAGAATGTAATCCCGTCCCGAAATAAACCTGAGGTAAAATAAATACCGCCCGAAAAACGGGATTATTTGTCCACGTAATACTCCCGAAATTTCGAGACCCGTCAATGAGGTAAGGAACAACTATACTAAGCTTCTGTCAAAGTCAGTGCTGCCACTCTAATCGTAGCAAATTACTCCAACGCCGGACTAAAAATCCCCTATTTTACACCCATCCGATCGCGAAATTCCGCCAATAATCCACCAAGGCTGATTTATAACAAAAATCCCCATTTAACCCAGCAGCCATCCTGAAAATCCACCAATAATCCTCCAAGGTTTAAATTTTTAAAACAATTAAATTATTGACATTACATATTAAAAATTTAATTCCCGCTGTTCGATTCACCGTTTCAAACTGTAAATTACCATGTAAAGGAGTAACAATTATTGCATTTGTTGTTGAGGGGTTAAATGACAGTTACAGTAAAGCGCTGATTTTTGTCTGACATCTGTACTCGCGGATGTAGACCCGTTTGCCACTCAACCGGCTTTATGACAGCACCGTTTTCGGATATCCTTATAGGGCTAGATTTAGGATAGGCGCAGCCAGTGGTGGTGCGGGCCCTTACTACCCGGGATGGTCGGTCAGTGACCTTTTTTGCTTGGTTGGTTGAGGCTTTTGCATATGATTTTGTGTGGAGTGGGCTCCTAGGCCCGCGCTAATGTAGTATTGGATACACTCTTATGTATCGGACCCTGCCTCCTTAGCATTGGAAGGCTCGATACAGTTATACTTCAACCGACGGGACGCCTTAACAGCGACGACGCGACAGAGACGGAACGGATCCCCATGGGGAAAACGAAAATAGTACGTAGTGACATATGGACACAGTGTAATCAACGAGATTGAATTAAAAATAGAGCTCTCGTCTCGTCTTAAAAAAGTGAAGCCTCACAGAAGAATATGTTTGTAAATAAATCATCTGATAAAAGAGTAATAAAGACTAACCTAACTTGTGAAGAGAGGATTTGATTGGTTAAACGGTTTTCTGACCTATATATTTATTTGATTCGTTTAGTGCAGACGCCACTATTGCGCACCAAATTATAGGCAGATATACTAAAATACCCCCGTCGCAGCAAACCTGCGTACTCAGCGAATTCCAATGCATGATATATGACTTAATACCACGTAAAGCCGCATACCAAGTTTCATAAAAATATATTCACAAATAAGCGATATATACTATTATAATTATTCTCCATAAGAATAACATTGGGGATGAGTATATAGGTTTGCTGAAACAAGGAACATAAACAATTTGTTTCTATGCAAATATCAATATAACTCAACTAGGGGAAGCTACATACCTAGTTTCATCAATATTCATTCATAAATAAGCGATATATTCCATTTTGATTAATCTCCATAAGAATAACATGGGGGATGAGTACGCAGATTTGCTACAATAAGGAACGAAAAAAGTGGGTATTTAGGTAAATATCAATATAACTCAACTAGGTGAAGTCATGTAAGAGGGTTTTTTTTAATTTATGTTCATAATTAAGTGAGACAGCATTTTCATTTTTCTCCATAAGAATAACATGGGGGCTGAGTACGCAGGTTTGCTGCTACGGGAACCTTCAGAAAAAATTGTTTTTTTGAGCAAATAACAATAGACCACAACCAGATAAAGCCGTATACCAATTTTTGTGAGTATACGTTCATAAATAAGCCAGATATAACATTTTTCTATTCCTCCATAAGAATAACATTAGACAACGTACTGTGTTTAGCACTTTCAATATCTCGGTAACCGATTGTCGTAGAGGAATGATCAAAATACCAAATTGTGTGTTTTTTAAATTTGAATCCAATGGTAAAAACTAAAATTTGTCTATTTAAAAATTATATGTAAAAAGCTCATAAAACCCATTTTTGGGGTACAAAACCCCCCCAAAATACCTCTTAAGGTAGAGCGATATGGCTGGTTTTCGAACTTAAAGTCATAAATGTTGCTTTACACGTTTATACCAAATTTCATCAAAATCGGACCTTTTTTACGAGAGTTATCGCACCCACGGACACACACACACACACACACACACACACACACACACACACACACATTTATATATATATATATATATATATATATATATATACAGTTTCAAACGAATGGTGTTTTTGGGGTCTGGGGACCTCAAAACGAAAAGTTATCATGGTCCCGGGCCTAGGTCTTACCATGCCGACTATGGTAATAGCTTCTTCCCTATAGGGGAAATTCGCTAAAACATAGGATAACCACAAATTTAAGAAATACCCCAACAAGATAAAAAACCCCCATGTTATTCAGTAAAATCTGCCAAGAATCCGCCAAAAGCCTTAATCCGCCAAAAAATATAGTCAGCATATAGTCAGCCTAATGTTTAATCAGACTTTGTCAATAGTATCAACTCTTGTTTCCGTTCATTGGAAAGCGTCAAATACATCGGACTGAAAGACACCACGAGGATTTGCCCAACGAGGTTAATTTATATCTAGATCTATTGTCTGGTATAAAAAAGGGGAACCTATTTGGTCGACCAACATGTTTCCCCTCTGTCCCATCTGCACGGTAAACAACATTTTATCATAGATTAAACATACTCCTTCCTTAGGTATTTTTAATCATATGCCTTGTGGTATTCTTGATCTATATTATACGGTTACCTAAGGATAATGTCGATCAGCATGTAGGCTTCACTTTTTCCCCCTAAACGAGCCCTAATCCTATACTCTAATATGAGTAAGGTTTGATTGCTTGCTTTTGCTTGCTTGCTTGTGACACGGATCTCAAAAACGGCTCCAACGATTTCCTTAAAATGTTCGAAATAACTAATTTCTGGGATAAACATAAGTTCTAGACAGGCCTTATCCCCAGGAAAAATCAAATAACGTAAAAAAACTAATATGAAAAGTTAAAAAATTAACATTAGGCTTATGGAGTTTCAAATCAAAACAAAAGAATTGTAACAGCTGTTGTTCATAATCAACCAGGGAACCGTCAAAGTAATACTCATGTTGTATATGAGTACCTGGGGGGCCGAGCTTTGCTCGGGGGAAGGTCAGTCAGTTTGTTTAGATGACTTGTAGTAATATTTCACCACTCCTCCCTCTACTGATAATCAGATTTGTATAACTCATTTGTCTCTTTTCTACATGTTTAAGGTCCCTCCAGTTGTTATTCATAGCTCAATGTCCCTTTGATTTATTTTACTACTCTATATATGTAATCTTAACTCAAATCTTTTAATCTCTGCTCTCAGGAAACCACATGTTATTAATCATAAAGTACATGAGTATTACTTTGACAGTTCCCTGGTTGATTATGAACAGCTGTTACAATTCTTTTGTTTTAATTTGAAACTCCATAAGCCCAATGTTTAGTTTTTTTACATTATTTGATTTTTCCTAGGGATGAGGCCTGTCTAGAACTATTTTTATCCCAGAAATTAGTTATTTCGAACATTTGAAGGAAATCGTTGGAGCCGTTTTTGAGACCCGTGTCGCAAGCAAGCAAGCAAACCTTACTCATATTAGAGTATAGGATTATTAACATGTGGTTACCTGAGAGCAGAGATTAAAAGATTTGTGTGAATATTACATAAATAGAGTAGTAAAATAAAACAAAGGGACATTGAGCTATAGATAACACCTGGAGTGACCTTAAAAATTTAGAAAACAGGCAAATGAGTTGTACAAATGTGATTATCAGTAGGGGGAAGTGGTGAAATATTACTCCAAGTCATCTAAACAAACTAACTGGCCTTCCCCCAAGCAAAGCTTGGCCCCCCAGGTACTATTATAGTATGTTATTAACTGCCCTGTTTGAAACCGTGTTGACGGGACGGGGGTTAGTAAGCTGAGAAACTGTGACATCTCTTAATAGTTTACATCAATCGTCAAAATTGGCTATTCAAAACATAATAGATACTTATACCATGTATATGTCCTTATATGGTCGAATAAGTTAGTTTGAAATTATTACTACCGCTCTATTAGGATATTTTAACCTTTGTTGAAAGGGCATAAGCAAGGTACAATAATTATTATTATAATCTAAATGTGTTACTAAGATACTTATTTATTTATCAGCAATGTTATTAATGCCATCAAATTATTGTTCTTATTACAAAATTCGTCTTAGTACACTTAAATTTATTATAAACTATTTAGTTATTGTATTACTTTTTAATGTAAATATTATTTGGATAGCATAAGAGTACGATACTGGAACACACCCCCATTTCTGACGTCATAATTCAAGATGGCTGCTTGGGTTGAAAGGAGTAGTAGTAGGGCTGTCACTGTAGGACATTGTAGGAGGGTCGGGAAATGTAGCGTTTACTATGACTGCTAAAGTCGTGTTCTGTGATCGTTTATTAGTTAGGTTAACATTGAATTTAGTGTATATACTAGTGCGAAATTCGGGCAATACAATGAGTCGCTAATAGTGAAAATGTGTAGTGATTCTGTGAGCTAAAATTGTGATTGTAGGCTAACTGGCCTGCCTCCTCAAATATAAAAATTGGTATTTTGAGTGCATAATTAGAATAAAAATCATTCAAAATGTGGAACATGGTGTGTGATGTGATGCCTACCATATCAGAAGATAGTATAAGTCAGAGAAGTTCGCAGTTTTCGGGGGAAGATGCAAATTTTGAACAGCTTATGGTATCAATGTTGGACGAAAGGGATAAACTTATGGAAAGTTTACGGGAGACCCAAGAAAGATTGGGCGAAACAGAGGCAAAACTCGCTGAAGTCGAAAAAGAAAGGGATTCTCTTCAGAGGCAGATTTCAGCCAACCTACCCCAGGTGTGTACTACGTGTGTTACTACTATCAGCCATTCAGAGCTACCCCCTTTGCACCCGATTTGGAGCTTTATTGATTCCTTGTTGGCAAACCCTTACCGCCATATTCCGTCAATTAAAACTTATTATCAATAAAATCCTATAATATATTTTGAAGAAATGTATTAATAATGATTTCTTTAAGTCTTTTTATCAAGCATTTCCAAATTTTTCAGTTAGTTGCCAAAAGGTTGAACGTTTAAATTGAGGTTAGGGAGTAGCTTTGAGTAGGCATTGAAGCTTAGATCTAGACATGTTCATAGGATATAGAGACAAATACAGGGTACTAATTATTGCTTACTGGTAGTTAAAATGTTACTGGTTTCCATAATTACAAATATTAAATAATTTGTATTTAAAGTGATCATCATTCACAAGTTGCTGATATGATATTTTCTGTTTCTGATCACCAACCACAATTTAAATTCAACAGGTCGTTTAGAACAGATAATATTCTAATATTTAGGTATCTTCTGGAAAAATACAGTTGGAGCGATGCTTATTTGTCATCTGATGTTAATGATAAAGCTGATGCCTTCTTGTCAACTGTTAACTAACTTATTGTTTCAAACTTTCATTTCCTTATGAGAAGGCAAGAGTGTGTTCAAAAAAGTTTTTCTCCAAAGTGAAACTAGATCCTTCAGTAATCAAGCTGCGTGAAAACCTAATGGAAATGTAATTTTCCACTAAGGATTTGAGTTCCTCACATTCCATGAGACAGTCATACCTCGAGCTAAAAAAGAAATTTAGGGAACAAATTAGGTCGGCCTCCTCAAAGGCTAGACAAGTTTTTAATACATTGATTCCGCGGAATGTAAGTCTAGGGCTATCTGGGGTGTCATTAGCGAAACTATCCCTAACCAAAAATCAATGTCCTTTAAAAAACTCAAAATTGAGAATGAAAATGGAAATCTTTTACACTCTCCCGAAGAAGTAGCAAATGAATTCAATACGTTCTTCTCCAGTATTGGAGGTAGGCATAATGATGGCTCTCCTATGGTCCTGGACCTTCCCGTCAATGTTCCACGTGTTTCCTCTTCTCTTTTAGCGAATTTCCCCTATAGGGAAGAAGCTATTACCGTAGGTCTCATGGTAAGACTTAAGCCCGAGACCATGATAACTTTTCATTTTGAGGTCCCCAGATGCCAAAAACACCATTCGTTCAAATGTTTATATATGTATATATATATATATATACAATCCAATCCAAGCTTATATTTATATATATATATTTATATATATATATATATGTGTCCGCAAGCACGATAACTCTCGTAAAAAAGGTCCGATCTTAATGAAATTTGGTACAAATGTGTAAAGTACCATTTATTTGAACGAGTTCGAAAACCAGACGAATCGCACTATCCAAAGGGGGGTTTTTGGGGGGTTTTGTACCCCAAAAATGGTTTTTTTGGGGTTTTCACATGTGATTTTTATTTAAATCAAATTTTAATTTATACCATTGAATTCAGCTTAAAAAAACAAACAATTTGGTATTTTGATCATTGCTCTATGTCAATTGGTTACCGAGATATTCAACGTACTAAACACAGTACGTTGTCTAATGTTATTCTTATGGAGAAAAAGAAAAATTGTATATCTCGCTTATTTATGAACATAAACTGATAAAATTTGGTATAAGGCTTGATCTGGTTGTGGTTTATTGTTGTTTGCACAAAAAAAATTTTTCGCCTATGGTTTCTGTAGCAGCAAACCTAGGTTCTTGGTCCCCATGTTATTCTTATGGAAAATACTTAAAATGTTATATATCGCTTATTTATGAATGTATATGGATGAAACTTGGTATGTGGCTTCACTAAGATGAGTTCTATTGATATTTGCATAAAAACCCAATATTTGGTGTGCCTTGTTGCAGCAAACCTGCGTACTCATCCCCAATGTTATTCTTACGGAGAATAATTAATATTTTAACTATCGCTTGTTTGTGAATACATTTTTTATGAATCCTGTTAAGTGTTTTAATGTGTTATGTTATATATTCATTGGAAATTCGCTGAGTATGCAGGTTTGCTGCGACCGGGGTATTTCTAAATCCTGAAAGTGAGAGCGAAGTAATGTACACCCTGAGCTCTTTAAAAATCAGTAACTCTGCTGGCAAAGATGGCATGTCTTCAAGACTACTCAGGCAGGTTGCCGATCTCCTTGTATGTCCTCTTGCTCACATTGCTAATTCTTCTTTTGAACATGGGGTATTCCCTGAATCTCTCAAATCCGCTGTAGTCAAACCTCTTAACAAGAAGGGCAGTGTCGTTGATAAAAACAACTATCGCCCTATCTCTATAATATCAACCTTCTCTAAAGTTTTAGAAAAACTTTTTCTCAATAGGCTTTACCCATTCTTGGTTTTTAATAATGTTCTTTTTGATAAACAGTTCGGCTTCCGCAAAAACACTTCCACTGTTGATGCAATGTTCAATTTTATTTCTACTGTTTCTAAAGCTCTTGACGACCACAAACATGTTTTTGGATTGTTCTTAGATCTGAGCAAGGCTTTTGACATGGTGAACCACAGCCTTTTGCTAAAGATATTGGAACATTTTGGTATTAGGGGTGTTGCTTTGGATTGGATTACTGCTTTTATCCTAAGGAGAACACAGACTTTGCAAATCAATTATATCGACCAACGAGGCTGTATTGCTTCACAGAAATCTGAAGAAGTAGTAGTTGACTCTGGAGTTCCTCAAGGTACGGTCCTTGGACCGATCCTCTTCTTGATGTTTATCAATGAAATTGCTGGTAGTGTGCCTGGATGTGACCTGTGTCTGTTTGCCGACGATACATCGCCCAGTATCAGCGATGTATCTCGAGAAAATCTTGAAATCAATGCATTCTTGCAGCGTAGTCTTCTTCTTCAGTGGTTGGCTGTCAACAACTTTCTGTAAATTTCGATAAAACCAAGTTTATTGATTTTAAATTAAGAAATTCTGATGGCATTTCTGATGGTTCAAATAGTCTATTATTGTAGGAGATTTTTAAATAGAAGCTTGCGAAAAAAAATGAGTTTTTAGGACTTACCATAGATTCTTGACTTGATTATTTCAAAAATATTAACAAGGTCTCCAGTAGGATGAATAGTGGTATTTTTACTCTTCGAAGACTTGCTCAGTTCACTGATACTAGGTTTCTTCTAACTGCTTATTTTTCTTGTTATCCACAGGCATTGTTTGTATTCAGGTATGGCATTCCAATTTGGGGTGCCGAATCAACTCGTACAAAGAAACTGTTTCGGTTAAAAAAGAAAGCAATACGACTGATTTTTGGAATGGCAAGGCTTGGGTCGTGCAGAGGTGTTTTTTCTGAAAATAACTTACTGACTTTTCCCTGTATTTATAATTTTGAAACTCTTTCATTTTTGGTTAAAAACAAACACTTTTTTCAGATGGGCCACATTTCTAGGTTTAATTTTCGTAATGCTGGATCCCTGGCAATTCCCCGTCACAACACTACCTTTTTCAAAAACCAGACTTTGTATGCAGGCATTAAATTATACAATTCCCTCCCATCCAATCTCATGGGCAGTAACTGATGTGGGTAAGTTTAGGAGGAGGCTGAGATCCTTTTTGGTTGCTAAGGAATACTACAGTGTGTCTGAGTATTTTATTGACAAGAAGTAATTATTGTTTTTTACCGTTGACATTTAATTTTGAATGTTTTGAATATTGTGCTATAAAGTAGTTATGTTTTCTATGTCACATTATTTTTGTAAATGACGTTTGTCAATGCTTGTAAATGTCGAATGGCAATAAAGATCTGATTTCTGATTTCTGAAATAAAACAGTTCATTATGATTAGACTAGGGCTATTTAAGCTTAATCTGTAGGAGTTTTAATCAGTTATAATAAGTGCATAGGCCTTATCAAGTAGGCTATGTTTGATAACACTTTGCACTCAGACCAAAAATTTGTGGTCATCGCGAATAACTCTGGCCACTCAATAACTTTCATTTTAGGCTATTCATCTTAAGTTACCGTAAAACCGGCTAGACCCAGACAGGGGGTCTTGACCCCGACACGTTGTACCTGGATGCACTTCCGTAGACGCTCGGTGGAACAATCAAATGAAAATAATCAATATAAATTGTTGATATACGTGAATGTTTTAATATTTCGACCATAAGTGGTCATGTCTGTGGAAAATATAATGGACCCCATGGAAAGCAGACAAGATTTATTTTGTTACCTACCAAACAATTTGTATAGTATGTCAACCGTTGACATAAAAAACAAAATATATGAAAACAGCTGATTTTAGTTTTTTAACGTTCTGAAAAGTGTAAACAAATGACATGTTGAAAAAGCTTAAATTTTTGACTTTAACCCGTAACTTAATTAGTGTTGGAAAAATAATTTGAAATGGATCCATTTTGATCGACGTTATATTTAGATTAATATTTTTAGTGTCTTGTAAATTAGTTTATAATTTGATTCATAGAAGGTCAAAAATAAGTGAGGTGGGTCGTGCTTTACAATGTTGTGTGATGTGATAATCGGTTCCTGATCGGCCGCACAGAGTTACGAGACTTAAGTGGAAGGGGGAAGTATGCAGGCCCGTTAGTTATCGTAGGCCCTGGCATTTCCCCTCTTAAAATCACTGTGAATAGCAAATGATTCTGTTGTAGTGGATCCAAAATGGGGATTTGGGTAGATAGGCTATGTCTGGAAAAAGTTCATTAGGCTTATTGGGTACAGTTCCGCAGACATCCCTACGATATATTATCGAATGAAAATATCGATCGATTATAAATATCGATTGGAATTTGGTATTTATTATCGATCGAATTAATGGTTATTATCGCTATTTCCAACAATATTTATACCTTATTAAATCATCTGTTTTGAAATATAATTTGTTTACTTTATTTGTTTATGTTATTTCCTTTCCTTGGTAAGTGAACTAAAATGATAACTACAAGTGATAATTTTCGTAGTTTAAGTATAAATGTACTTCAAAATAAAGAGTCAGCGTTTTGGCAAATCACTTATGCAAGTCCCTTTATCGTAGGGAAGTCCCATTTTCTAATGCAGATCCATTTGAACACTTCTTAAAAGCAGTACAAAAATTGTACCCTGGTTTGAAAATAAGTTTAATCTGTTGTGTTTTGTTGGGTACATATTTTTTGTTAGTATGTGTTGTTATTTTAAATTTGTTTCATGTTTTATCCCTTGTTAATTTATTTAATATATTTGATTATTTACGTTTAATCTGTTCTCATTTAATTAGTATACAATCGATTAAAAATAACGTATTTAAACCGAATTCCGATCAATAATTATAATCGATTGATGGTTTAATTCGATATTATATCTATATTTATAATCGATTGATATTTTCATTCGATAATATATCGTAGGGACGTCTGCGGAACTGTACCCGGCTTAAAATGCTACTGTGCATTATGTTATTTATTTAGTAAACATAAAGTAATATTTACCGTAGAATTTATAAATAAAATAAAATCAGACTTAGTTTTTGTTGGAAACTCACTGTACTCCAGATGTAGTCTATTTCAAAGTTTTCGCCACCTTTCACGAGTAAACAATATTTTCTCTCTTTACTGCTGTGGATTTTCTGTGATTGGTAATGTTGACAGTTTGACTTTCAAACCTTAATATTTTCATCGTCTAATGTAAACAAATATTCATTCTTAGTAGGCCCTAGTTAATTAAGTTATACACTTTCCCATCAATCATCAGATAAGTCCTGATATTGTCAACAAGAACAAACAGCTGTTGTAAATTCTGAATGAAATTAATTGTAAATATAAAAGCTGTTGTACAGACTTAAATACTTTGACTGGGGTATGCCTGATTTCCAGTCACTCCGAGTCATATGTAGGAGCTGAGCACCCGGAATCGTCCTCAGTTTAAGTTAGACTCAGTTTTCTTGTAAAAAAATACCCCCGTCACAGCAAACCTGCATACTCGGTGAATTTCCAATGCTTATATATGTGTCTCACTACTACATAGAGCCACATACCAAGTTTCATAAAAATATATTCAAAAATAAGCGATATATCAAATTTGAATTATTCTCTATAAGAATAACATTGGGGATGAGTACGTAGGTTTGCTGCAACAAGGAACAACAAATATGGGGTTTCATGTAAATATCAATATTACTCAACTAGGTGAAGCCACATACCAAGCTTCATCAATACAAATTCATAAATAAGCGATATATACCGTTTTGATCATTCTCCATAAGAATATCATGGGGGATGAGTTGGGCCTACTCAGGTTTGCTGCAACAGGGAACACAAAAAATTAGTTTTTATGCAAATATCAATAGAAATCAACCAGGAAAACCAACATACCAAGTTTTATTAATCTATGTTCATAATTAAGGGATACATTACATTTTACTTATTCTCCATAAGAATAACATGGGGGCTGAGGGCGCAGGTTTTCTGCTACGGGAATTATTGGTAAAAATTGCGTTTATTGTGCAAATAACAATAGACTACAACCAGGTGAAGCTACATACCAAGTTTTAATGATTTATGTTCATAATTAAGGGAGATATAAAGCTTTATGTATTCTCCATAAGAATAACATTAGGGATGAGAATGCAGGTTTGCTGCTAAGAGGATAATCAACAAAAAATCAATTTGTTGTGCAAATATCAATATACCAGTACTAGGTGAAGCCACATACCAAGTTTCATCAATATATGTTCATAAATAATCGAGATATCAAATTTTAAATATTCTCCATAAGGATAACATCGGACAACGTACTGTGTTTAGCACTTTGAATATCTCGGCAACGGTTGGACGTAGAATCACAATTTAAACACCAAAATGATTGTTTTGTAGAGCTAAACTGATTGGCAAAATCAAATGTGAAGTTTACAGTAAAATTAATTAAGGAAAAGCTAAAAACCATTTTTCCATAAGATTAACATGGGGGATTTTATGAACACGTTTTTTGGATTTTCTCCGCAACCACTTAACCTAGGTTAATGATTCAAAATACTATATTATTTGTTTTTTTAAGCTCTATAACATGGTTAAAACAAGAATTGTGTGATTTAAAAATTTCAGGGTGAAAAGTGCAAAAAACTGATTTTTGGAAAATTGAAAACCCCCATAAACCCCCCTTCCCATGGCCCGATTTTTCTGGTTTTCAAACTTAAAGTCATGAATGTCATTTTACACATTGGAGCTAAATTTCATCGAAATCGGACGTTTTTTACTGAAGTTATCGCATTCACGGACACATATATAGATATAGATATATATATATATATATATATATATAGATATAGATATACCCCCGTAGGAGCAAACCTGCGTACTCAGCGAATTTTCAATGCATATATATGTATATTAATACCACATAAAGCCACATACAAAGTTTCATCAATATACATTCATAAATAAACGATTTATGACATTTTAATTATTCTCCATAAGAATAACATGGTGGCTGAGTATGCAGGTTTGCTGAAGCAAGGAGCACAACAAATGGGGTTTTATACAAATATCAATATAACTCATGTAGGTAAAGCCATATAACAAATTTCATTAATTTATTTTAATAATGAAGGGAGATAACATGTTACTTATTCTCAATAAGAATAACATGGGGCTGAGTACGCAGGTTTGCTGCTACGGGAGCCATTGGTAAAAAATTGTTTTTTGAGCAAATATCAATGGTCCACAACCAGATGAAGTCGTATACCAAGTTTCGTCAGTATACGTTCATAAATAAGCGAGATATAAAATTTTTATTTTCCTCCATAAGAATAACATTAGACAACGTACTGTGTTTAGCACTTTCAATATCTCGGTAACCAATTGACGTAGAGAAATGATCAAAATACTAAATTGTGTGTTTTTTTAAGCTGAATCCAATGGTAAAAACTAAAATTTGACTATTTCCAAAATTATATGTAAAAATTCGAAAAACCCATTTTTGGGGTACAAAACCCCCCCAAAATACCCCTTCGGATAGAGCAATCTGGCTGGTTTTCGAACTTAAAGTCATAAATGTTGCTTTACAAGTTTATATCAAATTTCATCAAAATCGGATAATTTTTACGAGAGTTATCGTGCTCACGGACACATATATATACACATATATATATATATATATATATATATATATATATATACAGTTTTGAATGAATGGTGTTTTTGGGGTCTGGGGACCTCAAAACGAAAAGTTACCATGGTCCCGGGCCTAGGTCTTACCATGTCGACTACGGTAATAGCTTCTTCCCTAAAGGGGAAATTCGCTAAAAACACATAAAAAAGCTACAATAATTATTACTTTTAATTATTAGAGTAAATTTAACAAAACTTTATCGTATTTGAGCTTAACTAAATGTCTCTGTGTGCCAATTAAGAATATTAGGACCTATTTCAAACTTAGATTATTCACATTACAACTCGATTGGCTTTTCAAACTTATAAAATATTCTGTTTCGTGCCTCTTTTATTTCTGGAGAATTTAATACTAACATACTTCAGCAAATGGAACAATATATGATTTTGAGTGTTCTATCTTGAATAATTGTTCACTTTTTGCTCCACAAACAGAATTCATATATATAACCTCAACATTGTCATCTGCGTGGACACAGGTTTGGGTGATTCCCACATATTTCTGTCTTCTTCCCTTCTTCTTGCTAACAAGTTCAATCAAAATAAATTGGCCTGCCTTCACCTCATTCTTAGGCACAGATTTAGCCAAGAGGTACTGTTCCTCGTCCTCAGAATCTGAATATACTTCTTAGTACCTAACCCGCTTCTGCTGAGCCATTTTAGGCCTTCTTGACTGAGGAGAGGTGTCAAATTCATTCAGTTCGCTGTCGGACTGGTTTGACTCTGTTTCTTCACTGTCCTTCCATAGTTTAGAAAGACTTAACTCCGAATTGACAGTTCGTCCAGCTACAATACTTCCAGCATAACAAGTAGAAGCCCGAAAGTAATGCTTTGACTGAATTTCCGGTATTCCCTGCACCGATGACCATCGAGATTCTAGCAGCTCCTTAGACTCATTCACTTCTTGATTATCAATGAACATGATCTTTATTTTATCAGATGTACAAATATTTTTGCAGCAGTTATAGAATTCTTCAGCTGAGGACACATTTACCTGTCTGGTTATGACTTTTTCCTAGACCATCCTCTTTACTGTTCCGCCCACTCCATCAACTGCACCCTTCCCATGGGAAGTGGCGAAGAATGCCCATTCTCCATTGACTCCATAGTCTTCATAAAAAAATGATAGGTTAGACAGAGTATAGCGGCTTTTAAATTGACCTGCACACCCATCGGAAAAAATGGTTACTTCTACTTCATGCTCACTCTTGAGATCACTGATAATCTTTTTTAAAAAACACCAAACTGAAAATTTGTTATGGGTTAAATCGTTACTGTCTATAGCATAGCACTGCTTACCATCAGATACCCAAGCTACATAGGTAAATATTGTTACAAGGGTATTGCTCCAATGAGCGCTCTGTATCTCATCTTGAGCGATGCAGGTATAATTTTCCGCTAAGTCTACTTGAAGCTCGGCTTCCCCCTGGCTCAAATGGTTCTTCTTTTCTTCAAAATATTGACTTTGGACATTTTTCATAAAACAGTGAGTCTTGAATTTAGGCAACATATTTTGGAGCATTGTTATTGCCTCTTCAACCGTACCATTCACAGTGGTTAACATCAGACGTTTATTTACTTCTCCCCACTGCTTCCATGAAACTTCCCTTGTCAGGTCACATTCATTTAAACATAAGCTTTCAACCGTTTTTTTTTGGCATTTTTCACAACCTTCAGTCATACATTCTTCGTTTTTTATGTCACAGCAAATCTTAATCAGTAAGTCCTTGCCCGTTGTTGGAAAAGCAGTTAAAGTCTTAGACAAGATTTCTGTAATGAAATTAAAGTTTGCATGGAGCTTAGACACACAAACATTGTGTGGCATTTCTGAACTTAAAAGCACAAGCTTAGGTCTGAGTTCATAAAATTTACTCTTTTTCAGAGAAATAGCAGAGTTTTCAACTGTAAACAGACTATAGGCTTCTTTCACTGTCATTACCATATGAAGTTTTTGAACTTTTTCTTTGTTACCTGAATATTTATTTTTTACCGTTTTACAATCTCTCTTTCCAGGAGCCATCCTACTAATATCATCTCTACAGTAAAAAGCAGTATGTATTTTTTCCTCTGTTTCCTTAGAGACTGCAGTGATTTTTACTTTACTCACTTCATTAAATAAGGCTTTACGTTGTGATTCCGGTAACTGTGTAGTAGCATATACCAGTTTCTTTACTACAGCAAGTTTCTTTGATGGGCTTTTAGGTAAAACTTTTTTAACACGGCTAAATGCCTTTCCTAAGCTTTGAACGGATGAAAATGATCCTAGCACACTGTTTCCTTCATTATTCAAAATCTGTTCCTTTTTTTCTGTCAATATTTTCTTTTTCTCTCAGTTTCTTTTAAGCGTTTTAATTCTATTGCAATCTTACCTCTCTTCGTTGATCTACCTGCCATTAACTCTTTTTTCATCTCAGCTCTTTTTTGTTTCTTTCTCTCTGCATCTTTCTTCAAATGGTTAGTGAACGCTTCTTGATCAAGCTTCAATTTATTCCTGTGTTTTTGAACACGCAGTCTGACTTTTTCTCTCTCCAAAGCCTCTTTCTCCACATTTTAAGTCATCTAAAAAAAAATGATAAGTTTATACTGTATATAATAAAATGTATGAATTGTTGTCTGTTAGAAGTAGGCCTAGGTAGGTATAGTCCTATTTAACAATACTGGTTGTAATAAATCAGTTTATTGTAAAAATAAATTCTTTGAAACCTTTGCCAGATAGCGTTCTGAAGAAGCGTTACGGACGGGACAGATTTCTAAATGCAATATAAATCAAAATAAAAGTACCTATGACTAGGAGATAGCACAGTTTACATTTTGAGGTTAGATTTTGAGTATATTCTAAATTAACACAGAATTCATTGTTTAAACATAAGTTAATGTAGTGATATTTATTTAAACAAACTTTCTCGCAATTTTGATAAGTTTATAGAGAAATATTAAAAAAATGTATGTATTAGCGAATTTCCCCTATAGGGAAGAAGCTATTACCATAGGTCTCATGGTAAGACTTAAGCCCGAGACCGTGACAAATTTTTTGTAAGGTCCCAAGATGACTAAAACACTATTTGTTCAAATTTATATATATGTATATATATATATATATATATATATGTGTCCGTGAATGCGATAACTTGAGTAAAAAAGTCCGATTTTGATGAAATTTGGCTCAAATGTGTAAAGTGACATTTATGACTTTAAGTTCGAAAACCAGAAAAATTAAACTATGGGAAGGGGGGTTTATGGGGGTTTTAAATTTTCCAAAAATCAGTTTTTTGCATTTTTCACCCTACAATTTTTGAAACACTTAATTTTGATTTTGACCATGTTATAGAGCTTAAAAAAACAAATAATATGGTATTTTGAATTATTAACCTAGTTTAAGTGGTTGCGGAAAAAATCCAAAAAAACATGCTCATAAAATCTCCCATGTTAATCTTATGGGAAAAAGGTTTTTGTCTTTTCCTCAGTTAATTTTACTTTAAACTTCACATTTGCTTTTACCAATCACTTCAGCTCCACAAAAAAATCATTTTGGTGTTTAAATTGTGATTCTACGTCCAACCGTTGCAGAGATATTCAAAGTACTAAACACAGTACGTTGTCCAATGTTATCCTTATGGAGAATAAATAAAATTTGATATCTCGATTATTTATGAATGTATATTGATGAAACTTGGTATGTGGCTTCATGTTGTACTGGTATATTGATATTTGAACAAAAAACAAATGGTTTGTTGGTTGTCCCCGTAGCAGCTAACCTGCATACTCAGCCCTAATGTTATTCTTATGGAGAATAAGTAAAGTTTTATATATCCCTTAATTATTAACATAAATTAATAAAACTTAGTATGTAGCTTCACCTGGTTGAGTTAAATTGATAATTGCATAAAAACACATATTTTGTGTTCCTTGTTGCAGCAAACCTGCATACTCAGTCCTATGTTATTCTTATGGAGTATAAATAAAATGCAATTGATCACTTATTTATTAATTTATTTTTATAAAACTTGGTAAGTGCCTTTATGTGGTAGTGAGAAACATATACATTCATTGGAAATTCGCTGAGTACGCAGGTTTGCTGCGAAGGGGGTATTTTTGACTGTTAGAGGGTAGGTCTAGGCCTATTTAACAAGACTGGTTGAAAAAATCAGTTTATTGTTAAGAGAAATACTTTCATAGCTTTGCCAGATGATGTTCTGAAAAAGCGTTACAGACGGGACAAATTTCAAAATGCAATATAAATCAAAATAAAACTACAAAAAAAATAACATTTTGAGGTTAGATTCTGAGCACATCTTAACCCTTTGAGTGCCACGCAACGATATATCGTTGTGCACGGAACATCCAAAAAATGCTTCACAACGATATATCGTCGTCGGTGGTCTTACCGATAAATACATTGCAACGATATACCGTTGTTATGGAAAATTTTTCTTATGTCATTACTTTTTATTATTTCTTTCAGGTGATTTCCAGGATAGTTTCTAGCTCTATAAATCTAGTAGTTATTTGGTGAAAATCTTATATTTGAACAATGTTTATTTACCTGAAAAAAATATGAAAAATTTCCCGCATGTATAATATGTACCTATTCAAATTTTTTTATTTTTTTATTTTTTAGATATTATATATGTGCATAATATTATAGCTAAACTTTAAACTTACAAAACAAAAAAAGTTTCATAATAATATCTTACCAAATAAAAAAGTTATTGATTTTATGTACAAAACCCTTGCAAAATGTTGATTTTGTGTATCGTTGTTATAGAAAATTTTTCTTACGTCATTACTTTTTATTATTTCTTCCAGGACATTTTCAGGATATGTTCAGGTAAACATGTACTCCATAAATATACGAGGCCTGGTTAGTTTGCTTTATGAAATAATATTGTAATAAAACTTAAACCCTTGAATAAAGTTAGGCTACTGTCTTGTGTACTAATTTACCGTTTTTATATTTTTTTACATTTATGGAAATAACTCGTCCGCCTACAGCCCAAATTTGATGAAACTTTCAGGAAATATTTTGGGAAACATGTCCTCTATAAATCTAGTAGTTATTTAGTGAAAATCTTATATTTGAACAATATTTATTTACCTGAAACAAATCAAAACAATTAAAAGAAATTTCCCACATGCATATATGTATTCAAATTTTTTATTTTTTATTTTTTAAATATTATATATGTGCATAATATTATAGCTAAACTTTAAACTTACAAAACAAAAAAAGTTTCATAATAATATCTTACCAAATAAAAAAGTTATTAATTTTTTTTCAAACCCTTGCAAAATGTTGATTTTGTGCCTGGCACTTTTTAGATATACTCTGTTAAAAACTCTGGCACTCAAAGGGTTAAACACAGGATTCTTTGTTTAAACATAAGTGTGATACAGTTATATTCTTTTAAACAAACTTTCTTACCTTTTCTGTTACGGACAGGACATCCAGGGAGCCTTTTAAACACAGTAAAATTCCAACTTTCTGACTAACAACACCAGAAAACCAACTATGTCACTGGAAAGAAGGGTTAACAAGGTTTTCCCTTCAAATGATAGCAAACAGGTGATTTAGGTATTCTTCTTCTTTCTTTTTTTTAAACTTAACCTTAATTTCACATCTAGAGAGGCTCACAGCAACATAAAACATTAACCGTATAAAAAACATTAAAACACAAAATTCATAAATAAATTATACTGACTTTGTCATTTCTGACCTTTCTCTTCCTAGTAACATATGAACTGTGAGTATACAAAAATCTGAATTTAACTCAAGGGTTTACTTTTGCATGGAATGGCTGTTTGGTATCGATATTCAATATATCGGAAATATCGATACTTTAAGGCCGATATTTGATTTTTTTTATCGATATTTAGCATCCGATATATTTACAGTATCGATATTTCCCTAAGATATCGATATTACTAATTTTTAAATATATACTTATTATCAAATGTATCCTAGTTTAGTGTACTGTTTCTTAATTTTTGTAAATGAGTTATATAAATTTAATTCTATACATTTGTTTAATAAAAATGTACCAACAATTAAAATAAATGATTAATACCGTAGTATTTCATTGTGTAATGACGTAATGGTTATATCACCAATCATGCATTCTTGTATCGCAAAAACACGATATAGTGCAAGATCCTGCAACCTGATATTATTAAACACCTAAGTAAAGAACAACAATTTATAGTTAAAAGTAGGGCCTATACTCTATTTATAGGCTAAGAAATAGCTATAAGGTGATAAGAGTTTAATGTACATTTAAGATTTTAAGAATGAGGATCTGGAATCCTCTTTAAAGGCAACTAGGTTACAATTGATGTCCATTCCATTTGTATTTCCAACCATTGTTTATTTGGATTTACTTTAACAAATAATGTTGGATTAAAGCAGTAATTGTGAGTCTGCGTCATATAACTATAGATTGGTTAAAAAGCTAATATTGTCCACAATGACAATATAATGGTCATAAAACAGCCATTTTTAGATTGTGGTTCATAGGTAGATGTGAAATATTAATTTTCAGACAGTTCTTCGACAAATTTAACTTTTTTTGGCCTACAAAGCAGGTTATAATTAATATCGATATTTTACACAATATCGATATTTTTGTCTCGATATTATCGGGATATCGATAGTCTCTGCCCGATATTATTATCGATATCAATATCGATAGTTTCTTTCGATATCCAAACACTAATAGGCCTACACTTGAAATTTGTAATTTGAAGCGGCGATCTCGTGCACAGCACAGAGAACGGCAGGCATTTATTATGCTTGGGGACCGGATGCTGGAAAGATAACGGAACCAGATGCCAGCTCTTCCGGTGCGGTGATGCATTCTCAAATCTACTAAATCCGATATGGAAGGAAGTCATCTCATCCCCAAGTTATCTAAACAAATTGGCTCATAAAAAATCAGCTGTTGACGCGCGTCGTGTGTCATGCACTTGTAATTTCGCATTCAAAGTAAATTTTAACAAATTCGTATTTTGTACTAGCATAGATTAAGCATGCTCCTTAGGAGTATGCTTAATCTATGGTACTAGTTACAGGTATTCAGGTATTGACTGAAAATTATTTTCTATCCACCTAAACCTTTACCATCCACATCAAAAACCTGCATAAAAATACTATTTCAACGACAATACAGCCAATATTAAAATAAATAAAACAAAACCTCTATATAGTAACGAAGTGAACTTCATGTAGCAAATAGAAAATGCCTATTGTATTTAAACAAATTGTAACAATAGTGTTCTGATGTCAGAAGTTGTAGGCCCGAAATACATGCCGTTCGCTTATCTTTTATATCGATCCAACAAATTTTAATTTTACAGCGAGAAATAACACCTGTAACAGTTATCGGTAATGAGTTGAGATCAAACGAGAATTTGAATTCTGCGTCCGTTGCGGCTGGGCGCTGGGCGTCGGGTTTGTTGCCCGTGAGCTCGTGTTTTGCCCCGCTCTTGATCATTGTGTCTAGCCCCAGACGCCGCGCGCGAGCCTCTCCACTATATTTGGAACCGACTCGTCTGTTCGGCCCTCCGTCCTGGTTGGTTTCCCTTTTCCCTTGGACGAGGGCGACCAAACGTTTGTATATACCTTAAATAATTTGCTATTTTTACAAACATAAATTGCTGATTTAAGTTCTGGTTGAAAATTCACATCAATCCTACCACCCGAAAAATAATGCTTTCCATAATAACAACATTTTGTATAATGCTCTTTTCTTAAACTTAATTAGTTTCTAGTAATTTTTAGCGATTAATTCCAATCTCTAATAATACCATTGACTAGAATTGTATATGCTAACTTGCGCATTTTTACTTCTTTCCAGTTAGTTAGTTGGTGCCATGCACTAGTATGTTGACAAACTAAATAAATCAGTGAGAATCACCAATTAACCCCATCGTTGTTGTGGGTTTTCGTTGCGTGCTTATTTTTCACTTTTAGCAGTGAAGGCGGCTTTTAAAATGATGGTCTCAAGTACTGGTTTTCATAAAGTACTAAGGGAGGTTTTATAAAGTATTAAGGGAGACACAAGACCTTCCGACAAAATCTACCCTTGAGAAACTATATATAACGATCACTTACTTGTGTGAAGAGAGCAATGCAGGCTATGTAGAATAATTTAATAATTCACCGTCGAATAACATGTAACATAGCGTCGAAGGTCGAGGCAAATAAAAAACGAACGGGAGGTTACGTTTACCGAGCAATAACATTATTGATGCAGTGATCACCGGGTGGGGGAGGAGGTAATCGAACATGTGACCAAGTCCGTTTGTAAAACATTTTGGTATACAATTAAGTACAGTCATGTTCATTAATTCCTCTAATCCAGAAAGATCCAGAATTGCAACTTGCTCTGTCGGAGTATCCCTCTGATCTCTTTACCAGTCAGCTGACAGTTCCAACAGGAAGTTCATGTCTGCGATCTACGTGTTGTGTTAGTGTATGTCTGTCAGTCCGTACGTTGACCGCTGCGCTGGCTCTGCGAGATAAGATGTGGCACTTCTAGCCTAGTGTTTCCATTTGGGTAAAAATAAGTTGAACAAAAATTCGTCTTGACCTTTAACACAAGTTTGTGGTCAATTTGTGTTTATAAGGTGTAAGAAATTCAGTCAGATGAAAATTAGTTATCATACAAAACCCTATTTTTTAACCCATTTAATTCCTGCATATCCATACAAGGGTAATCCTATAATGGATATGTTTATAATGAGAGGCCTGTTTCTGCGTTGCCATGACAGCCCCCCACTTCGCATTTATTATTCATTCTGTGTGCTCTTACTGGTTTAGTAATTGTGGTTAACTCACGGGTATTTCCGGTTTATTGGATTTTTGCATCGTTTATAACCATACCGAAACTCCACTAATAATCGTGCTCTGATGCAACAGTTTGTCTGGCAATTTTTATATTGAAATTGTTATTTGCTCTGTTTTAACTTAGTTATTTTACAAAAAACATTAAACAATTAAAATAATTTACATTTGCTTTAATTCAATCCCGTTCCACTTTCTACCTTGCTGAAAAGTGACGATGTTGTTCTCAAAATGTATTCTTGGCCTCTCAATAAGATTATTTTGCATACATTATATTCATTATTCACTTTTGATTGGCACTATAACTATTTATTTAAAAATTCTGAAAATTTACGTGATCAAATATTTAATTTTTCTGTCAGATTTTGCGATATTGTTTAATAGTATTAGTAGTTTTTGTTTACAGAATAAAATGTGCGCATGTGCAGTCAGTTATTTATGAATTGTTCATTAATTATAAAATAGTTTGAATGTGTAAAAACATGTTAAACCTCTTGAATACGATGACCACTGCGTGGTTTTTACCAATGACCGTGTAGCAACCAAGATAGAAACAGCCTCATGCGTCAGCGCCTGCAATTTCTGTAGCACCGTTCACTACACACGGCAGTGATACGGGTTTCCCAGGTACCCCGATATGCTGTAGGACGAGTATTGTATTGTGTTCCGTGTTGATGGGCACACGCGTGTTGCGGCGGTGCGTGGAGCTGTAGCGTGGACGGTGTAGGCGTGGTGGTGGCGGTGGCGGTGTCCACTACTCGGAACTGATCCATAGTCACCCCTACCAACAACCGGGTTTACGATACATAATGTCGTGACAAAATATCAAGATACAGCACGTTACAATACAATTCATATGACTTCTTCAAATCTTTATATTTAATTCCGTAAGCGAGTCGGTCCCCACGAAATATCTCGAGCTAGGAAGAAGTTAATTTAGGTTACGACGATTTATTTTAAAGCTTGAAGGCCAAGGACGGTGGGAAAAATATCAGAAATGTCAAAAATTATGTGGGCTACGCCCCACTGGACTAAAAAAAAACAATGATTTTCTTATGGAGATATCACTACAGTGTTTTTATTAATAAGCAAAATGAACTAATAGCTGCGATTACCCACTTACACAAAAACTATTATGTTAGGGGCCCCTGTAAGGCATTAGTACTTTTGTAATCGACCGTTCAATATTTCAAACTGTATATATTCACAAATACCCCGTAGCAGCAAACCTGCGTACTTAGCGAATTTCCAATGCATATTTATGTATCTAAATACCACATAAAGCCACATGCCAAGTTTCATCAATATACCGTACCTGGGGGGCCGAGCTTTGCTCGGGGGAAGGCCAGTCAGTTTGTTTAAATGAATTGGTGTAATATTTCACCACTTCCCCTAGTGATAATCAGATTTGTATAACTCATTTGCCTCTTTTCTACATTTTTAAGGTCACTCCAGTTGTTATTTATAGCTCAATGTTCCTTTGATTTATTTTACTACTCTATTTATGTACTTTTCACTCAAATCTTTTAATCTCTGCTCTCAGGAAACCACATGTTAATAATCATAAACAACATATGAGTATTACTTTGACAGTTCCCTGGTTGATTATGAACAGCTGTTACAATTCTTTTGTTTTGAAACTCCATAAGCCCAATGTTAATTTTTTTAACTTTTCATTTTATTTTTTTTACATTATTTGATTTTTCCTGGGGATGAGGCCTGTCTAGAACTTATTTTTATCGCAGAAATTAGTTATTTCAAACATTTGAAGGGAATCGTTGGAGCCGTTTTTGAGATCCGTGTCGCAAGCAAGCAAATCTTACTCATATTAGAGTATAGGATTCAATAATAAATAATTTATGATATTTTAATTATTTTCCCTAAGAATAACATGGCGGCTACGTATGCAGGTTTGCTGAAACAAGGAACACAAAAAAATGTTTTTATAAAAATGTCAGTATAACTCAACTAGGTAAAGCCACATACCAAGTGTTATTAATTTATGTTTATAATTAACGGAGATACCATTTTACTTATCCTCCATAAGAATGACATGGGGGCTGAGTACGCAGGTTTGCTGCTACGGGAACTATCGGCAAAAACTTTGTTTGTGCAAATATCAATAGACAACAACTATATGAAGCAATATACCAAGTTTCGTCAGGAGAAGTTGATAAATAACCGAGATATACATACAATTTTTCTTATTCTCCATATAAGAATAACATTAGACAACGTACTGTGTTTAGCACTTTCAATATCTTTGTAACCAATTAACGTAGAGCAATGATCAAAACACCAAATTGTTTATTTAAGCTGAATTCAGTGGTAAAAAGGAAAATTTAATTTATTAAAATATTATATGTAAAAAACTTTAAACAAAATTTGGGGTACAAAACCCCCTCCCCCCAAAATACCCCTTTGGTTGAAGCGATCTGGCTGGTTTTCGAACTTAGTCATAAATGTTGCTTTACTGATTTTTACCAAATTTCATCAAAATCGGACCATTTTTACGAGAGTTATCGCACCCACGGACACACACACATACACACATATATTTAGGGGTGTGCGAGTAGTGATTTTTTTAATCGAGTCGAGTCGATTAGTGCCAATTATTTTCGAGTTTCGAGTATTTTCGAGCGAGCATTTGCTATCAGTTGGTAGTTTAAAATAGAGTAATGGGATTTGCTTATCACTCTAGATTTGATAATCTAAACATGGTTTATAACTAATACATGAGTGAAAGTACTAAGTTTTAGCCATACAATCAAACTGGAGTACGTATTGATAAACAAAATGCGGTTTGATATTCGTTTCCGGCCGATAAAACACTGTCCGGTTTTCATTTGGCCAATATCACCTGGTCCATACATCTCCTATAATCAATATTAGATGACGAAATCGTTAGTTACGGCCGATATTAAGTGGCGCCCGGTCGCCACTTTTGCCGATATTATTTTTCCGTCGTCATTTACGGACGAAATTACTCGGTCCGATCGTCATTTTCGGCCGATTTCACGTTATGCGATTGCCTTTTGCGGCCGTTACTAAGCGTTTTGGCTGGTCGCAATCGTTAGCGATCGTCATTTTCGGCCGATTTCACGTGATACGATGCTTTTTGCGACCGTTACTACGCGTTTTGGCCGGTCGCAATCGTTAGTGATCGTTCGGAAATCGGCGGGAAATACTCGCTCGAACTTTCGACTATTTTTATAAACCTCGAGTCGAGTTCGAGTATTAAAATACTCGGCCGAAAACTCGGAAGTTTCTAGTACTCGCACACCCCTAATGTTCCCGGGCCTAGTTCCGGTCTTATCATGCTACGGTAATAGCTTCTTCCCAATAGGGGAAATTCGATAAAATAATATATTTCTTCATTTAACCAAAATGTATCGAAATTATATTGCTTTATCTGAAAAGGGACCGCGTCTAGGTGTCACCCCGTCAACCTGTCACCCCGACAAACAATCACCTTTTAAAACAGGTTTTGAGGTGACGAGTTGATTTGAGGTGACGAGTTGACGCGCATCGTCCCCGACAACCCGTCACCATTTGAAGGAGGTGACAGGTTGTCGGGGTGACACCTTGACGCGAGCGTGCGAGGTGACGGGTTGTCGTGTACGGAGGCGTCTAATCGTCACCTCCAAAGAGAGGAGGTGACACCTTGTCGGGGTTACACCTTGACGCGAGCGTGAGAGGTGGCGGTTTGACGTCGATGCAACCGACAACTTGACACCACAGCAAATCGCCACCCCGATAGGCTCCTCCCTTTGAACTAAAATTACATATTTGCACACATAATCAATTCGTTTAACACTGCAATAGAGACAGCTTCTTAGACTTTATACTTGGTATGGTCCAACAAAACCGCTGATGATTTTTGCGGTGAATGGTTCTATCAGTGGTTTTAAACTATTTCAACTTTCTTAATAGGGGCGGCATAAAAAATTTATAATGCGTGAATTCTACTAAACGTATTTTTTAGCTCGCTTCAATGCTGTTTGTCATGTTTATAATAATTCTAAGGTAGGTAAAAAACTTTTGCAATACCGCAGAAGTAGTCATTATAGAAATGATTTTGCAATCTCGTCAAAACATCATCGAAAAATTTGAACACAATCCCCTTAGTAAGTTTCACTGGGGGGTGACCATAATGAAAATGTGTTTCATGTGCAAGCTGCAGTTGGTTTATACGCATATAAGGCAAGACAGTTTTCAAAGCGTACTCACGCGTACTCATTTGTGTCTATATCATTGCATTTTTTCCGTTACTAGATGGGAACTGACGAAATGTTGTTGAGTTTGTCATTATGTATTGCTAGATTCAAATGATGTGATTGATTATCGTGAGAATTTGACCAATCCCGCAAATCACACTTCTCATAGAATTTACATATTATTTATTTTCTATGCCGCCTTCATGAGAAAAGTTGAATAGTTGAAACTACTGATATGAAAAAATGGTAGTATCTAAAGAACCGTTCACCGCAAAAATAATCTCTCTAACCAATGAAATAGCTGTGCTGTCAAAAAACAAAATGTGAGTGCTATTTTTGGACCACCCGTTATACGATTAGGCCTACTAGCAGTTTCCCGTGGCTACGCACACGCTCAAACTGAGGTTATAAACCAGTTTCTTGTTGTTGCCTTTAAAACGAAACCCCAAAGAATAAATTATAAGGTAAAACTGCAACATATATGCTTTATTACAGTTATTACTTATTTGGTTTTATCAGTTGGTATGTTAAAAAATTAAGACGCTATTATGAAGGTTTATTAAGCTGGCTTATAAGGACTATGAATCGACTACCTATCATGAAGTCGTTACACGCTATTCTTTAAGATATAAGTTTTTGGAGTTGAGATTTCTGAAACAAAGTTACGAAAATTGTTCATTTAAAGTAATAGGATTTTTAAATTTAAAAGTCGAATGAAGCCAATCTAAAATTGTATTTGTAGCCACAAAGATACAATTCCTAGCATATCATAAATTTATTTGAAAACATACTTGATCTTTGCACGGGTTACAGAGAATATATGAATCCTGATGTGTCAGCTTTTTCAGCCTTTTACTTGCGAAACCTACTCTTTGTGTTCTTTGTTTACGTTTTAAAAGTCAACTAAAATTGAAATGAAAAATTGTAAAGTGATTACTTTTAATATATTTCGATTTTAAACTTTATTCATGGTATCATAAGGCACTTATATGAGAAAAAATATGAGTGACTTTGAAATTTCATTTAGGTTTGATGAGAAATAAAGTCGCTAGGCTTTCTGAACATCGAGGTGGAAGATTCGATCAAAATTTACGAAACTTGTAATTTTTTTCGCTACTTAAAACGTTTATTTCTCGATTATTATACCATTCTAAAACAAACTGTCGTATACTTTGGTGTTTTTAACGTGTTAAAACGGAATTAGATCAAATTAGGGCTTTAAATTTCTTTTTTGGTGGGTCGAAAAATCGCCTCATTTTCCTTCGTGTTAACTCACGTCGCGTCGTCGTTCGCTCGTCGTCTGCTGGTGGACTTGGCAACGAGACACGACCGTGTCTCTAAATTAATGTAGTTTTAAATACGGTAGAAGATTAAACATGAATAATTTATAATTTTTAAAAGTTTATTATTTGTTTTAAGCATGATAGCGCGCTGATAAGCCAAGTGGAGAAAGCCTATTTTTGCGTTTTAAGAAGACGGAAACAGATGGAGCGGGGTGGCAGGTTGTCGGGGTGACACCTTGACGCGAGTGTGCGAGGTGACGGTTTGTCGTGAACGGCGACGACAGATCGTCACCTGGGAGTAGAGAAGGTGACGGGTTGTCGGGGTGACACCTTGACGCAAGCGTGCGAGGTGACAGGTTGTCGTCTCTGCACACGACAAACAATCACCTCTATAAAAGAGGTGACAACTTGACGGGGTGACACCTTGACGGCATCGGTATATTTTTACGAGGTGACAGGTTGTCGCCTGTGGCCAAAATGCCGAGGTGACGGGTTGTCGGGGTGACACCTAGACGGCTTCCCTCTGAAAATAGTGTTGCATTAAGGCGTAAATTTTCTTAAGTTAGATTTATAACCGCCCATCACTATAATAGAAGTGAGTTCGATCTGAATAGCAATATACGTCAGAGCCTATACAGTGAAATGTTAGGCCTATCAGTATGCATATTGGGAATGTCTTCAAGCGATACGCAAAATGTGATGTATATAATTACAATACGAGACTGACAGGCAATAGGGTCTACAGATTTACCATTGAAAAGCGATGAAGCAGAGTCATTCTGAATAAACAAGATTGTCACCAAATAAGGATTTTGGAGCACGTACCAGAATCAATATTTAATCGACGACTAGATCGTTTCTATTTTTTATCTCCTTACATTATTTTAAACCGATAAGTTCCCTGCACAAAATTTAACAATTTAGCTCAACCCAATAAACAAATATGATTTCGGAAAAACAGTTGATGTTTCACTTCTCGAAGTCTCATTCATTCATCAGGTATTCCCGCACCTAACTGCTTTTAGCATCCAACGCTGTAAGCAACGGAACAAGCGCAAGTTTACTGTGCAAGCTTGTGTCAAAGTTGCTGTGCTCCAAGCATCGCTTTGATGTATGGCTATGTCTCGGAGTTCGATGGATTCCGCCTTCATCAACGGAACAAGCGCAAGTTGACTGTGCAAGCTTGTGTCAAAGTTTCTGTGCTCCAAGCATCGCTTTGATGTATGGCCATGTCTCGGAGTGCGATGGATTCCGCCTTCACAACGGAACAAGCGCAAGTTGACTGTGCAAGCTTGTGTCAAAGTTTCTGTGCTCCAAGCATCGCTTTGATGTATGGCTATGTCTCGGAGTGCGATAGATTCCGCCTTCATCAACGGAACAAGCGCAAGTTTACTGTGCAAGCTTGTGTCAAAGTTTCTGTGCTCCAAGCATCGCTTTGATGTATGGCTATGTCTCGGAGTGCGATAGATTCCGCCTTCATCAACGGAACAAGCGCAAGTTTACTGTGCAAGCTTGTGTCAAAGTTTCTGTGCTCCAAGCATCGCTTTGATGTATGGCTATGTCTCGGAGTTCGATGGATTCCGCCTTCATCAACGGAACAAGCGCAAGTTGACTATGCAAGCTTGTGTCAAAGTTTCTGTGCTCCAAGCATCGCTTTGATGTATGGCTATGTCTCGGAGTGCGATGGATTCCGCCTTCATCAACGGAACAAGCGCAAGTTGACTGTGCAAGCTTGTGTCAAAGTTTCTGTCCTCCAAGCATCGCTTTGATGTATGGCTATGTCTCGGAGTGCGATAGATTCCGCCTTCATATTTTGCAGATTAATATTAAACTCGAAGTTTATCAATTAAAAATATCTCTTATCTCGATCAAATTATAAAATGATAATAGGTAGAGGATATTAAATTAAAAGTTGCATATAATGAATATATATATATATATATATAATATATATATATATATATATAAATAAATATATATATATATATATATATATATATATATATATATACACATATATTCATGGGACACGGATTGTACATGCTTGTTTATCAGCGTGCAATAAGTTAGTACCTATTATTACATTTTTGGGACCTGTTTAGTTACACACACCAAGGAGACCTTTCGTTATATATGGATTGGCCAGTTAACCTGCCGCGCCTGTTGCTCTATGGATAGATACGCCTTTATAAGGCGCAACCACTTTCTCTCCGGCCTACGTGCATCTACAATCTGCATTCTTCTCAGAGATATCAAGATTATTGGGTTTCCGTCAGTTTCTGCCGGTGAAAGAACATTTATGGTACAGATCGGATGTGCGCGTCATGGGTTGAACCCGTATTTTAAATTATCATACTCAAAAACGTTATTGGGAAAAACTCATAGAAAATAAGATGCAAAAACGAGATAAATTATAATTTAAAATGCAACCTATCAAATTTTATATTTTTTAACGAGTTGTGATTCTTTAATTTGAAAACCTAAGCAACTTGAATAAATTCAAGTTTGTTACCCTAAAAAACAGTTCTCATACAAATATTTTTGCTAATTCTTGAAATCTATATAAATATAAAGATAAAATTACTACTCTCTTAGGACTAGGCCTTCCTTTTTTGAGAAAGAATACCGGATGAAGAAATGTAATTTATATAGAACGAAATCCATTAGGGTATCCCGATTAATACACAAACGAGGAAATTCACTAACTAACAATAACTTCATCAATCCAAAACCAGTACTAATTCACAGCACCACATGTTTTGTGTTGTTACCACGTAATTCACAGATGCCCCTCCAAGAGCGGTGGGGAGGGGGGGTCACACGTTGTCGACACGTCGCCAAGTCGATGATTCCAATCGGACGCTCGCTAGCCTTTATCCATCGCAATGAGGCTCGCCTGTCATTGTCTCGTTGTCGCCTGATTTGCTCCCTGTTTTCTGCCATTTCCACCCCACGAAATCGCTTTCAACTCTCGGAAATTGGATGCAGTCCGTATAATACGTTGTCATTTAAAAGGGCGTTCCGCCTACATTTAAAGGGCCCGCTGATATATTAGGAGTGGTTAGATAATTTTCAACATTTATTTTGCACCATTAGAAGGAAAGCTATTTTTTATATCAGAATATATTTTTTCAAAACAAGATTTAACTGTTCGACAGTTGTACACCAACTGGTAATTTGTTGAAGTCGCCGTAGAATTGCTGTGCCTGTTAAAAATTCAGGATACTTACCATATACTTGGTGTAGCCTGTAAACAATGTTTACTAAATATATTAAATCACAGAAGTACGGAGCATTTGCTATGCTATAGTCCATCAAAGGGTGAGCGTTATCGGTAGATTTATATAAGAGAAACGTGAATGAATATGAAGTAAAATTTAATTGTAAATACATAATCTTTATTAGACAAACTACATATTTTACTATTTGTTCTATTTGATAAAAAAATGATCAAATATTTTTATGATGTTGAAGAGAATATTCAGTTTGGTTAGATAACAAATTAGCAAACATGTTTTTATTTAACTCCAAACTATCGAACAGCCTGTTTGTGGAGAAGCGCGGATTTTATTAATTTTCTTATTGACAGACACTGGCGTATTTTGTTTTCTTCTGGAAATCCCTCTTTATTTCAAGTTTCATTTTGTATTATCAACCGTTAAAAATACGATTTGATAAGGCAGGTGATTAAAAACACTATGTTTAAAGTAACACTGGGCAGCAACGCCACATGCAGGAGACGTGTTTGTAACTGGTGGTGTTTAATGCGGGCGGGTGTATCATGGAGAACTTCTATCTGGGTTTCCTCTACAATAAATTACTCTCATTCTCTCAATGTGTCACTTTATTTTGTTAATCATCATTTAATTTCTAAGAATACGTTTCTACTTAGTTCTCTATTGTAAATAAGATTATTAACACATAAATGTATCACACAGTTGTTGTTTATCACACTTTAGTTTACACGCCAGGATGTTTGTTTGAATATTAAAACCGAATACAGTTGCGTTTTTATTACGCTTAGCTGTTTTTGTTGTATTTCCCCTTCTCCTTATTATTGTATTTTTGTACTCTCTCTGAATCTGTTAACTTTAAATCTGAGGACTTAAAATGGAATAGTAGATATATAATTTATTTTAATTAAGTTTTAACCTGTTTAAAATGTTAATGCAATATATTAAAATTGTTATCTTTTTATTATTAGGTACGTGAAATTGAACAAATCGAAGTCATGAGTAAGTACAATACTTAAATGTAATATACTACATTCCTAATACTTTAATGTTTAATATTACGCATACTTTTTTACCGAATTTCCTATGGAAAAGTGAGCTATTAGCATAATCCACACTGCAAGCCTTATGCCCGAGACGACCACAGCAGTTCATAACGTGACCCCTTGAATACGTTTTGGGGGTTGGCTAAAACTTTAGGTGTATGTGTGATCACTCTAGCCGTTTTTTCGAGCAAAAACTTCCAATTTATGTAAAATGTGGTAGGTCCTTTCTATAAACAGTTGGAAGAATTTTTTGGACAAAACAATCGAGAAGAAACTAACGCTCGTTGTTCGAGGTTTTGACAATTTGAAATGTAAGGTTTTGGAATAGAAATGACCAAATATGCCCCGGATAAAAAAAAATGTATGTAAAATAATAGATCGTAAAAAGCCAACAATATTGAGCCCTCTTTCATCATTCTTGCCTAAATAATCTTCGCGATATTCAAGAAAATGTAAGTTTACTTAACAAAGTACCGTTGTCTTATGGGAATTTAACATATTGTAAAAAGCTGACTTTCATAATTTGGTGAAGTTTATCATTCCAGTACTCCCATACCTACGTTCACACTCTGGCTGGACCAACCTTCTAAGACGATATATACCGTGATATCATTCCAGACAGATATAATCAGATGCATTTGAATACCCAACAGATATCTTTTCAAATTTTCTCAAAAATGTACGCAAGTGATTGTTTTAATGCCACATTTATTTTTAAGTTTTAAGCATGGACGCTTCTTCGAAAACGTCAGCGTCCTGCGTGCGAACTCGTAAGTAAGGTTAACTGTTAAAAGATTTAAACTATTCAATTCTTTAACTCATATTTATTTGTTGTATGCCAATACTTCAACGAACAACAACAATCATAATAAAAAAAGTCTCCTCCAACTCTATACTCTCCGGTTTTCCCATGGTTTCCCATGGTTTGGCACATGAAATAAATACTATGCGTAATACGTAAGAATATTGCGTACCAGAAATCTTGTTACATGTATCCACAGTCAAAAGTTAAACGTGAGTACGGAAGTTTGGCAGATTACAATCAGGACCAGTGAGCGTTCACGAGACACAGTGTAGACGTAACATCGGATGGTGTATTAAACCCCACCTCCCCCAACCACCTTACGGTACTCCCTCCAACCCCCTCCCACTTCCACCCCTTCCATCCCCTAGCTACCCACAGTGAAGAACTGGGATTGCGGCTGTGACCGTCAGCCCTGCTTCATTCTACTAGTTAAACTTGTATCTGAAATTGTTATGTACCAGTAATGTTATTATTAAAATACTTAGTCAATTTTTTCGGCGGGTTTTGCTCCAAACAAAACAACACCCATAACCCAAGCATGCCTAAAGAAACAAATAGGGAAAAGGTATAGTGTAATTCTTTATTTGACGTATTTTAATTTAAAACCTTATATAGTAAAAATAGCACAGCTGAACATGTTTTATCTTTAATAATAATTTGGTGTCCCTCGAAAGATCGCTTTTAATATTTTAACTTATATTTTAGTATGTTGCCGCTTAAGCCCCTAGCATTTGAACAACTGCGGTTTGTGACATCTGTTCTCTCCAGTTAAAAAAAGGTAGAGTTGTGAACTTGATACACTCTTGTTTACATTGAGACATTGATTCAATAACAATGAATCGGTGCGAGGTTGTACAGAAACACTTATACCTTGTTTTACTGTTTGACCTCACGAGCTTTTAAACATCCAACATGCCTTACGCAGTAACAGTTTTCCGCCGTTGTTTTTGTTATCTGTCAAAGATTGTTTTCGATAATGACCTGTTGTTTGCTTTTAATAGTCTGAAAACGGTTTGTTTACTTTCATATGTCGAAATGAGTTAATTGAAAGGTGTTTACAAATAGTGTATTAATTTCTGCGTTGTTGTCTGTTATCTGACGCACTCTTGCCGTTCACGGACTTCAAACCTTATACGGAGGTTGCAAACGTAAATTAGTAAATCGAGTTTACCTCATTGACGGCGGGTCTGTTGTGATTGTGGGCCGTTTCCTAGGTTTATAACCGACGCGGCGCCAAAGTAAAAATATCTCAAGACGCCGCGCCGCCGTGCCGTGTTTTATTTTAAATAGTAGTCTTTTTGCCAAAAACAGATCAATATTAATCCGGGAAAAGGCGCCTCACTTCGACGTTTTAAATTTTGACGTGTCTTTTATTTGACTTTTCCTTGTGGAGGGGTTTCATTCATATTTACAGAAAATTTAGCCGTATCTGTCTTTATAAAGGTTTGTTCTGTTAACATTATAAAATATAGAAAATCATTCAGTTACTTTTGGAAACAGTAAAAAACCTAGTTAAAATAGTAATAATACTTTTTGTTGAAGAGCCCGTTATCCTCCTCAAAACCCGGCTCCGGAGGTCCAACATCTAACCCTACCCTCTTAAAAAGTATTACGGCGCCATGGAATATGAACCGATTTTTGAATTGAACTTGGTAAAATCGTAATGATTAACGTAAAATATTTCTTCTACATTTATTCTCTAAATAACTATGTAAAATTCAACTACGTAAATTGACAGCACACTGCACAGAGTGACTCGGAGACGACTGAAATGTTCGGCACCGAAGCTTCGAGTCACAAGTGTCAAGGCAGACAAATAAATGATAATGGTTGCAGATAAGAGAAGTCGCGATGTAAACTCGGCGCGCATCAGCTGTCAACAGAGATACAGAAATATTTTGAGGAATTGCGTTGTTTATTCAGACGTCGCGTCGACGTCATTCAAGTCTGATGGAATCGATGGATATTAACCCCGATGTGTTTGCGATCCACCGTAGCCGGGGAAGTGAGGGGATTTCTGCAGTGTTTTGAAGAAAATAAAAATAAAAACGCTAAAACTCCTGAATGTTTTATTTCTTGGACTACTCTTTCAAAAATCATTATTATGATTCGGGTAGTAAATTAGGCCTAACCCAAGAGTACTATTTACAGTTTACTACTTACGTTACTGAAACTTTAAGAACTGGTGTAGTATTTTTTAAGTGAAGATTTATTCGTAGTTGGGTAACACAGTGGTTAGCGTAATCGTTTCAACGTCCTAGTTGCGTCGGCGTCACAGATAGATATAGATAGATAGTTGATGTATCACTGTTATGCTCCCAACCTATTCGGATATGTAGACATTTATATGTAAATATATACATTTTTATTGTTTTCATTGACTCGAATCAATTAATCGGTGCAAAAAATAAATATTTCTAAAAAGTGCCCGCGGATTTTCAACCACGCCGCGATGCTGGGTTATGCAGAGGCGACGACGCGACTTCTAGCTGCCTTCAAAGGAATTCTGTTCATTACACGAATTCCAGGATTCACCTATTTTATAAAACGAATGCTTTGCTTGTCGCGTTGTTGGTTACACGTTACGTAACCATTTTTGGCTAGAATAACCTGATTTCGTGTTGACTTTTTCCTTCGTCTTCCTTTGTCTGGGACAATGATACTTTTATCATGTTTATAGTTTAAACACTAAATACTTTCAACATTATATACTGAATTAGGATGAACAAATTCATGCTTTTAAAACAAATTGTCATAGGACACGATGAGTTATTTTAAATATTTTTCATAATTGCCTTGCGAAAATGACAACGATTACACAGGTGCTTGCATTTTTTAAATAATCGAAAGTAATTGGCTCAATAATGACAGTTTATTTTTTTGAGATATTAGTGTTATGAAATATGTAATTTTACTTCGTATGTAGGCCCTAATAATACTTGTTTTAAATTTTCTTCATAGTTACCTTTTGTTCACTGCAAGCTTCTGTATTGAACCGCATTAAACCTTTTCACATACGGTGACAAAGGGATCTAAAACTAGTACCACACAGGCGTACATGGTTTTCTTTAGGTTCCCTGAAGCGCGCACGCTATCGGAACCAAAAATACGAAGTACGCGATTTAATACCCTTACACATTTGTGTCATAAGTTGTAAATCAAATTAATGAATGTTTTCTGTAATAATTGGTAGCCTCGGTTGTACCACGACATCGGGCGCGTCTTTTCAAGCAACAAGACTAATAGTCGGAGCCGCGTGAAAAATGACGTAAGTCAACTGGAAACACTAACCACGCTAATAACTGGGGCCGGGAAAACAAAACTGTCCGATGACTCTTGACAAAGTAAGTCTCATTTTTGTGGGTCTTTATTGTATTGGGTTTTCAAGAATGATTAATTTTCTCGTTTAAGGGAAGTGCAAACTAATGGTCTCCCTCATAATTCCCTAAGTAATCTTTTGTGTGGTCAGCCACGTTTTCCTTCCATGACCGATTTTGACGATTTAGGTGTTAAATTAAAGGGGTTTTCCCCAAGATGTTTTGAATGGGATTTATTTTCCCATCAGTCCTTAGGTTTTCATCCCACCGGCCCCAAAAGTTCCCAAATTGTTCTTTTGCAGGAACAAAATTTTATTTGGATCACATGATTTTATGATATTAGCTTGTATTTAATTCAAACAAAGATGAGTTATCATAAATATTTCCAACGGTAAGCTGTCACTGAACTTTTTAAATTTCAAGTTTGACCCGACCTGCACTTTTTGTGCAAGATCCCCGTTACAAGAATGGGATGCCGTCTTACATAGGTTACCTACTGAAGCCTTCCATTTCCCCTTATAACTCATCGCAGGTGAATATAGCTCAGCTATTTTATTTCGTGTAAGTTAAAAACGTAATCCAGACTAAGAATACAATTTAGTCCAGAGGTTGTTAAAGGTCGGAGATCAAACAGTTGTATCAAACAGTCGGAGATGGGTTATATCAGTTAACTGATGCGATGAGGTTTACTCTTCACTTTGCATTGTTAACACCTTACAAACGACCTTTCGAAAGACACTTCGTGTGTACGTGTGATAACGGTTTGAAATGTAACAATTCCCACGTTACGCCAACGGAAGCGAGTAATTTCTTAATAAGGCAGATTAATGATGATCTTTAGCGCAAAGTATTTCTCCAAAGCTTAACGAACCTTTGTAATTAGCTCGGGTCGCACGTGTAAAAAGACCAACGGTTTGATTGTGGGAACGCGTGCAGCAGAATGGGAGATGAGCGTTTTGTAATCAGATAACGGACTGTAACTAGTGACCAATTTAATTTGATTACTATTTAAATTACGTCTCTCCTCCTGGTATTATATAATCTTTTATTTTATTACTTTACAGTTTTAAATTTACTCTAACGTTTTTGTGCAAACGGTGGTTACTGTAATGGTCATATACACTGTAGTATGATTTTAAAACGTTCAAGGAGTGAATATCCTTATTTCATTAACGGAAGCAATGTAACTTATCGGCTATACTGTAATTTGTTTTCGTATTAAAAATATGTGTTGCATTTACATATTTTAAAAACACTTCAATTTTGCGACGATCACGTGACGTTTTAGCGAATTTCCCCTATAGGGAAGGAAGCTATTACCGTAGGTCTCATGGTAAGACTTAAGCCCGAGACCATGATAACTTTTCATTTAGAGGTCCCCAGATGCCAAAAACACCATTCGTTCAAATTTATATATATATATATATATATATGTCCGTAAGCACGATAACTCTCGTAAAAAAGGTCCGATCTTAATGAAATTTGATACAAATGTGTAAAGTACAATTTATTTGAACGAGTTCGAAAACCAGATGAATCGCACCATCCGAAGGGGCGTTTTTGGGGGGTTTGTACCCCAGAAATGTGTTTTTTTGGGTTTTCATGTGTAATTTTAATTTAAATCAAATTTTAATTTATACCATTGAATTCAGCTTAAAAAAACAAACAATTTGGTATTTTGATCATTGCTCTTCGTCAATTGGTTACCGAGATATTGAAAGTACTAAACACAGTACGTTGTCTAATGTTATTCTTATGGAGAAAAAGAAAAATTGTATATCTCGCTTATTTATGAACATAAACTGGCGAAATTTGGTATATGGCTTGATCTGGTTGTGGTTTATTGTTGTTTGCACAAAAAAATTTTCGCCAATGTTTTCTGTTGCAGCAACCCTAGGTACTTGGTCCCCATGTTATTCTTATGGAAAATACTTAAAATGTTATATATCGCTTATTTATGAATGTATATGGATGAAACTTGGTATGTGACTTCACTAAGATGAGTTCTATTGATATTTGCATAAAAACCCATTATTTTGTGTGCCTCGTTGCAGCGCACCTGCGTACTCATCCCCAATGTTATTCTTATGGAGAATAATTAATATTTTAAATATCGCTTGTTTGTGAATACATTTCTTATGAATCCTGTTATGTGTTTTAATGTGTTATGTTATATATTCATTGGAAATTCGCTGAGTATGCAGGTTTGCTGCGACGGGGGTATTATTAAAAACCATCGCGATAAAATTATCAACCTTCACTCAAGGAACAATTATTAAATCCTAAAGGCTAATGATAGTTATTGTGTCCAAGCTGCCGAAAGTCAACAGATTAATCCAATCACATAAATTTATTTATTTTGAAGTTTTATTACTTACGGACCTACAGGGTGCCTGAAAAGTCACTAGGCCTACCTATTTATTTTCATATGATCATTTTCATGACTTTTTATGGTGCTAAAAAAATTCAAATGTGCATTTAAACATTGATTAATACCATTTATTATGAAACATTCAAACCTCGACATATATGCACTAGCGTGGTCAACACATTTCCATAATCTAACAGATATACACTTTTAACAGATTTTTGGATGAAATCTTTTTTTGATGAAATCTTGTGGAACATTACCAAGAACAACTAAAGTGTAAACTTCCAATTTATGGAGCGTCTTTGGATTCCTTATGTAAACCTCTTCTTTTGCCCATCCCCACAAAAAGAAAATCACAGGGCGTTAAGTCTGAGCTACGCACAGACCAGTGATGTGGACCACCTCGTCCAATTCATTTGTCCGGGAATGTTGCATTGAGACAATCTCGAACAATATTTGCATGATGTGGCGTCGCCCCATCTTGCATGAAAATGATGTCATTGACTTCATCCCATACTGAAACTTCTGGCCACACAAATGTCTGCAACATATTCAAATATCTCTCACTATTCATGGTAGCGTAAAGAATGAATGGGCCAATAAATCGATTAGCCGTAAACAACACCAAACTGTAAGCTTGGTCCTTGCTTGCATTCTCTCAATGCAGAACGATGTGCCAGGTTACTCTGCTGACCACCAGTTGTAATTATGCCTGTTCACAAATCCTCCAACCTGGAATACAGCTTCGTCTGACCATAAAATGTTCCTAAAAAGATTTGGGGATTCTTCCTTCCAAGCTAACATTAACTTAGAGAATTCCATGTGGATGTCACAGCCCTCACCAAACAGTTGTTTCACATAATTTGGTCTCCAAGGTCTGAAATTAAGCGTTTTTCTCCATATGTTATTCACTGCATACCTGGTAAGTCCGCTTTATTTTGCCCTTTCTCTTACTGATTTTTGCGGGCTTCGCTCAAACAGCGTGAACAGTGTTGACGTTTTCGTCTCGATTTGCTGTTGACCGCCTTTCGGATCTCTTCCTATCTTTCACACTGCCATTTTCAAACAGTTTATTATGGCAATTCTTTATTGTTCTTGCATTAAGAGAGGCATTTCTTCCAGTCTGTGCTCTCCACCACCTCTGGACCTGAACCATAGACTGCCACAATTCATATCGTGAGGCAATTTCCGCTCTTTCATCAGTAGTTAAAACACTAGCCATAATAGCAGCATTAATAAGCTTCAATCAGTTTACAATGAACTGTCAACAATGGTATTAATTTAGCTTCAATTAGCTGTCAATATGACCTAAGAAATCCATATGGGATTTTGGTGATTAACATTTAAAAATAGGTACAGACTTTTTAGCCACACTGTATATTCCAAGTTTTGTTGTTTGCTCTCTTGCAATAGGGTAAGTTCGCGGAAGTTCGGATTGTTGTAAATGTATTAGCATTTTAAAAGCCGTAAACGTTCTACTCCGTAATGATTAGCCCATTGTTTTTATTGAATTCATATTTATAACTACAAGTTATAATTAATCGCCAATGAGGCATGACACGAATATTCTTGGATCACATCAAAATGATCTAGAGTCCTCATGTTAGCTTTCTATACAACATTTTTCAAAATGAAAGTCGTGTTAATCTTGGTTTTGGTGGATGAAGAGGAATTAATAAACGTCCGTATTTACCCTGTATAACAGTTCGCCTTTTAATAGGTACCCAAAGCTGCTTGGATTTAAGCAGAATCCAAGCTTTTATGGAGCATGTCCAATTTTGTATTACAATCAATCACGCAGTTTCGTGTGTTTGCGGCAAAGTTCATAAATAATGTTAAAGCTGATTGTTCCGTGGCAATGGCTGTTGTCGGTGGCTGGGCAGAACCCAATCAGAATTAATCACGATGTTTTGACGGGGTCCGAACATGGGTTTGGTCACTGGTTACAGCGGCTGCGCTGTCATTGGGGAAATGAAGGAGCTTTCTACACCTGTCTTGCTGGCTGCTGTACGACCACTGCGCATGCCTGTCAGGCTCATCAATAATTGTACCCTAAGGGTTAATACTGGCTTGAATATTTCGGTATTCGTGACAGGGCCAGTCATGAGACCCTAACACCGTTTAGTTTTGTTATTTTATAATGTTTACTCAAAGGGTAGTGAGTTATATTTATGTGCCCAACAGGTAAAAAAGCGGGGCAATGCTTAGGATGATTGTAATAGAAATTGTACTATTACAGTTTGTTAGTTACATTGTAATGCAAGCTTTAACCGGTTGTTATTTCTGTCTCGATAGTCTGCTTGCAGCGTTTTTCTATACTGTTCTTATATATAAGGTATAACTCTACCTTGATAACTCGATATAGATTTCTAAATAAATCATTACTGTAAATTTTAGTTCAACTGGTTGTATGAGAACCTGTGTGGGTTGGTTATTACTCTATTTTTGGGACGGTAAACAATTAATTTACTAGCGAGTATACATTTAAACGATATTAAACAATGAAGAAAATTAAACACTTTTCGAAATAGTTCTAAACGTAGTTACATGTTGGTCACTCTGAGACAATTTTTAATTTAATAGGCTATTCAATAGTACCGGCAGTATACTTTCCGTATAAATATCATTTAGACATTACGATTACACCCTGTAGGTAACGATTGGCAATGAAGGGTCCAAACGTGTGGCCAGTCACAGTTGCAGCCTACATCACGATATTGTATTGCCTCCACGGTGCGGTGTATCGGGACAGAGTCAATCGCTATCTCCAAGATTCATTGATATTGCCGATGTATTTTTCACCGCGAGCCACTTTAAACCGGCTGCTGCGCTTCGAGTGGTCCTTTCCCTGCACCCCGCCCCCGCACTGAGCACAGTTATGGTTCCGCGTGGAAATTAGTTTTGAAAAGATCCAAATTATTGTTCATCCTAAAAAGTTTTATTGATTTAGTTGCACCCGACTGATTTATAAACCCGACTGCTTTGTTTCGGTTTTGCTTTTGTAGGTTTATTTAATGTTTAAATATTCAAAATCAATTGGAATTTTATCCAAATGAAAGATTATATAAATAATTTAAACAAAACACTGAAATAGTTAACGTTGGTCGTTCCTTTAATTTGTGCGTTTCCTTGTAATTTTTATTTTTCATAATTTATTGAATATTATACCGATTAATTCGTTATACGGATATAAATAATTTCTTTAGTAGCATGATATGTGTTGTTACAATTAAACAGGATATTTGATGGAAGTGGTCAATACGAAGACGTAAGAAAGAGCTTTTAACTTTCAATGGTATATGAAACGGGCGTCTGTAATCGTGAGGCATCAGTCAGGGCACAGAGAATCTATTTCATTGGCACCCCATTGCACTACAGGGCCACCCATAGACAGCAACCTGTGATTGTTAGCCGTCTGTGGTATTGATCATTGTTGGGTCACAATTTTATAGATGACTATTAGAGAATTTACCTCACAGAATCAAACTTAATTAGGGATTGTTTAAAACCTTGCAAAAACACTAACGACTTGCCAATCAGCAATCCTCGTATGTAACGGTACGGCTCTGTCGCGGCGGCGCTCGGCGCTCCGGCCCCCGGTCTGGGAAGCGGCGCTCTCCCACGATTGTCCCCGGCTAATTGTTAACCGCCTTGTGATTGTGAACGGTCGTCCTTCCACCTGCGATATCTTAACGTGCATCGCCTTACCAGGTCGGGGCGAGCCGAGTGCCATGTTTGTGCGATCTCACGTTCGCCGGGCCCCTCGTCAGGTCTACAGGTATTACTTTCTTGTGTCACGCTTTTCCCCAGTTTAATGAAACGGAAATATTTTAAATCGTTTGTCTAAGCTAAAGACTTAAGAAATATAATTGAAACCCAAAGATACTTAAATGAGGCGAGGCAGCCAACTCACGCTATTAAAGACTCGCCCTTTTATAAGCTTCGCTGGGGAACCTACTGTGTCACTGCTGCTTAAAATTATTTTTAATACGGTGTGCATCAATGGAAGATTCAACATAGTTAATACAGGAGTAGATTTATTGTATTACGATAGGTATCCAAGGAACTGCTAAACTTTTTTATTCTTAAAGTCTGAAAAGTGGCCGAGAAATAGATTCGACGACTTCTCATATAGTTTACATCTATCTCGGGATTCCGCCCCACAGGCCTTATACTCTTCCATGTGGATTCTTATTAGTGAAGAAAAACATTGATTGAGTTGTACATTTACAGAACACATCACATTACAACAGTAAGAACGGGCGTTGCATTAATTATATACATACAATTAATACTGGAATGGCGACGCATTATGCCCAGTACGTTATGAGGGATGCAGTGGATATAGATGCATGGGAAGAACATTTGCTTGAGTTCGACATCAGGTCCTACTAATTTAAATTTTGAAGGGCCTCTCGTTGTTAAAAATCAAATTTGATAAAACAGCACGTAAAAGAGGAAAGTGCTTAGCATTAATCTGGTCCGTTTCTTGCAATTTTATAGTGCCCACATAAAATTCCGCATTACTTAAATAACATTTCCGAATGTCTTGACGTTTATATCTTTATTAAAAAAACTTTAATTTTGAAGCTTAATGGTGTCGTGACAAGACACTAATAATATAGTGTGTATACAAATTTTCATTCATGTGTAAAACTTTAGAAAATGTCTAAAAGTCCCTCAGGTCGCCCCATCGGCCTTAAAAGTTGAAATGTTTATGTATGACAGACGATGACTTTATTTGGTCAAACGTGATCGTGTCAGGTTATATAATCATGTGTATATGTTACTCGTGAAAGCTTTCATCAGTTGTTAGTTTCTCCACTGAATGCAGTACAATTACAAATGTTGTTTTCACTTATCGTCAGCCCTAGCACGGTTTACTGTATGACAGACGATGACTTTATTTGGTCAAACGTGATCGTGTCAGGTTATATAATCATGTGTATATGTTACTCGTGAAAGCTTTCATCAGTTGTTAGTTTCTCCACTGAATGCAGTACAATTACAAATGTTGTTTTCACTTATCGTCAACCCTAGCACGGTTTACTGTATGACAGACGATGACTTTATTTGGTCAAACGTGATCGTGTCAGGTTATATAATCATGTGTATATGTTACTCGTGAAAGATTTCATCAGTTGTGAGTTTCTCCACTGAATGCAGTACAATTACAAATGTTGTTTTCACTTATCGTCAGCCCTAGCATGGTTTACTGTATGACAGACGATGACTTTATTTGGTCAAACGTGATCGTGTCAGGTTATATAATCATGTGTATATGTTACTCGTGAAAGCTTTCATCAGTTGTTAGTTTCTCCACTGAATGCAGTACAATTACAAATGTTGTTTTCACTTATCGTCAGCCTTAGCATGGTTTACTGTATGACAGACGATGACTTTATTTGGTCAAACGTGATCGTGTCAGGTTATATAATCATGTGTATATGTTGCTCGTGAAAGCTTTCATCAGTTGTTAGTTTCTCCACTGAATGCAGTACAATTACAAATGTTATTTTCAGTTATCGTCAGCCCTAGCATGGTTTACTGTATGACAGACGATGACTTTATTTGGTCAAACGTGATCGTGTCAGGTTATATAATCATGTGTATATGTTGCTCGTGAAAGCTTTCATCAGTTGTTAGTTTCTCCACTGAATGCAGTACAATTACAAATGTTGTTTTCACTTATCGTCAACCCTAGCACGGTTTACTGTATGACAGACGATGACTTTATTTGGTCAAACGTGATCGTGTCAGGTTATATAATCATGTGTATATGTTACTCGTGAAAGCTTTCATCAGTTGTTAGTTTCTCCACTGAATGCAGTACAATTACAAATGTTGTTTTCACTTATCGTCAGCCCTAGCATGGTTTACTGTATGACAGACGATGACTTTATTTGGTCAAACGTGATCGTGTCAGGTTATATAATCATGTGTATATATTGCTCGTGAAAGCTTTCATCAGTTGTTAGTTTCTCCACTGAATGCAGTACAATTACAAATGTTGTTTTCACTTATCGTCAGCCCTAGCACGGTTTACTGTATGACAGACGATGACTTTATTTGGTCAAACGTGATCGTGTCAGGTTATATAATCATGTGTATATGTTGCTCGTGAAAGCTTTCATCAGTTGTGAGTTTCTCCACTGAATGTAGTACAATTACAAATGTTGTTTTCACTTATCGTCAGCCCTAGCATGGTTTACTGTATGACAGACGATGACTTTATTTGGTCAAACGTGATCGTGTCAGGTTATATAATCATGTGTATATGTTACTCGTGAAAGCTTTCATCAGTTGTGAGTTTCTCCACTGAATGCAGTACAATTACAAATGTTGTTTTCACTTATCGTCAGCCCTAGCATGGTTTACTGTATGACAGACGATGACTTTATTTGGTCAAACGTGATCGTGTCAGGTTATATAATCATGTGTATATGTTACTCGTGAAAGCTTTCATCAGTTGTTAGTTTCTCCACTGAATGCAGTACAATTACAAATGTTGTTTTCACTTATCGTCAGCCTCAGCACGGTTTACTGTATGACAGACGATGACTTTATTTGGTCAAACGTGATCGTGTCAGGTTATATAATCATGTGTATATGTTACTCGTGAAAGCTTTCATCAGTTGTTAGTTTCTCCACTGAATGCAGTACAATTACAAATGTTGTTTTCACTTATCGTCAGCCCTAGCATGGTTTACTGTATGACAGACGATGACTTTATTTGGTCAAACGTGATCGTGTCAGGTTATATAATCATGTGTATATGTTACTCGTGAAAGCTTTCATCAGTTGTGAGTTTCTCCACTGAATACAGTACAATTACAAATGTTGTTTTCACTTATCGTCAGCCCTAGCAGCCCTAGCATGGTTTACTGTAGGTACGCTTTAATGATAGTGCCCACAATGTAAAGTTGTAGATTTTTCAAAATCAACATCATTGGAACTATTAACGTGTTAATGGTTGGGGTAAATGAATCAGACGATAATGTGGTCTGCGAATTAGTCAGTCAGACCGAATGGCTAAATTCTGGAAAGTGTTTAATGTGTTACGACAATATTATAGCAATTGGCATTAGTTTGTTAATAGGGTAATTAAAAGGACAATTGTAAAATCCCAATATCCAGTTTAAGCAACTCGTAGTATTTGGGAACGTATTCCCGACATAAATTCGCACGGTGAAAAATCGAGTTTGACAACGATTGTCGCACCATGGGTCATTTGGCCCGTGATAATAGTCAATTACATGGCAATTGCGTTGATTGGCCTGTCCCTGTACCGGTGCTGAAGATACAGTTATGTCTGTTTAATACCCGTTGTGACCCACTGATCATTGCACTGTTCGTCATTTAACATCACATACTCAGCCGTCAGTGATTCTCTCACGTATGACCCATAAAAATATGATAGTATACGCAGTCACACAATAGATTTGTTGTTTTGTGTTTTGCTGTTTGTACTTGTACACAGACATGTGTTTCTTCCAGAAAACTTGTTATCACTTGGTGTTTGTACTGTTCCAAGCAGTATCAGTGATATGGTTTCGACCATTTGGTCCGTTATAAATAAACTGATCGAGAAGATATGTTGGTAAGGCTGCTGGACTTAACTTCGCTCAAATACTGGCACCTTTATTTTATCAGTTCCTTGTTGGTATTCAGTTTTAGGGTATCTGTTTCCAGTAAATAATATTAAATCCACATGTGTTACAGTATTTCATCCGCTACTTGTCTTTAACACTTCATTTCAATTTTTCAATACTTTCTTTTGTAGTGACATAGTTTAATATTGCGCTCGTTGTATCAATTATATCGCAATGCGTTATCGCAGTGGTACTGACGACAGTGATAAGACGACATTTACGGTTTCACAATGGACCGTTGGACTTGCGATCCAGTAATAGACGTTTACAAGATAGATTCGACGATTAGTTTGTGTAGACGCCGGCGCCGGCGTTCGAGAGATACTAAGCTTGTTCTGTTTATCAGATGGCTCTAGTTATTTATGTTCTAAAGGATCAGTTTGTGATTCTTAGTCGCCCCATTATGGATTTATCTGCATCGTTACTGAAGACACTGCAATGTCAATTTAATTGTTATGTTATTTCCAATTACCTTATTGTCAATCCGGCGCGTCGAGTGCATTAAAAATGTGAGTAAAAAATGAGTTTTTGAAAGCCTCCATCCTGAATGTGTAAATGTGGCCTTGTAATCAACAGTTCATAAGAATGATACATTAATAAAGCATTATTCTATTATGTGGTAGTACTGTATTTCTACAAATCTAAATAATCACTTTTAGAGGCGGGTAATGGCGGATCAAGCTTTCCGCAGGAGACAATAATAGTAAACAGATTTGTATCCTGGTGAGTTTTAAGCCCCTTGCTCTTATTTTGTTGTTGATTTTTTACATGGATTGACTTACAAACAACATTTTTTCAAGGTACCAATTGACTCTTTACCTCCAATGGGAACGACCCGCAAGAAGTACTAAAATCATAAATGTAAACCATAGATCTAGTTGTAAATCAAATTAAAGTTCTTAACTCCTCAAGTCGGGACCCAAGCGGAGTACTGAGGGAGAAAAAACAGCCGGCAAATCTTGTATTCATCGATCCACCATAGAAAGTCGATAATCAGGGAGTGCTCTGAAAAAATATTTGTATGTCCAAAAAGGTGTTTAGAAGTTTTAATTTCCCAGTCCAATCATTGTAAAAAACCTAAAGTGGCAGTGGGCGAAACCTTGTGTACTCAGGAAGTTGCACCGAAACATGACTATTGCTTAGGTAACACATCGTGAACTCAGCCACAGAGGGGTGCTGCTGAGCGTGGAGAGATTACAGGAGGGAGTCTCGGTGCCGTGTGGCCCCTGTTTTTTGACAGTTTGAATAATATTGATTAACGAGCAGGATTGTTCCCCGGGGTCCAATCCGTTTTAATGAGCGTCAACTTGGGCCGGAGCCCACTACTGTCTCTGTCACGTTCGGGGCTATCTCTGTGTTGGGAGCCGGGGATTGGCGACGCGTCGTGTGTCAAATCTGGCGAACATCGATTTCAACGGACGCATGTTTGAATCCTTTGTTTAGTTCCTTATGAAATATATTTTTGGCCGAAACGTCTACTTATACGTAACGTTTTAATTAGCGATATAATTAGCGATATTACTAACTATATAGTAGATTTTTATGTTGTTTTTTAGATACCGGTAAACAAAACGCTTTGGTTCCTTTACTCTACATTCCCTTAAATTGTTATCATAGTTGAATGTACAACTTTTCAAATCAATCTCACGTATTAAAAATATCTGCAACACTCAAGACGAATAATGACATAGGACATAGTAAATATATCAGTAAAGACTTAGGTGGTAAAAATCCCCTCTAAAAAGTTTATTGTGTAAATTGTTGAAGAATCATTTCCAATGTATTAGTTGTTTTGGATGTGTGTGTAGTTTTGCAATGCTATTTCGTTTAACTACTACCAGTGCTTTATAGGACGACTTCCTTCACTAAAATTGACCTATCAATCAATGTATATATTAGCTATTCACAGCAGGTGTTTTATAATTTAAAACGTCCTATCAGTTACATTTAAGTCAAGTATAGTGGTTGACGATTGAGTGACGAGTAAAGCAGTTCGTCACTCCAGCAGTATCGTGATGATGAGAGGTGCGACGTACAATATCTATAAGGCACACAAGACTAGAGGCAGTGATAATTATGTTAGAGACATGCGCCGCCTCTCACGACCGCAACGTTAACTGCTCTTACCGCTCCTGCTCCTCGCTCCTCGCGCCTCGCTCTCAGATGTCGCGGCGTGCGATATAGACTTCGTCACATTTGCAACTTTTGCCTTTTCATATTGCGTCATTGTATAATTAATATTGCGTCATTGTATAATTAATTATGCAGTTTTGCAACAAAAATCTCTTATCTTATGATCGTTCGTAATTGTTGAGCAGCTTTCCAAATGGTTAATGATAAGTTAACTTACCGTTGTTACTACAACGATTCACCATTGTAATTATAACGCTACGACCCTCTAATTAAAGTTGATTTCTGCTGAAATGCCTCCGGTCTAGGAGAATTTCGGATTAGCCGCAAAAGTACATACGGATCCGCACAAACTCCACTGTTCGCGCCGAACGTCGAACTTAACAGGAGGAAGGATATGTTGAAATATTTCGATTAACGATATGAAGTTTTCTTCAATTAAATTTACACTTTCTGTACATAAAAATTAAGATCCTAATGTATTTTTGTCGGGGGAGAGAAAAAAGTGCTACCCTACCTATTTTTAAGTATGGGCCTGTACTATATAGGCAACGATCTATACTAGTAAGCCCATTAAAAGTGAAGCCGATGCGGTTTCCGAGTCGTAACTCGGTGGTGCCGGATGTTATCACCAAGTGTTGCGCAGAAGGCCCTAGGCTCGTGAGCTGATAAGGATAATCAGGGGGCGCATAGCGTGTAGTCGCCCACATAACTAGCGCTGATAACACTGATAAGGCACTGTCGCCGCGCCGCCGTCGCGCGTTACAAATCTCACTTTAACTGTGAACCGGGCGGTTCTTTTGTTGCCTGATAAGGACGGATCGTTATTCATTTATAGTGACTAGTCTTGAGGAGTTTTTTAAGAAGTGGAAGATAAAATATATAGCTTGAATGGGTTTATATGATTTGTTTGTAAACAATCCACAAGCGGTTTTAAGCCATAAGTTTTATGTCATATACAGATAGCAATATAAACATAATTTTAACATTGTGGTTATTGAGAGCCTTTGACATTTATATTTGTTATACTCCTTTCAGAAAACAACAATTTTATTTATAATCAGTAAATGCGCTATGCAAGTTACAGTTTGACACTTATCATGGAAGGACTATGCGGATTCGCTTTTACTGGGTTCCTCGTAAATCGCCAATTTATTTAGGCCTAAAGATGTACTTACCCTAAACATTTAATTGCAAGAATTTAAACTGTGAAATACGAATAAAGTAAATAGAAAATTTACTGTTCACAATAAGGTAGATTGAAGACAACCAATTTTAATGTTCATTTGGCTATCAAGGAAAGGAAAACATACGTAGGAATTATAGGCCCATACATTAATCAAGTTAACATGTCTTCTTTAGTTATTGGTGCGTTTCAAATGTGTAATGGAACTGAAGACACAAAATACACTGTTCATAGTATCGGTAAAGTGCTAGTAGCATGGATATAAATACATATAAGGAGTTCTTATCCGTCAAGATTTCAACAACAGATCGCGGTCTTCCCTTAACCTTAATCAGCTTTGGTAAAAATGTAAATTGCGTTTTCTTTTCAACTCCTTCCCACCAACAAACTTACTTGTTGATGAGTTGTCTCTGTTATTTCAACACGCGATACGTTGGTCCAGCGCGTAACAAACTTGGTTCAAAGAAAGTTGAACGACGCCGCGTGATTTGCCCAGTGCGACCGCGCCAGCTGCCGGTCGTCGTGCAGAGTCCAGGTGCGGCATGCGGCGAGGCCAGATGTGACCGCAGCACAAGCCGGCGCCGGCGGATCGCTGAATATATACATGAGGTGGCAATACATCAGCGCCAGCAGCTCAAACTGAGATATCGGGGGAGGACGGGTGACAGAGGATATGTAATGCCACATTCCGACCGAATCGACAGCTGAATTATGGTTTTGTCTGATGATATGGTAGGTAGAATGTATGATAGGTATGGTATGGTAGGTGAATTGTGACCCTGGAGTGGACAGTAAATTCTGTGGTATCAATGACTACATATACAATTGTATATGTAGTCATTGGTGGTATACTTAAGATGTATAGGAAAATATTATAATTTATCAGAAACTCATCTGATTATTATAAGTCTACTAAATTATTGCCATTTTTCAGTATAATGAAAATAACATTTTCAATTACGAAAATTTTGCTTCAAGGTACAGTACGATTTTACGTTTGTTGGTTTCAATATTTTTTTGTTTTACTGACAGTTTGATTGCAAAAACGATTAATTTGTTTGCCAGTTGTTATGGTGTATAGTTATTCGATTTGACACATTCAACCTTGACATTTTCTCAATGGAATCACCTCGTAGGATACCAAGCCCTGAGCGATTTCCCACAAGTAAAACAGCGAGGTGCCGTACATTACTGCATTACGACGGCGTGGGAGGCTTCAATGGCGGGCGGCCCACCCAAGGCTCCGGTGTTGCAACGCTTCGTTCATTACCCGGCTGTTGGTACAGAGAGAGCCGAGTAGGATGAAGTGGGGATTGCAGGGAAGGGGGGCTGAGATTGACTCCCACGAATCTTCCCCTCCACGTGTCTGGCTTAGGACAGTAAGGGCAGGGGATTCAACGTGTCAGGAGTGCTTTACCTGCTTTTCCTCAGCCATGGAGTGTAGCGGGCTAGTCTTAAGACAGCTTTCCCGTCCTCCCGCCTCATCCTAGTCGGCACTATCTATAATCTCCACCTCCGGACACCAGCGTCGCTCATACCGCAGCTTGTTTACAGCTTCCCACGCACGTAAACAACCGCAGATCGCCGTAAATCTCGCGGTTGCGTGTCCGGCTAGGAATTATGGGAGGGTTTGTTCCAATTTGTATCAGAACTGAGTGTGCGAACTATTGTGTGCTAATGGACGGTAGCTGGTTGTAATTGTAATTGTTGCACGATTGTTTCGGTTAGATTGGTTCATATGCAACTTTAATTTGGCACGGGTCTGGTAATAGTAAATTATGTGTGAGATTTATGCTAAAGTATATTCTAAGCGTGTGAGCATACGCTTACATGCTTAAAAGGTTAAGGTATATTTGAATCATACGCTTCGAGCATTACTAAAAAATAGGGCATGAAAATAGGGATTTTTGTTAGAAAACTACCGGCAAAACTATTAGTTATTATATCATAGTTTGTGCGTGTTATTTGAAATCCCTTAACGTGTAGATGAGTCTTTTGGGGTTTGGATGGATCCACCTTTGGGGCTCTGCTCCCTGGGCTTTCATAGTTTCAATGTTGATCTTATGGAAGGATGAAAATCAATTTAACAGCAGCTGTTGATACTAACAAACCACAATACAGAGAAAGAGCAGCACGTTTTAAGCTAACTTCTGGAATTAAATCACAACTAGTGGCTTACAGGGGCTGTAGCCCCTAACAAATGGTTTTTGTGTAAGTGGATAATCATAGCTGATCATTAGTTAATTTTGATTATTATTAAAAACACTGTAGTGTTATTTCCATTAGAAAATCATTGGATCTTTGAAGTCCAGTGGGGCGTAGCCCACGTAATTGTTGACATTTCTGATATTTTTCTCACCGTCCTTGGCCCTCAAGCTTTAAAATGAATCGTTATAACCTAACTTAACTTCCTCCTAGCTTGAGATATTTCGTGGGGACCGATTCGCTTATGGAATTAAATATATAGATTACGGAATTAAATATATAGATATAAGCCAATATGCTGTTATATATGAGGTGAAGGGTAATCACAAAACAAATATATTTGCTGGAATTCGAGCAACTAAATCAGCTCGTATACATTATTAAAACTGGCTGAAGACTTGTAATAGGACAATTTACATTATTTTAATTTTCAATAAAAGTGAAGTAGACCCCTATTACAAATACTGTACTAGCCTTATTTTACAAGTGGTGAACAAAAGACGGATTCGGAATTACAAAATTACTTTCAGAAACCCATGTGAACACAGCAGCGAAATTGAATGAGAGGCGTAGAAGTAAAACAATAGCCTGTGGTTCAATTTAAATTTAACCACTACTGATACAATAGCAAAATTATATTAGTAACTTCAAGTTTATATTTCACATTCAATAAATGTTTGTCCACTCATCTTTATTAAGTTAAGGAGAACTCCGGAACACTCAGTTTAAAAGATTGAGCAAGCTACTAAAGCTAAGAAGTTTGCAGTTTAATATTTTATAGTTGGCTTGATGTAATTTTCGGTTGCAGAAGTAAATGCTCCTTGTTCCGCGTCTAGATGTCAAGTATGATGGCCCCCGGGTTATAAATCGTAACGTTCATTACAGATGTTCAACAGCGAATGACAGAACGATAAAAGTATTACGGCCTTGCGTGAATCGTGCTGTGCCGTTAACGGGACGTTAATTTACCACGGAAACGCAGGTTTAATTTACTATGCGACTCTCACACCAGCACCAGGTTTGGTTTTGATATTTGAACTATACACAGATTTGATGCAATCATAGAGATAGGTAATAAATAATTGTTTATTCAAGCTGACACTATCGTAATTACGTCGTTAAAGAATTGTAATAATGAGTAGTAAAAGTTGAGCTCTAAACATCTATTAACTTTTGAGTTATTTTATGTATATGTACTAACATAAAAAAATACCTGGTGTATTTTTCTATGGTACTAATAATATATTTTTTCAGGTATGGAGACTTTTAATTCATACGCAAGCAGTATGGGTAAGTTGATTATTTGATTTGATGCAAGGTGTTTTGGATTCGCCTTACATCTTCCTCTTCGCGAATAAACCGTTCAGTGTTGATTATAATGTTGTGTATAGTCCGCATTCGTGGGAAATGAGATGTTAATTGTTAGTCCAACTGCCAATCTCTTAAGAGTTTTTGCAAATTGTTTGAATAACTAAGCCTGTTTAACCAAGACGCTAATCGTTTATAGGTTTACTTGAAGTGATTCTCTTTAGTTGAAACAGTGTTTTTTAAGCATTGTTTACTTAATTGCAACCACTTTTAGGTGTTTTGCTTTATAGCCAATCGACACAGTTTTCCGCGTTATGACAATCGCTTTTGAAGTTTTACAACAATCGCAGTTGATCCAATTGCAGCCCCGAGCGTGTTGTCGGGCTAATTTCTTTGTTCCGCGGGGAACGCTCGCCTTCCCGCTTCTCGCCCCCGCTCTCTCAGCCCTCCCATCGAGTCTTCCGCCCTTTTGTTTGATCCTCTTACCTCCGCTACGTGCCGACCGCGGGCGTGACTCCGCGAGGGTCCGGATCGTAGATGCTGCGTAATGACAGATTTGTTGTTTACTAATAAAAAATGCTGTTTTAAGTTATTTGTTGATCAAATTACAAACTCATCATCACCAACCATGAAACAAAGGATATTATTTGGGGTTTTATTTTTTAGCTTACCGAAAAGTCGCTTGTGCGAGAGTATTTAATAAAAAAAGTTACCTCTTGCACCATGCTGTGCCGAGAGTAACGATTATAGAGCAACTAGTTGTAGTAAAAATAGAGTATTCACTATATCGATACACAATTAGGATTTTTTATAAGGGTGAGATCTAAAGAACTACTGAACTGATTTTTACGCTTGGTTTATCAATTTAAAGATAAAATTGGTAGACTCTACGAATCCTTTTATAATTTATTTTTGTCTTTAGGCAATGTTCAACGTAAATCTCATTGAAGAATACAAATAAATTGAATTGTATAGCTGTTGGCACTAAAAACAGTACATGTAGGAATAACAGGTGCTACAGACATAACGTCAACAAAATTACCACAGGAGGAATATGCACAATACGTTATCAGGGATGACATACATTCATCAGGAGCATGACGAGAGCATATGCTCGAGTTCGAGCTTAAGGTTCAACCAATAAATGGATGAAAAGCGTAAAAACTCAATCATGTACTTTTTATTCAAAGTGAAGAGTTGGAAGTAATTACTCAGTATCTTTGCGTGAGGGGATTGGTATTAGAGGGAAATCACGACCATAATTTAGTTACTCCCCAAAAAAACCACGGAATGACTGTGATTTTTGTCACCAAATATTTGAAAGTATTACACACCCTTGCAACATTTTAAGCTCGACCTCTTCACCGTTTATAATCGTGGTCCATGGCGTGACATAGGTAATCAATAGTTTTGATTTAAGCAATATTGATTTCAACTTTTAATAATATATACTAGGCTTATCGTCGTTGGAGGCTTCGCCCCCAAACCCCCTTTCGGAGTTCGCTTCGCTCACTTGCATTCCTCAGTAAACTCAAGTTTAAATCAGACTCGTAGTTCATTAATCTAAGAAAAACTACACAACAATGACCTTCGGTGAGCACATTAACACCTACACAGGCGGGCCCATATCGGCTCGATATCGGAACATTTTACCAACCGGCTGCTTGTTCGTTTTTTCGAATGAACTCCCGACTACGATGGTTGTTTCGAGGTGTATAAAAGCAAAAAATAAAGTGCTCACTCAATCAAAGTTAATCAGATATAAATAAAAAGTTGTGGTTGCATTGTTAAATTGGAGTTCTACAAATGGATTTACGTGTAAAAAATAACAACAAATTAGACTTCAGTTCACGACAAAATTATAGTAACCTAACCTAACCTAACCTAACTCCGCAGAGCGCTGTATGGTGGCTGTTCGTTGAGCAACATAGTTACAAATAAATGAATTTTTAAATACCCCGTCGCAGCAAACCTGCGTACTCAGCGAATTTCCTATGCATGAATATATTTCTTACTACCACATAAAAGCCAATTAGCAAGTTTCATAAAAATACTTAAATAAATAAGTGATGTATAGCATTTTATTTATTCTCCATAAGAATAACATTAAGGCTGAGAACGCAGGTTTGCTGCAACGAGGAAGATAAAAATTGTGTTTTTTGCAATTATCAATATAACTCAACCAGATGTAGCTACATACCAAGTTTTAATGATTTATGTTCATATTTAAGGGAGATATAAAGCTTTACGTATTCTCCATAAGAATAACATTAGGGATGAGTATGCAGGTTTGCTGCTAAGAGGATAATCAACAAAAAATAATTTTTTTGCAAATATCAATATACCAGTACTAGGTGAAGCCACATACCAAGTTTCATCAATATACGTTCATAAATAATCGAGATATAAAATTTTATTTATTCTCCATAAGGATAACATTGGACAACGTACTGTGTTTACCACTTTGAATATCTCGGCAACGGTTGGACGTAGAATCACAATTTAAACACCAAAATGATTGTTTTGTAGAGCTAAACTGATTGGTAAAAGTAAATGTGAAGTGTACAGTAAAATTAATTAAGGAAAAACTAAAAACCAATTTCCCATAAGATTAACATTGGAGATTTTATGAACACGTTTTTTTGGATTTTCTCCGCAACCACTTAACCTAGGTTAATGACTCAAAATACTATATTTTTTTTAAGCTCTATAAAATGGTTAAAACAAAAATTGTGTGTTTTAAACATTTCAGTGTAAAAAGTGCAAAAAACTGATTTTTGGAAAATTTTAAAACCCCATAAACCCCCTTTCCCATGGTCCGATTTTTCTGGTTTTCGAACTTAAAGTTATGTATGTCACTTTACACATTTGAGCCAAATTTCATCAAAATCGGACGTTTTTTACTCAAGTTATCGCATTCACGGACACACACACACACACACACACACACACACACACACACACACACACACACACACACACACACACACACACACACATAAATTTGAACGAATAGTGTTTTTGGCATCTGGGGACCTCAAAACAAAAAGTTATCATGGTCTCGGGCTTAAGTCTTACCATGAGACCTACGGTAATAGCTTCTTCCCTATAAGGGAAATTCGCTAAAACAAAATAAAGTCAAATTAAACATAAATTGCAGACCTCAAAAAGTAAGCATCAAAAGTAGGTTTCAAACCCGTGACCACATGATCTTAAATCATCTGCCAACATATCCACTGGGCTAAATTAATTCGATAGAACAAACAATCGGTTTGATTACATTTTCCAATCTCGTAACAAACGATATTCGCGATACTGAACCTCCCGTGTAGGCGATAATGTGCTCACCTTGTTTTGTAACAGCTGATTTATATACACCTCATGTGAGCAAATTAGTATTGCCACACTACTAAGTAAATCAGCTACTGTTTATTTAAATCAGCTGATACAAACATGTGGTATTAGCCAAATATAGTGTGCTTTCATTTAAACGGTTTTCCAAAACTGTAACATTTAAATGGGCCAAAATACTCAAAATTACTCCTCCAATGAATAGCGGATAAACGGATAATCGGATCTTAAATCTGACGAAAAATCTTTTGTTGGAAATTAAATTTTCTACAAATTTTTACCATCTCTTACTGTTTTCGTACAAAACGCACTCAAAGTGGAAAAATTGAAAAAGTGCAATTTTCCCCGCCCCAAAAATGCCTCAGAAACTCAAAAATGTTAACCCTTGGCAATTTTTCTGGCAGTTTCTTGTCAAGAGCTTTAATTCAAGTTAGTACGGGAAGTGCCTCATAGTTTATGTCAGTGAATGAGTGAACCCGTCTGGCTTTATATAAGTAGACTCGCTTCGCTCGCTGAGGGCTCCGCCCCCAGACCCACGTTTGTTGTAGCTCCAGTTTTGTTATAACTCAATGTCCCTTCAAGTATTTTTTATATAGTATACTATTTTCATTCATTTGTGATGTATCCACTTTAGATGGCATCTCTATTCACTGGTCCTATCATTTGTTTATACTCTATCAAACTTATACTCTATAATGTGAAAGTTACTTTGACAGTTTACTGGATATTTTTACAGCTGTAATGATTTCTTTTATTTTGACTTGAAACTCAAGCCCAATGTTAAAATGTCCATTACTCAAGATTAAAATGAGAGGTTTTACAATTGAAATTTGTAACTTTTGATTTCCCGGGGGGTTTCAAGGTTCAATCTTCATACATGCAAAATTTCATGCTTCTAGCTTGTCTGGAAGTGGTCTAGAATTCGTGTACGTGAGTGAGTGAGTTACACATCGGGCTGTATAGGTATTTAGATATACAGTATCGATGTTTCTTGGTCCCTTGTGAACGTGATTATATACCTTTGATCCGATTGCGATTAAACTTAGGTTAACCATACGAAGATAATATCAAGCCATTAATCGAAGTCATCAAGTTTAGGGCTCTCTCCTACTGCAGGGTTTCTATGGTCAGGGAAAGTCAGTCAGGGGAGGTCAGGGAAAGTCAGGGAACCCAGAGATAAAGCTTATTTTGTTACGTGTCGACCCCACGTATTAAAGATATGAAAATAAATTTGTAGCTTATAGACAGGATTGACTACTATTCCACCTTAACGCTACTTCACAAAATAATTTTTGTAATCCTTGTTAAGTCTCTAAATAGGTTATGAGGGGCATTATCAAAACTAGAATAACTTCCTGTTAGACATCACATACAATTTACATGACAATTCGGTGCTTTTATTATTCCATCTCAAACCTGATGATGAAAAAACTGAGGGAATGCTTTGCTCCATGTTGTATACAATCTGTTGCAGCAGTATTTTTCAGGTGGTGTCCTAATGGTTGACTGATGATCTAAGGATTCCTAAGGAGTTTATTCTTAACATCTTTTAATCCTCAATTATTGAGTTTTTACTGAGATCTATTTATTTAATTTTTTTTACTAATGTTTATGACATACATGATATAGAAAATAATGTTTTACATATTAAATATGTAATAATTGTGCAAACATGCTTGTTTATAAAGCGTAAATGCTAAGACGTAGGGTTTTCGAAAGTTGGCCAGGAGAGTTTACAGAAGGGTCAGGGAAAGTCAGGTATAAGTCAGTGAAATAGAAAATTGAAATTATGTAGAAACCCTGTACTGGACTTGGAAATTATTGTCAGTGCTCACTATGTTATTGGGGGGTTTCCGTATGGTGACAGTATTTTTACCATCGGAGAAAGAAACTATAATCACCGGGAATCAAGAAAAACGTCGCTAACGAAGTCGCGGGTACCATTTGGAATGTAATAAATCCAGTGTGGTATAGTGACCGGGATGGAGATCCCCCAAGGTAGGCCGAAGCGTGGCCTCGTGAGTCGTTATCGATTTACCCCACTTCACTCACTGGGGCTCATCAGCCTGTTTGTTTACCTTTTATTTATTCGCCGTTAAATCACCACTTTGCGGACACCCGCCTATTAGCGGTTGCCGCCGCGGCACGCTCCCGCGGAGAAGACGAAGACGAAGATTGAGACTACATGCTGAGCGCAAGGGTACGTTTAAGAACCTAAAACCTTTTGGCCACGTTTTAGGAGTTTTACAACCATTATAGCCAATACTTTTTATCTATTAGGAATGCGATACATCGTGCGTTATTAATATCAGTCCAGTTGTTATCGCAGGTTGATATTGACAACACAACACTTTTGTGCGGTATGAGCTTATTGTGTTATTAAAAAGGGACAAAATTGCACTTTTGGAGTTTACTGTGTTAGCTAGGCTACTCTGGCCCTCGAAAAACCCAAAGGAACCCTTCAAACGTGTTAATGCATAAACACCGTGATTAATAGATAATCTTCAACCCTAATGGTTTAGTTAGTAGTATCTGCAAGGGTAAATCGCAGTGTTATTTGATTGTCATAAACATCGCCTCCATTACTATTCTGATATAAGAGTCCCTATACTTCTTATATTAACTAATATTGCGGTTAACATAACCCAGTTTTCCGCTAAACTTAGCAATATCAATACTTTATCTTGCTTAGTCAAAACGTATAGAAATTTCTAAACAAATTAAGTGTAAAATTTTGTTTGCAAATTAGAAAACATTTGGTGTAGGGTGTAGCAGTGTACTTAAAGCTATGATAAACGTATCTGTTGTTCTGCCCAGTTTACCACTGCAAACTCTGTGGTTTAGTGAACACCAATGTATCAACTGTTTGTTCAGTTGGTGTTTGTTACAGTACACTCTTGGCCCACGTCAGTGATTCGGTGAATGTTGGACTAATTGATGTTAATTGTAGTAATTTTGTTGTTTTCGAATATGATTTACGCACTTATTTTAACAGTGCAGATTTCAGATAACGATTTTTTATCTGTTTAATATAACAGGTGAAACACTGTCAGGTAATATTAATAATCAATGTGACAGGCTTCGCATGTTGTATCGTGCATTAATCGGTAGTGTGAAATCTATAATGATATAATTCGTCATATCAATGTCCCAAATTCCGTCTAACTAAGTAATGATTCAGTAAATCTCTATAAACATGGTTCACACTTCTAGAAAGTCAGGGAATGTAGGGGAATTTGAAAAAAGGCTAGGGGAAAATCTGGGAAAAATGCCGAAAGTAAGGGAAATGCTTGATAGTTTATTCAAGTCAGAGACAAATTAAAATTGAATCGTAAATGCAAAGCAACCGTGCAAAAATATAATCCTACTGCACAAAAATCAATACTTATTCGATTTTTGTTAGATCAGTTTTAATGATGCAAAGAAGGAAGTGAACCATAACTGATTAGTGTTAGGTAGGCTATACACATGTATTAAACAACAGCAAACTGTAAACTTTAAAATACAAATAATGAACAGGAGAAGAAAGTGGACATAATGTATAGGGAAATGGAGGCCGATAAAAACATATTTTTCAAATTATCACCTATTATAAAAAAGTGCACATTCCGAATCGCGAGTCAGGGGAAATGAACTTTTTTGGTTAGAGAAAATCAGGAAAATGCACTTTATTATTAGAAGGGAAAATACAAACAATTAACGTAAAAAGAGCATATTTTCTGTCAACGAGGCTTTTTCATTTGCTGTTGAAACAAATAGCCGGTAGGAAATCAATCGAAATGAAACCCAAAATGAAAATGACTGAGTTGCAGCTTAGCCAAGAGACGCGCCACGGGCCTCGGAACTTAATCAACTAGTTCCCTCGCCCCCACTCTCCATCTCTTCCCTCGGAATATTACTTCCCATCATACTTATTATTTTCTTCTTCAGCGTTTTCAAATTAATACACGATTTTCTAACAAAAATTATTAAAGTGAAACAATATTTTCACTGTTTCATTACGTTACAGCTATAACAATGAACGAGCAGAAAGGCTTATAAAAACTGATTTCGGGATTGGTTTCAGGGCGATCTTGATGGACTGTTTCGGAATTCGATCTTCTCATTTACTTATACAGTTTTATTAATCTTGTTTTTTTCCGGGAGTGTAAACTTATTTTATTGATTGACGTATTTTCCATTTTTATAATGCTTTATCACAGTCGGTTTGAAGTTAAGCTTTTGAAAGTAGCAAATCGGTGTCAGTGGTTGTTATTGTAATTCGCAGAAGCTGAATGACTGAACTGTTGAACCTTGACGCGCCGGCCCATTGTGTCGTCTCCTGTACTGAGGGCCAGTTGGGTGTCCTTTACATACGGGATGAGCACTTGACATTATTTGTCAATCGAGTCTGATTCACGGAAGATGAGTATGGCCAAAGGCCTAAGTGTCAGTCCATTTTTCGATTAAATAATCTGCCAGCATTTTATTTAGGCCTCCAATGTTTGTCATAAATGAACCAACAAATTTGCAGATAAGTGGAGACTTAAGAGTAAGTAAGAAAGTAAGTAAGTTAGTAAGGAAGTTTAGAGTAAGTGGAAATTTAAGAGTACTTTCTTTCCGGAGAACTAAAATAATATTAGTTTTCAAAATTGTAACTGCAACTATCTTAAAAAAAGGAATGACAATGCAACATTGTATAACGTCACACTAGCATTTTCCTACGATTTTAAACAAGGACATATACAGCAAGAGACATACAATTTCGCAAATATTCGTCGTATAGGTAATTTGTCTCGTTGAAAGCTATCGTCTTCGTTTTTTTTTATTGCAAGATATAATGTAATTAAGATTTTGTGGTGCATGTGAATCAGTGTTATAAAATAAGCATAGAAGCAGTTCCTTGAGTGTGGTGCACAAAAATCGCATACTGTATAGTTTTGAATCAACAGTGAACAAAAAAAATTATCAGAATATCGTATTACAAATAAAATTATATATATATACATATATATATATATATATATATATATATATATATATATATATATATATATATATATATATATAGTTAGGAGGAAAATGTGTGGATATATATATCCACACATTTTCCTCCTAAAACACATTGTGAATATTTCACGGCTTGTTTAATAATGGACGGATGTAATTTGCTAGCAGCAAACCAAACGCAGGAGGGACAGTAGGCGGCGAGTTGTCAGACTGCGGGGCGTGCCGCCAACACGTGGTGTGGGGAGTATTGATTGGCCAACGCAGTTGCCGCCAACGCCGCTAGAGTGCTCTGGACGTCCGTCGCGTGGCGCTGCCACACCGGCGCGGCGACCGCGGCAACTGTGACCATATCCCCGCGCCACTGGCCTCCTACCCTTTGATGAAGAATAATGGAGGATTCCGCGAAATGTTGTACTGTCAAATCGCACTTAATCGTGCTGCCAATCTAAATTTGTGATTAAAATTGTTTGATAATATTAAAGGTATCATATTCTGTTGGACTTGCATCGTATTTGTTTGTCTTATTTGTTGCAAAGGTTATTAGTTATTAGGGACCTTTTGTTAAGTAAAAATAGCAGAGTACTTCCTGAAATATATCAGCGTTTAACAAATGACCAGCAAGTGGTTTACAATCCGAATATTTACTAAAGACAAATAAATCTCCGAATGAGGCGCGGTGCGGTGCGGCCCATCATCTACAATATAGTGGTGCACTCGCAAAATATATAGTGCCGGAACGTTTCATATCCTATTTCTTTTTAGATCACGCATCTATGGTTATAGATAAAACGGCTAGTTATAATTTAATTCAGATAATATTACAATGGTAGGTACCTTTCATAGCATTGTGTGATTTTGAACAAATTAATGACAAATACCCCGTTGCAGCAAACCTGCGTACCCAGCGAATTTGCAATGCATAATATATGTCTTAATACCACATAAACCCGCATATCAAGTTTCATAAAAATATATTCACAAATAAGCGATACCGGTATATACAATTTTAATTATTCTCCATAAGAATAACATTGGGGATGTGTACATAGTTTTGCTGAAACAAGGAACATAAACAATTGGTTTCTATGCAAATATCAATATAACTCATCTAGGTGAAGCCACATACCTAGTTTCATCAATATACATTTATAAATAAGCGATATACATATTTCATTTTAATTAATCTCCATTAGAATAACATGGGGGATGAGTATGCAGGGTTGCCACCGACCGGGAAAACCTGGAAACCCGGGAATTATGCGTGAACTTTGGTGACTGGGGAAAATGCGTGGATTATGCGGGAATATTCGGCCGAACCGGGAATTTCAGGTAGCGATCGTCGACGACTGCTTGACACGTTCTGAATGGTAGGCGAAGTTAGCGATGTGTTCTCGATGATTGGCGACGTTAGCGGTAGGTTCTTGGTGATCGGCGACGTTAGCGATAGATTCTCGATGGTCGGAGACATTAGCGATGCGTTCCCGATGGTCAGCGACGTTAGCGATACGTTCTCGATGATCAGCGACTTTAGCGATAGTTTCTCGATGGTCGGTTGCGTTGTTAGCGATAGGTTCTCGATGGTCGGTGACGTTAGCGATGCGTTCCCGTTGGTCGGCACCGTTAGCGATGCGTTCCCATTTGTCGGCGACGTTAGCAAAACGTTCTCGATGGTCGGCGACGTTGGCGATGCGTTCCCGTTGGCCGGCGACGTTACCGATATGTTATCGTAGGCGACTTTAGCGATGCGTTCCCGTTGGTCGGCGGCGTTAGCGATGTGGTCCCGTTTGTCTGTGGCGTTAGCGATGCGTTCTCGGTGGTCGGCGACGTTAGCGATGCGTTTCCGTTGGTTGGCGACGTTAGCGATACGATCTCGCTGGTCGGCGACGTTAGCGATGTGTTCCCGGTGGTCACGTTAGCGATGTGTTCCCGGTGGTCTGTGGCGTTAGCGATGTGTTCTCGATGGTCGGCGATGCTAAATCAGTGGGAATAGAAGTAGCTCATTTGCAATTAATTGCAGTCAGGTCAAAATTACTGTTCATCGTTGATATGGAGCTCAGTTGTAATATCTAGTCTTTGGAGTCGCTGGATAATTTGTTAAAGCACAATTGGCTGGGTAGTGTATAAGCAGTCAGGGCGGTTGCTTCATAATCTGAGGTGTGTTGTAAGATTTATTCTTATCAAAAATCTTGGATCTTGGAAATGTTTGTAAAGTTCAAAACTTTATCCAGCTGCCATAATAATGCGTTCTAAGACAATTTTTTACTTTACATAGTAACAAATCAACCCACTCCCTATCAAGAACATTGAAAAATGCCTTTGTTGTAGGTAGACGCTAAAAAAGATCAAATAGTATATACTATTTTCTTATTCTCATAATAGATGGTATATTGAAAAAGTCGAATGGAATTTTATATAATTTGTGGATATCAATTAAAATATTGTAATGTTTTTGTATGAAGAGCAAAATCAAGTTCATTAATATAAATAATGGCCCAGTATATATACCAATTTTGTGAAATCATAAAAAATATGAAATTGAACTTTAATGAAAAACTTGAAAAAGTTATATATTTTTTTAAATAGTACTTTTATTTAGATTGTAAATCGTTATAGGTGTCGCAGGTACATAACAAACACCGCGCGAGTTTACCTGGAGTTTTGAGATTTTGACCTGGAATTGTGCATGAATTTTGAAATGCAACTTTGGTTGCAACCCTGGTTCGCAGGTTTGCTGCAACGAGGAACAACAAAAATGGGTGTTTAAGCAAATATCAATATAACTCAACTAGGTGAAGTCATATACAAGGTTTTATTAATTTATGTTCATAAAGAAGGGAGACATAGCATTTTAATGTTTCTCCATAAGAATAACATGGGGGCTGAGTACGCAGGTTTGCTGCTACGGGTACCTTTATCAAAAAATTGTTTTTTTGAGCAAAAATATCAATAGACCATAACCAGATAAAGCCGTGTACCAAGTTTCGTCAGTACACGTTCATAAAGAAGCGAGATATAATTATTTTCTTGTTCTCCAGAAGAATAGCATTAGACAACATACTGTGTATAGCACTTTCAATATCTCGGTAACCGATTGACGTAGAGGAATGCAAAATACCAAATTATGTGTTTTTTTTTAACTGAATCCAATGGTGAAAGTTAAAATTTGATTATTCAAAAAATTATTTGTAAATAGTTCAAAAACCCATTTCTGAGGTACAAAACCCCCACAAAATACCCCTTTAGATAATGGCTGGTTTTCGAACTTCAAGTTATAAATGTTGCTTTACACGTTTATACAAAATTTCATCTAAATCGGACCTTTTTTTACGAGAGTTATCGCACCCACGGACACATATATACATATATATATATTATTTTAAAAGAAAACTACCAGAGTACCCTTCAAAATTAATTTTTTATTCACTGATACGTGTTTCGAGGTTTACCTCATGATCACAGTGCAGCTAATAACCTTAAACTCAATATTAAATAATCTGTAAATAAACAAAACAGTATGGCAATTTTGTTAACATATGCTAAATTATCTATCTAAATATGATTAATTTACTTTTGATTTTTTTTATTGTTTCAAAGATTGGATTTTTTGTTGCGCCTGCATTATATGTTGTATATTAGTTTTGTCTTCTGAATAATTCATGTAAATGTGAAGTTCTTTGGCATTCATTTTGTCACCTTTCTTTTCTATAGACAAAACTTCCAAACTTTCTTGCAGTGTATTAAAACTGTGATCTATAGTTAAAACATGTTCGGAAAATGTTGATTTTTGTGTGGTTTGGTTATTTAATTTGATAGCTTGAATATGCTCTTATATATACATTTAAAATTACGTCCAGTTTGCCCAACGTAATATTTTGGGCATTCCTTGCATGTCAATTTCTATATTCCTGATCGGTCAAAAATGTCGGCGTTTTGATTATGTGAGCCGTTTGAAAATGTTGTTAACAAATGAAATGTATTATTCCTGGTTTTGTAGCTGACCTTTAAGTTGGTATTTACGAAGGTTTTTCTCATAGCTTAGTTCAATACAGAACTATAAGGCACGCAGATAAATTCTGTCTTGTTTTGGCCATCAAAATTTTGTGAAGTTATTTTAAATTTTTCTTATTATAGTATCAATTTCATATATATACAGTTTCGAACGAATGGTGTTTTTGGGGTCTGGGGACCTCAAAACGAAAAGTTATTATGGTCCCGGGCCTAGGTCTTACTATACCGACTACGGTAATAGCTTCTTCCCTATAGGGGAAATTCACTAAAATGACTATTTTTACTCTAAATATTTCCAATTGTATTAGGAAATAAATTTTTTGTGAAAACACAAATTGTCCTGCACTACCCCTGCGACCGGCCTATGGTATGTCGTCCCCTCTGCTTACATGGTAACCAATAAAATTCTATCTTCAAAAGTTATATGTTCGTCAGCTGAAAAACATAACTTGTGAAGATAAGGATTTTATTGGTTACGTGAGGAAAATGGCGGGTACCATGTATGCATAACTTTTTTACCCCAAACGAATGCTCCAGATATTAACCTCTTTGGGTCAGCCTGGGAGTGTAAAATAAAACCTTACTCGTGTTTCTTTCGCCTTTTAAAAACAACAGCTGGTTTATATAAATAAAAGTTAGTTTACATTTTTAAATTTTACATTTTAGCGAATTTCCCCTATAGGGAAGAAGCTATTACCGTAGTCAGCATGGTAAGACCTAGGCCTGGGACCATGATAACTTTTCGTTTTGAGGTCCCCAGACCCCAAAAACACCATTCGTTCGAAACTGTATATATATATATATATATATATATATATATATAAATCTATATATATATATATATATATATATATATATATATATATATATGTGTGTGTGTGTGTCCGTGGGTGCGATAACTCTCGTAAAAAAGATCCGATTTTGATGAAATTTGGTACAAACGTGTAAAGCAGCATTTATGACTTTAAGTTCGAAAACCAGACAGATCGACTTATCCGAAGGGGTATTTTGGGGGGGTTTTGTACCCCAAAAATGGGTTTTTTGAGTTTTTTAATATAATTTTTGAAAAAGTACAATTTTATTTTTTCCCATTGGAATAAGCTTAAAAATACCTACAATTTGGTGTTTTAATCATTGTTCTACGTCAATTGGTTACTGAGATATTGAAAGTGCTAAACACAGTACGTTGTCCAATGTTATTCTTATGGAGGATAAGAAAAATTCTATATCTCGCTTATTTATCAACTTATCCTGACGAAACTTGGTATATTGCTTCATTTCACTGTGGTCTATTGATATTTGCACAAAAACACATTTTTTGGCCGATAGTTCCCGTAGCAGCTAACCTGCATACTCAGCCCCATGTTATTCTTATGGAGAATAAGTAACGTGTTATCTCCTTTAATTATGAACATAAATTAATAGAACTTGGTATGTGGCTTTACCTCGTTGAGTTATATTGATATTTATATAAAAACCCATTTTTAGTGTTCCTTATTTCAGCAAACCTACACTCTCATCCGCCATGTTATTCTTATGGAGAATAATTAAAATGCCATATATCGTTTATTTATGAATGTATATTGATGAAACTTAGTATGTGGCTTTGTGTGGTATTAAGATCAATTAATATGCATTGGAAATTCGCTGAGTATGCAGGTTTGCTGCTACGGGGGTATTTAAATTTGCGAAATAAAATTAAAATAGAGAGTTTGGGCATTTCTAGCCATTTCCTAAATATTATTTCTGTTTTGTCCTATTACTTTATACAGGGTGTTCGAAAAAAGTATATAAAGTAGACTATACTTTTTTTGTTTCCATTGTTCCACATTTTCTATTGGTTTGTTTGGGAATAGCGGAATAGATTGTGTTGTAGGTATATGCTCTATGTACTGTCTGTAAATGTTTCGTATCAGGAAAACGGAATCGTATCAGATTTCGTAAGGTATTTATTTAAAACGTTGTCTAATAATAAACTATACTACTTAAGAGATAACAGCCAACAACTTCCATTTAACAGTATTACCTATTGAGTCTTCAGTTCATGCTCTTCATATTTGTTGACACGCTATAAACACGGTAAACAGCAGCGACATCGAGACACCCACACACTTCCCTGTGCGTACGGTCTGCGGCCAACGCACTGGGCAAAACGCTGCCTTCTACGGGCGATCGTTTGCGCGAATGTTCCCGTGGGGGCTCGTGTATGGCGGGCTTAAGATTACCAATATTTTATGACATATTTATTGCCTTATTGGTTAATACCGTCCCTTCAGGATTCAGGGTGCGTTTGTTAATAATCTGTTGTTTCAGGCGTTTTGTTATTAGTGCAACGTAATTGCACTTTACCTCATGCAGTCGGTCAAATATTGACATAGAAACCCAGAATAGCTGTGATCTTATAAAATAAATGTTATTTTGCATGCATGGAGTTAACAAAATTTATACTCGACCTTTGTGTTGGCGGGGTTCAAGAGAACACATTTGGAGGAGAAATATGTGGAAAAGTGAGCGAGATAAATAAAGATTAGAAGAAAAGAGATGGAGGAGACGACGAGAGAATACTGAATAGCATACAGGTGTAACTCCCCTCCCCTCCCTTCCCCTCAACCCTTCACCCACCGATGGCGTTGCGGTCCGCGGCTTCGACGGGGTAATGTTACCTTGTTCGCAGATTGAGAAAATTAAGACCATTGTTACGTGATTAAAACGCGATTGGTTGAAGAATACATTGTATTTTTCATGTCAAATGTACAGGTGTCACGTATAAGGTACACTGGCTATAGAATTTTTGGATTGGGTATAAACGTAATACCCCCGTAACAGCAAACCTGCGTACTCAGCGAATTTCCAATGCATATATATCTTAATACCACATAAAACCAAATACCAAGTTTCATCAATATACATTCATAAATAAACGATTTATGACCTTTTTAATTATTCTCCATAAGAATAACATGGCGGCTGAGTATGCAGGTTTGCTGAAGGACGGAACACAAAAAATGGGGTTTTATACAAATATCAATATAACTCAAGTAGGTGAAGCCACATACCAAATTGTATTAATTTATGTTCATAATTGAAGGAGATAACACGTTACTTATTCACCATAAGAATAACATGGGGGCTGAGTACGCAGGTTTGCTGCTACGGGAACTATAGGCAAAAAAAATGTTTTTTAGTGCAAATATCAATAAGCCACAACGATATGAAGCTATATACCAAGTTTCATCAGGATAAGTTGATAAATAAGCGAGATATGCAATTTTTCTTATTCTCCATAAGAATAACATTGGACAACGTACTGTGTTTAGCACTTTCAATATCTCGGTAACCAATTGACGTAGAGCAATGATCAAAACACCAAATTGTTTGTTCTTTTAAGCTGAATTTAATAGTGAAAACTAAAATTGGATTTACTAAAATATTATATGTAATAAACTCAAAAAACCCATTTTTGGGGTACAAACCCCCCCCAAAATACCCCTTTGGATAGAGCGATCTGGCTGGTTTTCGAACTTAAAGTCATAAATGTTGGTTTACATGTTTGTACCAAATTTCATCAAAATCGGATTATTTTTACGAGAGTTATCGCACCCACGGACACACACACACACACACACACACACACACACACACACACACACACACACACACACACACACACACACACACACACACACACACACACACACACACACACACACACACACACACACACACACACACACACACACACACACACACACACACACACACACACACACACACACACACACACACACACACACACACACACACACACACACACATATACATACATATATACAGTTTTGAACAAATTGTGTTTTTGGCATCTGGGGACCTAAAAACGAAAAGTTATCATGGTCCCGGGCCTAGGTCTTACCATGCCGACTACGGTAATAGGTTCTTCCCAATGGGGAAATTCGCTAAAATGGAACATTAAATGTCGAAACCTTAAGTATTTTTCAGAATCGAGAAAGATGGTAGACGGACTGAAGATCCCAGGGTTAAAATTGACCTGAGAATTATTTACCTGTTTTGGCGAGGCTTGACCGAAGGTCCCAGCACTAATGAGGGGTCGAGCGGGGATCCTGAGTCAAGCCTCGCTCTTGGGATTGTCATCGAGTTTGATGATGTTGACAAGGGCACCAATGACACCTCACACCACGGGTCACTTACATTTTGCAGTAATTTAAAATAAAATATTAACTAATGGTTGTAGTTCCTAACCTGTATTTCAGTACAAAACAATACGAAAAAACCTAATTCAATCTCCATTATTTCCTTATGTGGTAGTTTGCTCTTTTTGACTGCAGTTATGATAGATTTTCCCTTATATTTTCATAGATATCAAAAATATATCATACCAATATTCTAAATGTGTCGGTTTGGATGTATGTATAGATGGATGATTCATCGCACCCAAACACGACTGAACCTATTAAGGTAACATTGTGTATGATCTTAAATATCACCTTAACATAAAGACCTGATAACGTAAACAAACATTTTATAGTGCTGGTCAGGTTAATATTTTTAATGTGGCTTAATTGTTCACGAGTCAAGCCGCAGGTAACAGCTAGTACATTTATATATTACTAGAATGTTATATGCGCAGCTTGCGCATCCCGTGTTGAGAAGCGAGAATAGTAAATAGTTAAATAGTAAACAAAACAATGACTGTCTGTAGTTAGATACAATCCTTGTAACAGCTGTTTATTTAATTTAATTGGATGAAGAAAAAGCACATGTGACATAAACCAAATAAAACTCTCCTCCATATGAACTTGGAGACTTGGAAGTCCCGTGGGGCAGAGCCCTGAGGCCTAAATCGAAAATCTAAAGCCAGTTTCCACATCTGCATACCTAGACGCGCTTTTTAGTGTATATATGTGGGGGTAAAGAAAAAGCCTTATTGTTTACAAAGTTGTCATGTAGCGTATTAATAATATAAATAGATTTCTCCATATAGGCTTTCCGGTTCACCATATCTACCTTAAAACCTCATAAAAACCAATAATTTTGAAGATTACCTTCACCGCTAACTGCGACAAATAAACAAACAATTTAAACCATTAGTTATAGCTTTTTAAATTAACCATTTCAATTTTTAACAGTTTTATGAATCTTCATATTTCTCAGTAAAGAATTATTTATTCTTATTTTGTAGTTAATTATTTGTCCTGTCTTTATCAATGTTGACTGAGGATGTTATTAAAAAACAAAATGCACATTTGCACGTTAACTGTAGTATATTAATAACATTACAATAATACGTTCACTGAATACGCAGGTTTTTTGCGAGATAAATATTGTATAAGTATAAAGAGAACTATAAGAGTGATTTTCGTGGAAAAAAGCACATTTATAAAAAAAATAAAATAATGTAGTTTTGACTTTACTAAAAAGAGTGAAAAAAATTTGTTCTATTTTATTCAGTTTTGATTTTTTGCGGTTATATAAAGTTATACTCTATATAAATTTAATCATAGTCTGGTTGCTATAAAAATAATACATAACCTACTTATTTTATTGTTGTCTGTTTTAACAGTTTAATAATTGTGTCTTAAGACTAGCAGAACAAACAAAGTTTTAGTCTAAGATTTGCAATACATATCCTATAACACACTGTGAGCGTGAAACTTATTACGAAGGAGGAGATAGACAGATAGATAGGGAAGAGTACGAGAAGCTAGTACCCCCTGGTCCCCCCTGGCAGGTAGAGGTGGAGGCCCGAGTGCCGTATACCTGTTTTTAGAGGCTTGACAGAAGATCCCAGGACTAATGAGGGCTAGGGAGGGGACCCTGAGTCAAGCCTCGCCAAAATATTTTAGACCGACCCTTGATTGGGCTACCCTGGGATCTTCAGTCCTACAATCGAGAAAGATATTTATTTTAAATTAGGCACATGTTCTACCTGAATAAATTCTTATGGCTATTGCATTTGAAGTTTCTAACCTTCGCCGTAAAAAAAACTTTCATCGTATCATAATGGAGGCCAGTTTTCTTTTGCAAGTTTTATATAATAACGAATGAAAATTCTAGTGAAAACATTCTTGGTAAAAGCGTTCTGTAAATCAACGCAGATATCGAATAAATAAAACAGCCTTAAGTTTTTTTGGATTTTAAAACAATTACCATCTTCAGGAATTTTTATGGTTTGGTATGTGAAATTTGCCTCTTTTCAATTTGCAGAATCAATAATCTTTTGCATTGTTTTGTTTATTCCAATATGTTATAAAATACTGACAAGATTTTGTTTCATTTGTTGATAATTAATAAATATATAAGTATACTATTCACTTATCAACCCCCGCCCGCCATCCCCTTCAATCCTCTCCTCCAACGAGCATGTACGTGTGAAAATGTTTGTTTCAAAATATATGAAAATCGTTAGCTTATTGTCAACGATATATACTCGTTAAACTTTTTGCTATACACTTGTAATATTTGTAGAGATTAGGTATAGTACAAATTAATTTTAAATGTCCGATCCCGCCGCTTAAGTAATTACTCTAGTTCTTATAACTCGCCTCTGATATTAGGTACTAAAGATAAGGCGTTAACGATCGTCTTTTTTGCGTCATTACTAAAATAATTTATATTCAAAACTTTAGTAAGCAGAAAGTTGAAGATTTATTGTTTGTCTTCTACGGTCCAAATTCTAATTTAAAGATTTGTTGAGGAACTTTTGATCAGCCGAGGTTATGAATGATAAGTTCATATACTCAGAGAAAAACAAATCTTTCTTCTCTGTGGTAAGTTAACCAATCAACTACCTACTTAACATGTCGGGAAGCTCTTCGGACATTCATTCCTGAACTTTTCTAGGGAGGATGTGAAATCGTACACATCTAACTCAGACTGGGATTTGAACTGAGATTTGATTGAGATAGTTGGACATGGAATATGACCTGTTCGCGTTTCACACGGTAACTACAGTTGTCTTTCTTCGTCAGAAAAAAAACTTCGCTTTCGATCGCTTCATGGGCCTACTTCAAAAGCATTTTTTTCATCCGAAGATGGCCTTTGAAAGACTACGTATCGGTTTGTGATAAAAACTTAAATACCTGCATACAGAGTTGAAGGGACACCGAATATAGCTAAGTTCTTTGGTAGCTGCTGATAGTAATTGGGGCACACGGTTAAATTAATTTACCCAGTTTTTAAGTCCAGCTCACCTCTCCCCTACCTTTTGTATTTAGTTAATTTGACGTTTGCTTAATTCAACGTTTATAAATTCCAAGCCAAGGGCAGGGAAGCAGTGTCAGTTGCATGCGGGCGGACCACCTCGGGGGGGGGGTATTTATTTATCTATATCAGTCTATATGATATCTAATTATATAAAGCTAGACGGGTTCACTCACTCACTCACTCACTGACATAAAATATGAGGCACTTCCCATAATCCCCCTCGATCCCATACTTGAATTAAAGCTCTTGACGAGAAACTCCCAGAAAAATTACCAAAAGTTAACATTTTTGAGTTTTTGGAGCGGGGAAAATTCCACTTTTTCAAATTTTCCACTTTGAACGCGTTTTGTACGGAAACGGTAAGAGATGGCAAAAAATATTAAATACAAAAGTTGTAGAAAATTTAATTTCCAACTAACAATTTTCCGTCAGATTTAAGATCCGATCATCCGTTTAGCCGCTATTCATCGGAAAAGAAGTCATTTTGAGTATTTTGGCCCATTTAAATGTTTACAGTTTTGGAAAGCCGTTTAATGAAAGCACACTATCTTTGGCTAATACCACATGTTTGTATCAGCTGATTTAAAAAAACCGTCCGTGTAGGCGATACGAATTTGCTCACATGAGGTTTATATAAATTAGCTGTTACAAAACAAGGTGAGCACATTATCGCTTACACGGGAGGTCCAATATCGCGAATATCGTTTGTTACGATATTGGAAAATGTAATCAACCGATTGTTTGTTCTATCGAATGAATTTAGCCCTGTAGCCCAGTGGATATGTTGTCACATGATTCAAGATCATGTGGTCACGGGTTTGAATCCTACTTTTGATGCTTACTTTTTGTGGCTGCAATTTATTTCTGTTTAATTTGACTTTTTTGTTTTTACAAATTCACTTATTTGTAATTATGTTGCACAACGAACAGCCACTATACATCGCTCTGCGGAGTTAGGTTAGATTAGTTCACTATAATTTTGTTGTGAACTGAAGTCTAATTTGTTGTTTTTTTTTACACGTAAATCCATTTGTAGAACTCCAATTTAGCATTGTAACCCCAACCTTTTATTTATATCTGATTGACTTTGATTGAGTGAGCACTTTATTTTTCGCTTTTATTCACCTCGAAACAACCATCGTAGTCGAGAGTTAATTCGATGAAACTAACAAGCAGCCGGTTGGTCAAATGTTTCGATATGGAACCGATATGGGACCGCCTGTGTAGGTGCTAATGTGCTCACCAAAGGTAATTTTTGTGTAGTTTTTCTTTGGTTAATGAACTACAATAGTTGAGTTTGATTTAAACTTGAGTTGATTGAGGAATGCAAGTGAGCGAAGCGAACTCCAAATGGGGGTTTGGGGACGAAGCCCCCAACGGCGATAAGCCTAGTTAGATAAATAAATATAGTGCGGGTCTAAATATAGTTCACTCAGTCCGGAATATTATACGCTGGCAGTATTGCCCCAATCATCTTTGAACAAAAATCCAAAAGCCACACAATGCTTCATCTGCATTTGATTTTGCCACCACTATTATTTTACTAAATGGAAGACGAACCCAGCCCTCTTTAGCTAGTCTTTGATGCATAACGAGCTCGCCAACTGGAATCCAACTACTTATGGCGTTCTGTTGAAGCAAACATAATTGTCAACACCGCCTGCATCACCTAAAGGGTGACTCCTTAAATACATCATGCAAGGTTTAAATTGGGATGAACATTGTTAATAATCGACTCGTGAACGTGCGTTTAACTTAAGTGCACGGCATTCTTTCTTCATTTAATCCCTGCTGAATCCTGTTCGTTGCTAAGTACTAGGATAGTCTGCCGTTAAACTTAAGACGCATAAATGAGCGAAACAACAGTTACAACGTTAAAGCGCGAACAAAGAAGATCTACAGGGAAGAACGCTACATTTAGTTAACAGACTTAAAATAATGTACCTAAACAAAACAGTGACAGTTTTTAACAGCTGTTTATTTAATTTAAATGAAGTCAGTTCAAAACATGTCACATAAACCCAGTAAAATATTTCTTTCATTACAATTGTAGCGGGGGGAGTGTTGAGGATTGGCAGTTGGGGGCCTACTATATGTAGCCGGGGGGGAAAATGATATTAAACAGTTACTGGGGGTGGCTAATTGGGCTGCTAATTGGATAATTCAACTAGTTAACTGTGTGGTAACTACAAAAAATACAAAATCTATTTCACTGCTGGCCATTTAGTAGCTTGCTGTAAGACCCATGGCTGGTATTTGGCTGGGCGGAAAAACTGACTTAAAAACCTGTCAAAAACTATAAATGGGTCTGACTTTCCTACAAAAACCCACTTTGTTACTTACATATGACCCTATCAAGTATTCCTACATCCTAAAATAGTAGCCTAAAACCACTTAACACCTCAATACAGGTACAAAAATGACTACTGTACAGTGACCGCTAGGCACTGTACAGTAATTGGATTTCCCTACTAAAGCTTTCCTGCCTGAATATTGTTTTGCCAATTAGGTTTTCAAGTTAATTTGCCTAGGGATGGCCAACATATTATACTAAACACCTATTTAAACTTAAAACACAAAATTTACAGCACAAAATAAATTAACATTGAGACAATGCACAGCACAGAAAATGGTACAGCACAGACACTGCAATAGTGTTGGTAATAATCATTGGTGAGCTGGAAATATATTTTATTAAGGGTATTATAATAAACAATCACTGAATTTAACACTTACAAGGTGTGATTTTACATTAAAATAAAAATGGTCATTGCTGGCAAAGAAAATACACCTTGTATTGCCAAATGCATTGGATTTAATGAAAAACTGGGGAGCCTTTAATCCACTATACCTGGGACTCTCCACAGTATATTTTTAAGACCATATTTGCCACTTGCTTGAGGCTTACACTTTAATTATTAAAAACACTGAAACACAATTCACTGCAGGCCGCAGTAGATGCCTCTTGTACCTATGCTGTAACAAACATAGACAAAAAACAATTTGTACCTACAAAATTGGCCATCCTAGAATTTAATTTAGAAAAATAATTTGCTTAGAGCTAAAAGTCTTAGCAAGCCCCTAGTGTCGGCGGTGCACTCTTCTTTTAGACCCTACAGAGCTGACTGACACACAAAATGGTCTGGGGTGTCTGCCACCATATGTAGCGGGGGGAGTGTTGAGTATTGGCAGTTGGGGGCCTACTATATGTAGCCGGGGGGGAAAATGATATTAAACAGTTACTGGGGGTGGCTAATTGGGCTGCTAATTGGATAATTCAACTAGTTAACTGTGTGGTAACTACCACTGGAATCTGGGCGTGCTGACTCTGCTACTGTTTGGGCTAATTTAGGACTAGCCAACTAAGAAGGCAGGCCATAGTCTGGCCTAACCATGTACTGCTAAATGGAATTGACATAACTACACCGGGGTTGGAAAAAGTGACTGGGTGCCCAAGGGCCTATGGTTCCTTACCAGACCAGAATGCTATACCAGCCAGCTCTGATGATCGGTAAAACTATTAATAACTAATAAATATCCTTCCAGACCTAATACTGAAATTGTTATAAGTGTCTAACCTGGTAAACTGATAACTTTATTGGATAATATATGAATAACTAAGTTCTTGAATCCAAGCAATGATAGTTAATTAATTAATTGTCTTCTGAGAAGAGGGAAAAACCTGAATCCAACATGTTAATCAAAAATGCGGTCGAGACACGAAGTCCCGACCGGTTTGCAATTCCTACATACTCCTGTTGTTTGGGACATCCCCAAGGGATTGCCCCTTCTAATTGTAGTTTAGCCTACCATTCCAGATACTAAAATCTACTTAAATTAAGGTACTTAAGGTTTGACGGTGAATTATTGCTGGCAAGGAGCGGGGAGGGTGCTGACACTTCAAGGCTGCATAGACGAAAAGGGGGTGAGGGACGCCGGAGAGAATCGCCGTTAAAAGTTCAAAAGATCAGCTGGCTCGACACCGCTGATGGCGTTTGGAGCGGTTATGAAGGCCGCCTACACTATATAAAATAGCGTGACGCTTAGCGTCACACAATTACTTGTGAACTTTAAGACCAGTGGGTCTAAAAGGATGAATTTTGCAAATCTCTCTAAAGAAAAACCTTCTCCTCGGAATCACCTAGCTACTGGCCAAATTTCATATCAATCGGTAAAGCCGTTACACTGTGATGCCGTTACAAAGAAGTGACGAAGTGGGGGAAAGAGAGCTTCGCCCAATTAAATTGCAACATATAAATCATATAAATATAAAGTACCTGGGGGGCCGAGCTTTGCTCGGGGGAAGGCCAGTAAGTTTGTTTAGATGACTTGGAGTAATATCTCACCACTCCCCCCTACTGATAATCAGATTTGTATAACTCATTTGCCTCTTTTCTACATTTTTAAGGTCACTCCAGTTGTTATTTATAGCTCAATGTCCCTTTGATTTATTTTACTACTCTATATATGTAATATTCACTCAAATATTTTAATCTCTGCTCGCAGGAAACCACATGTTAATAATCATATACCCCCCGTCGCAGCAAACCTGCGTACTCAGCGAATTTCCAATGCATTGATATGTTTCTCACTAGTACATAAAGCCACTCACCAATTTTGACAAAAATACATTCATAAATAAGTGATTTATTACATTTTATTTATTCCCCATAAGAATAACATTAGGACTGAGTACGCAGGTTTGCTGCAACGAGGAAGATAAGAAATGAGTTTTTATGCAATTATCAATATAACTGAACCAGGTGAAGCTACTTACCATGTTTTATTAATTTATGTTCATAATTAAGGGAGATATAAAACTTTACTTATTCTCCATAAGAATAACATTAGGGCTGAGTATGCAGGTTAGCTGCTACGGGGACAATCAACAAAACATTTATTTTGTGTGCAATTATCAATATACCAGTACAACATGAAGCCACATACCAAATTTCATCAATATACATTCATAAATAATAAAGATATCAAATTTTATTTATTCTCCATAAGGATAACATTGGACAACGTACTGTGTTTAGCACTTTGAATATCTCTGCAACGGTTTGACGTAGAATCACAATTTAAACACCAAAATGATTGTTTTGTGGAGCTGAAGTGATTGGTAAAAGAAAATGTGAAGTTTAAAGTAAAATTAACTGAGGAAAAGCCAAAAACCTTTTTCCCATAAGATTAACATGGGAGATTTTATGAGCATGTTTTTTGGATTTTTTCCGCAACCACTTAACCTAGGTTAATAATTCAAAATACCATATTATTTGTTTTTTTAAGCTCTATAACATGGTCTAAACCAAAATTAAGTGTTTTAAAAATTTTAAGGTAAAAAATGCAAAAAACTGATTTTTGGAAAATTTAAAACCCCCATAAACCCCCCTTCCCATGGTCCAATTTTTCTGGTTTTCGAACTTAAAGTCATAAATGTCAGTTTACACATTTGAGCCAAATTTCATCGAAATCGAACGTTTTTTACTCAAGTTATCGCATTCACGGACACATATATAGATATATATATATATATATATATATATATATATATATATATATATATATATATATATATATATAGATATATATATACATATATATAAATTTGAACGAATAGTGTTTTGGACATCTGGGGACATCAAAACAAAAAGTTATCATGGTCTCGGGCTTAAGTCTTACCATGAGACCTACGGTAATAGCTTCTTCCCTATAGGGGAAATTCGCTAAAACAACATGAGTATTACTTTGACAGTTCCCTGGTTGATTATGAACAGCTGTTACAATTCTTTTGTTTTTATTTGAACCTCCATAAGCCCAATGTTAATTTTTTTAACTTTTCATTTCATTCTTTCTACATTATTTGATTTTTCCTGGTGACGAGGCCTGTCTATAATTAGCGAATTTCCCCTATAGGGAAGAAGCTATTACCGTAGGTCTCATGGTAAGACTTAAGCCCGAGACCATGATAACTTTTTGTTTTGATGTCCCCAGATGTCCAAAACACTATTCGTTCAAATTTATATATATGTATATATATATATCTATATATATATATATATATATATATATATATATATATCTATATATATATGGGTGATTCTCTGAAAAGTGGGTTATTTCATGCCAATAAATGGCAAAAAAAATATTTTTAGAATTAAAGTCTGTTCTCGGTGTTTTCTAATTGATCTATATTCAAGTGTTATTTATCCAGAAGGAACACTTAAAAATTTAATTTTTCACTTATTATCAACAAAAATTAAAAAATATGATTACCAGAGGAATGATACGACTTACTAGAGGAATGATACCATATCTGTATTCAACATTTATGACTTACAATTTCCTAGACTATTATCTATTTACCATTTTATCCTTAACAATATATGACTTTTGATTTTTTATACGAAAAATAATATAATTTTGTAGCCAGAGGAATGACAGTTTGCCAGAGGAATGACAATTTGTAAGAATGACTCCATAGATGATTCAAACTCGGTCAAAACTTTGAAAGGTGTTGAACAAACTTTTATTTTTGATACTTTATTTATAATCTTCTCTTTACCTGTTTTCTTCCCATTTGTAATACGTAGCCAAAGAACAATCAGATGGTAAGTATTTGTTTAAATCTGGCTTTGGACACTTAGTACACGTTCGCAGCAAACAAGATTCGTCATGTGAGTCACAACAATATAAGCTCTTGTAGTAACTTTTTGATTTTTGAGACAGTACTCCAATTCTGTTCAAAGAATCAATCAAAAATTCCACGTTTCCGCAAATAACACATTTACAGGTGTCTCGATTTGATAATGCCATTGACTTTATCCGAAACGGCTTAAACCTACAAAAGGTCGAGTAACCAATCTTCATGTTTTGATGTAATCTTAAAAACTCCTTGTGAAGACTTCTCATAGTATCACAAAGATATCTTTTTTGTTTTTTCACTTTCTTCCGAGTAACAAACTCCTTTCTTTCTGCTGTCATTCTACTGTGTGCATCATCCTCAATAAACTCTTCGACTAGTTTTTTTGCCTGAATGATTTTTTTAATGTCTCACTTTTTATTGCTACCTTTAAACCACCTCTGTTATTTTTTAACGATTTCCCCTTGACTCTCACACACTTTGGGAGCTGACTAATCAAGCGATCCACTAATAACCTTTCTCAAAAGTTGTTTTTTCTTGACCGATTTCATATTCTGGCTACTTTCCTTAATTTGTTATTTTATGGCTTCTGCGAATAATAACTTTTTTTTATCTCACTACTCCCTTCTTTTTTTTCATCAAAATTTCTACTCTTTTGTTAGGAGTTAAATTGTCTTTTGTGGCTTCATTTCTTTTTTTAAGACGATGGCAGCGCTTTTTATATTTTGCAACTTTGGATTGCAGCTCACGGATTAATTTGTCTTTCTTAGCTAGTTCCCTGCTTCTTTTTTTTCTTAACTTATTTGCTCTCTTCTTTTTTGTGCTATTCTGTAACGATTAATCTTCATTTGAATCTTCTCCTAAGTGGGGAGGAGTGTTATTTTCAACATACAATCCCTGCAGCTCGTTGAGTTTTTTATTCTCTCTATATCTTCTTGAAGACTCTCGCCAATATCTTCTCTGGACTCTTTGTTGTCTTGGAGTATATTTTTCTATAGGTTTAATGATTCCTTTCTTTTTCTTTAGGGCATATTGCTTTTTTTCTTTTTCCTTTAACCAAATTATGCCTTCTGTATCTCGCTTCAGTCTTTCATATCTTCTTCTCTCTGCTTCCCTTTTCTTCCTCAATCTCTCTTCTCTTGACTGAGGCATTCTTATACTGAAAAAATAAGTATTCTTAGTTTCTTCAGAAGGTGACAGTGTAGTATGTCACTCCTCTGATCATAAAACGTCAGTCCTCTGGCTCTTTTGTAAGGGCATTTTCTTAATGAATTTTCAGAAGTTTAAGTGAAATTTGTACAGTAGTTCCAATATAAATAAATTTAATTACTTATTTATTTATTTTAAGAAGTTTTTCATAAGGTAACCTCACAAAACATATTTCGTCATTCCTCTGGTCTTCATGTCATTCCTCTGGCAAGTACTTGCCAGAGGAATGATGCCAGAGGAATGATGTTTACAGCTTTATGTTAGGTTTTACAATATTAAATGCATTTATTAATTGGGAAATTTATGTTTACGATAAATTACCATCTATTACGTTTAGATTTATAGCTTTTAATACAAAATACACTATGAATTTAAATAAAAAAACATACCAGAGGAATGATGACAGCCAGTGTGACAGCAGCAGGTGAGACGAGACATCCACCACTCACTAGCTTCAGAAAGCTACATGTGTTTTTCAGGAAGCAGTATTGCCACACTTTTGGACAAAATATTCCTGGTATTCCTTCTGCTAACTAAATTTCCCTCTTTTTATATCTGAGAGCAACAGTTTGCCAGAGGAATGGTGAGTAAAATCAAGGGACAAAAGTAAATGTTTCTTAAAATTGTTAAATAGGTAGAAACAATTTGTCTGAATGAAATATGACATTATATATATAATATGTAAAAAAATAATACCATTTTATAAATTTTTTAACTACTTAAATGTGTTATTCTCATCAAACTTTGTCGTATTTCAAGATAGTGACATGCCAGAGGAATGACAAACAGCGGTTTTCGTATTTTTTTACTAATTAATGTTAAATTACTCAGGCATATGGAATTCACCAAGTAATTATTTAGAATTTATTTCATCAGAATACGCTATTTGATTTAATCTGAATTTATTTGTAAATGTTTTTTTCCGGTTGGGACACGAAATATCACACTTTCCAGAGAATCACCCATATATATCTATATATGTGTCCGTGAATGCGATAACTTGAGTAAAAAACGTCCGATTTCGATGAAATTTGGCTCAAATGTGTAAACTGACATTTATGACTTTAAGTTCGAAAACCAGAAAAATCGGACCATGGGAAGGGGGGTTTATGGGGGTTTTAAATTTTCCAAAAATCAGTTTTTTGCATTTTTTACCCTAAAATTTTTAAAACACTTAATTTTGGTTTAGACCATGTTATAGAGCTTAAAAAAACAAATAATATGGTATTTTGAATTATTAACCTAGGTTAAGTGGTTGCGGAAAAAATCCAAAAAACATGCTCATAAAATCTCCCATGTTAATCTTATGGGAAAAAGGTTTTTGGCTTTTCCTCAGTTAATTTTACTTTAAACTTCACATTTTCTTTTACCAATCACTTCAGCTCCACAAAACAATCATTTTGGTGTTTAAATTGTGATTCTACGTCAAACCGTTGCAGAGATATTCAAAGTGCTAAACACAGTACGTTGTCCAATGTTATCCTTATGGAGAATAAATAAAATTTGATATCTTGATTATTTATGAATGTATATTGATGAAATTTGGTATGTGGCTTCATGTTGTACTGGTATATTGATAATTGCACAAAAAATAAATGTTTTGTTGATTGTCCCCGTAGCAGCTAACCTGCATACTCAGCCCTAATGTTATTCTTATGGAGAATAAGTAAAGTTTTATATCTCCCTTAATTATGAACATAAATTAATAAAACATGGTAAGTAGCTTCACCTGGTTCAGTTATATTGATAATTGCATAAAAACTCATTTCTTATCTTCCTCGTTGCAGCAAACCTGCGTACTCAGTCCTAATGTTATTCTTATGGGGAATAAATAAAATGTAATAAATCACTTATTTATGAATGTATTTTTGTCAAAATTGGTGAGTGGCTTTATGTACTAGTGAGAAACATATCAATGCATTGGAAATTCGCTGAGTACGCAGGTTTGCTGCGACGGGGGGTATTATTTATTTTTATTCCAGAAATTAGTTATTTCGAACATTTGAAGGAAATCGTTAGAGTCGTTTTTGAGATCAGTGTCGCAAGCAAGCAAACATCCAAGCAAACCTTACTCATATTAGAGTATAGGATAAACGTGTAAACAAAAACAAATGATTTTAAAGTACGTTACAGATTAATTTATCTATGGTTAACCTGAAAAATATATGATGGGTTCTGTAGTTCTGTACTGAGTTATGTAGATGGAAACCCTCAATTATTTTCTCAGTAAATTGTAAGGAGTTTTCACTAATTTCTTAGGTGGCAAATAATCCATGCTGCCGTAAGTAACCAAATCGAAATAATTACGTAGATAGCTATTACGATAAATAAGTTAACGATTGGCGCTTGGATGATTTTTCTGGATTACAAGCTGGAGTACAGTATTTACTAGATTGCCGACGAGCGTTGGCAAAACAAAGGCAAAACTCTTTAAATATTTGTAGATTATACTTTATATTGTATACTACTTCTCAAGGGCGCTTTTTTTAGTTGGCAGGTTACATCTCCCTTACTTTATGTAAACCATTAATTGAGCTACCGCTTTGAACATTAACTTTACTGCTAAATGCGATAAATAAACTGTTTAAATGATCACTTAATTGGCGATTCTCATCTATTTATTGTAATGACACCATCTTGCAGCGACAAGTTCAACTAACTCAAAACAGGTATTTCAGTGCTGAGAATGGGCATTTTAGTTACATTTTATTCACGAAAGAACCACTTTCCTGAAATTTTAAAAGTGCAGTCCCGGTTTAGAATATCTGCCATAAAGCTAGTAATACTTGTAGGAACAACGACATTTCTGTTTCATATTAGCTATTTTTTGAATGTGTACACTGAGAAAAAACATACTTAAATAATGCAGAAACATCCTTAAATAATATTTGTTTGGAACCTGGTTCTTATGTTACTGCATGTTGTTTAATTTCAAATGCATAGTGATGTTACATACTTACAGTAATGTAGCAGTTAAGTGACGTTACACTATGTGACGTCACTGTTTTTAAGGGAACAGGTATACCTGTTAATTAATCTCATATGGATGGGCGTAGATGAGAACGCCGGAATCCGGAATTACTTCCACGATTTAAACTTATATCTTTTATAGAATTGATGGTTTAGTTGGTTTAGTCTCTTTAAAATCCATTCTGATAACTTAGTTACTAAGTTTAACTCAAAAGCTACTTTGAACTCTTTAATTTACTATATTAACTGGGTTTCTACGGTCAGGGGAGGTCGGGGAAAGTCAGGGAATGGTAATTTGGTCAGGGAAAGTCAGGAAACCCAGAGATAAAGCTCATTTTGTTACGTCTCGACCCCACATACTAAAGATATGAAAATAAATGTTTAGCTTATAGACAATATTGATTACTATTCCACCTTAACGCTACTTCACAAAATTAATTTTGTAATCTTTGTTAAGTTTCAAAATAGGTTATGAGGGACATTATCACAACAAAAATAACTTCCTATGAGGCATCATATAAAATTTACATGAGAATTCGGTGCTTTTACTATCCCATCTGATCCCCGATGAAGAAAAAACTAAGGGGATGCTTTGCTCCATGTTGTTTATAATCTGTTGTAGCAGTATTTTTCAGATTGAGTCCCAATGGTTGGCCGGTGATCTAAGGATTCCTAAGGAGTTTATTCTTAATATCTTGTAATCCTCAATTATTAAGTTTTTATTATTGAGATCAATTTATTTAATTTTGTTTGACTAACATTTATAGAAAGTAGTATTAAAGATACTGCACACATCTTGATTATAAAGCGAAAATGCTGACGTATGTCGAAAGCTGGTCAGGGGAGTTTTACAGAAGGGTCTGGGAAAAGTCAGGGAAATAGAAAATGTAAACTCTGTAGAAACCCTGAGTAACATAAAATTCAGTAAATCTCTAGTTATCACGTTAAGTTCCCGAGTAATTTAATTACCAGTTAGTGTTCTAATATCCGAAGTCTGATTTCGATTTTACGCCGGAAATTGTAGTGTAACGGGAATACTGGCAAAGAATACATTACTTTTATCCTGGCAGTCGAAAAAAGTAGTATGAAGTGATGATTTATAAATGTGTTGCCGAGAACATGACCTACTTATTGTATGATAAATGTAGATGACTGCATTGACTTGCTGACATAAGTTCGAATTAACGATAAATTTGAAATGTCCGTCCATATACAAGTTGACTTTAAATTAGGTTATCTAGCTCAAGTTACGAACCAAAAATATAGTCTATACATACTCTTTCATGGCTAAATAGTATCAGTTGCAATAGATTGTGATTGAAACCAAATGTAAATCCATTGAGTTTATCTCAGCACTTTAAAACGGATTGTCTTGATTCATTTTATGTTGTAAAATGTATCTTAAGATACTTTAACGTTATTTGCCCAATCTTAACCACAAAAACAGCTTTTGGAAGAAATTAAATGACGTAATGTAATTAAAATTTGATACACTAGTTTTTTAAAGTTGTTATTATTACTCCATGCTATAAATAAACGTGTTGGACATGCGGTAACGTTCAGCGACATTCGAAGCCGTATAGTAGAATTGCATCTCGTGAGGACGGTGTCGGAGGTGGGATGCAATTTATCAAGGTAGTCCCGCGTCAGCTACACGGGAATGGCTGTATACATCCGGCCTTAGTTTGGTAATTGTGTTAAACCATTATTAAGATAGAAATGAATGACATGAGTATCATTCTGTACTTCGTAATTTGTAGGTAGACAAAATATAACAGTTTTGGGCCGGACTCAATCTTATAGTTTTTAAGTACAAATCAGGCGAGGTATGATATTATAACGAATTAATACATGATTTTCATTTGTATTAAATATTGCGTGGTAGTTTATTAAATTTAATATTTCCCCACTCTCTTTCATTTTATAATTCCCAATGGAAGGAAATAACATGCTGTTAGTAAAATTTATACCTCTTCATTTGACATTGCATTTTTCAGAATTTCCACTTCTCAAAACTGTACAATTAACTTGTTACAGTTAATAAACATACATTTTTTTCAATTCAAATGTTGATGGTGGCCCTTTTTGTTTCAATAAAGCAGTTACAAAAATAAAGTGACCATTAGTAATTTTCGTAAACAAGAAGAAATGTGATGGGAAACATAAATTTCTTGCGAGAATTCCTGTGTACATTTTTGAGAAGGAAAACTACATAATGATTAAGATATAATAAATATAAAAATATTGTACATATTTGCTTGGGTAATTTTTTCCAATTACAAAAATTTGATATAATTGTGTATAACTATTGTACATATTAGTTTGGAAGCTTTGTGTTGGCTGAATTCCAACTGAGACATCATCGAGGCTTTCTTTATTATCTGTTCCCCGTCTCAGTGACCGCTTCCATTAATTTCATAAACATATTCCGCCGTTTCAGCAAAATTATCTTCCCCAGGTGAGGCTCGAACTCACAACCCCGGCATGGCTCACAGCGACTGTCTATAAGTACCGTGCGCTAACCGATTGCGCCACTGGGGATTCTGTAGGCGTGGGAATCTCACGTTCTACTGCAGTATGGCGTATATTATAGCTGGAACTGACTTAATTATTTTGTATCCTTCTTATTCCTTTTTATTACAAAATATATTCCTAAAATACCGAAGCGCCCTTGCGATATTTAAGCGTTTTATTCCTAGTATTTAGTCTAGTTCCACGCATTTATAAATGTGTTTATGATGTATATGGAGTTATTTTTAACCATTTTAAAACAGTGAGTGCACAACTCCTTTCCAAATAATTATGAAATTCACTTTATAAATCATAACAACCAATTTCAACAACATTTTCTCATACGCTTTTATTTTAGGAAATACAGGTACCATCAAAATGATTTATAAATGCCATGGCTGATAAATGTATGTATTTAAAACCTCATTGCTAATCCAAATTTAGTATAATTATAATATCTTCAATTGTAAAGAGATTGTGTACAGAATGTATATATTGAGTATTTTATTAAAGTTAAAAACCAATTCACCAGGACTAGTTTGTAAACCACATTTTACCCATATTATTTTATTTAAATTGCCAGTATATATAATATTATCAGCAGCCCTAATCAATCAGAAATATTCAATATAAGCTCCCAAGTACATACATTTAATGTGGACGGGTTAAGATGTATTCAAACTTTCTAATTTTGTAACATTAAGGTATTTTCGGAAAACAAATTCCATTAGAGAGTGCTAATTACCTGTACAATAACAAAATAATGAACTAACCTAATCAATATTTACTACTTACAGTTTAAGAGAATCACTGAAGTAACTTACTGCATTTAAACACACTGCATTTAGAGGTTTTAAACACTAGAAGCGATAGGTAAAGTCCAAATAAATCAATAATAAATTCAAATCCATCGCTATTATGAGTTTCAAAAATACAATTACTGCATTTGTTTACTTTATTCAATAACGAAATAATACAGCCTGTCGATAATTGGAAAGTATTTTCCAAACCGCTCGCGGAAAGGAAAGGGCCAGTAATTAACATAACTAACAAGAGTTCATTAGGAGGTTATCCTTGCGGCGAGGGGGTTGGGGGAATCGTAACGAGTTGTGTACACGGTTCACGGTTCGTGCCCCCCCTCGCACATCACCCTACCTGTCAAAATCTTGGGGGGGGGGGGCGTTAGGCAGTGTAGTGAGGTGATGTTGATGTAGCCATCATACGCTTTAGTGGCGATGCCAGTAATTAAACCACGTGCATTATTTAGCAGTAGGCGCGTGTGGGGAACGCTAAAGAAATAAGTAGATAGGTCATCGACCTTTTAACAGTCGCGTTGCCTCTTAATAGCTTGTGTGATAAAATAAAGACTTTGTTTTTTTATATGTATTAATCGTCGTCCTTCGAGGATTTCAAAATGTTGAGTTGTATATTTTGTTTTCCTTTGCGAAAAATACAGTAATTAAATGTTTCATCACTAGATTTCCTCTCGTAAATTAGTTGCGCGTTGAAAAACAAACTTAGGTATATAAATACAGCTCGTTAAATTCAGTGTGAAGGCGAAGCGATAGATTAAGAATACTACTGAAGGAGTATGTTTAATATATGGCGAAACTCTACAACCACCTAACCACCTGAACTATTTTTTTTCTAGGGTTCTACTGTATAACAGACTCTCCATCGGGAGACGTTAATAAAAAAGGAGTTAAAATAAATTCAACCGTTATAGCTGAGGTTGAACTGGTTGGCCATCAAATGTCATGTATTTATTAGTAGAATATAACCAAGCACCCCCGACCCAACCTTAAAAGGGCTACCAATTCGGGAGTGGTGCCGGTCCAACTTTACATTAAACAGCTTTATTCATTTCTTGAGGTCGCAGGTTTGCAGCATTCTATCTAATCAACACCTTTAATTTGATGTGAGTCACGCTTGACCTTCCTTTGCCATAAGAGGTATCAAGGGGACGTCCCATAACGGAAATCTTGAACTATTAACAATACCCGGGGTGGACTGTTACCCAGCAAAACATTAAAGAATGCCGCCGGCTCAAATTACAAAAATATCTTCCAACTACTATGAACTATTTTTTGACGCAAAGTTTCTCTCTTAGTCAATTTTAAATCGTTGTTTAGCAATAATAATGGCAATGGTGTCATTACGAGGGGGCTCCATCGATATGTATACACACTGGATAGCGCGCTGCGGTGTCTCGAAATCGGTCCGGCGGGCCGTGGCGCTCCCCCCACCACCGGTGGGCCAGGGAGACAGCGCAGAGCATTGAAACCGCGTTACTCACGCCAATAACTTATCGTGCATTTACAGTTGCTTCACTATAAAAAACTGCAACATATATTCATATTATAATATGAATATATGTTGCCTCAAAACAATGTCTGTCATATCGATGGGGGGCTCCAGTCATCAGCTTCTTCCATCCTTAAGACCAATGTTAACGTTGTAATCGTTGATTTAAGTACAGAAAACTATATAGGTTTCGGAGATTTAAGGCTAATTTTAAAGACAACAAATTCCAAGTGATTTCAGTGAGCATCAATTTGATACAACAAATAGATGACACATTAATATTTTTTGTGATATCAAAATTCTGTTCACTGAAATCGCTAGGTATAGTTTTGCTCTATAGAATAAGTCATAAATCAACAATGTTGGATAATCCGTTGAGGAGAAACGAGATTTGAAAGGCAACATTGGCCTTATGGGGGAAGCGGATAAAAACGTGAATTGAGGTCTTAAAAAGTCTTCATCGCCGGAAGTTGCCGGACGCCATCTTGGCGTTTTGTTCCATAAGGCCAATATTAACTTTGTGCCTCCGTTACTCCTCACCTGATCGTCACAAACAATTAATTTTGGTGTCAAATTAAAGGTTTCGTCGTCCTCTAGGGAAATACAATAGTCGAATTTGGATTTTTTTACAAATTAATGAGAACATGAACAGTGTTTCAGTTCAAAATTAAACTATTTACTATGCAACTATGGTACCCAAATTAAAAAAAATTGACATTGCATTTCCCTAGAGGACGGCAAAACCTTTAATTTGACATCAAAATGAATTGTATGTGACGATCAGGTGAGGAGTAATAGAGGCACAAAGTTAACATTGGCCTTATGGAGCAAAACTGAAAGATGGCGTCTAGCAACTTCCGGTGATGTCTCGATGCACATCTTATAAGTCTTGACGTAGGTTATGTTGTAAAGTGAAGTGTTGTAGTTTATAGGTGTACTGACACCAGCTTGTTGTCTTCCGTCACACAGCCATTAAACCATTCAAATCCTAGGGCACATTCAGCACGTGATTACTGGAGGCGGTTGCAATTTCTCGGTAATTAATGCGTGTGAACCGTGGCTGTGGAGCGAAGGTGAGTTGTGAGGCGGGTTGATGATGATGCAGGGGATGACGCGGATGATAGACGTTCAGCGCCTTATCGCCCCCCTTTCCTCCCCCCCCCCTACACCGTCGCCGTCATCCCACTAATTCCAGCCTCACTCGGATTATACCCTTTAGTTTATTTTAAATCTAAAGTTTTCCTTTTCGACTTTTAAGATTCGGACAATAGAGTGAAATGTGATGTTTTTTGTTTGAGGACGTAGCTATTGCTCATTTGCGTTATCACGTGTGTGTATCTACTAATCCGCGGTTTATGGGTCAGCCAGGAGCAAATCACTTGTTCCGGGTTAGAGCGTGTATAGTCCGTGTCCGCCAGAAACAATGCGGTTGATCTGCGATGGGAAGAGTGGAGACTGCCCTTTACTCTTAAGTTTCTGTTTACGTTACTATGGAAAGCTGCCTTAGTGAATTAACTTGTCATTTTCACATTTTATTATTGGAACTGTCAACACACATAAAAGTCATCGTCTGTGTTTGCTCATCACAAGAGGGAATGTTATAGTGTAAAGTGAAGTAAATCGTTAATATCATTCAGCTAATTTTGCTCCTAAGACCTAAAAACTACATTTTGTTTTGGGATGTGAGAAACGTCCTCCCTTAAGGGTAGGAATCCAAAAAATTGTATTCAGCAGACTAATTTCAAATGTATGGTAAGTTTAAACAAATTATTCAGATATTCATTTGTGAACATTACAGCTATATGTGAAACAACACGCTGTGTCCACACATACAATGTAGTTTGCGGTTCATAAGGTTATTAAATCACCAAATAAAAACTAACAAATAACCAACAATATTCTAGGAGTTCGTCACGCAGCACGCTGATTTGATGAACGAAAAACTTAAATAATGGAAAATGAAGTCAGATATCAGATGATTTTATTCCTCCTGTTCCATTTTAATTTGTTTAAACATCGGCCGTTTTAAGGAACCTATGGTTGGCCTGAAATGATAGTTTGTTAATGTTAAGCAGTCGGAGGTTGGGTGTAAAAATGGTTTTGGGGGACATTTTAGGACTGATTAAACTTATAATAATAATAGTTTTACTTTTCCATAGGAGATTCTTTAAAAATAAAATTGCGTATGTAATAGACGAATCAGTGATATCTTGATCTGACAAATGCCAACAGACATTGCGATCATCCATGGTAAACTATATAGTTTCACGGGAGTATAGTTTCCATGGTGATCAACCATGGTTTCTACTCGAGGGTGCGGCTAGGCTGGAGGGAAACATTTTGGGAAAGATCTGGGATCTCCTTCCTTCTTCTCAAGAAACAACTGCGGGTTTTCTGGGAGATCTATTTTCTGCCTGGTTTACCCCCAGAACAAATGCGTTGTTTTGAAATTACTCTTTAACCGCGGCTCAGAAGGCAAAGCCGTTACCACAGTTAAACATTTCGCAATTTTAGATACGTTATTAGTTAGTGTGAAGATTATAATTAATATATGACCCATCAAAATTATCATTTAAAGTGGCAGATACGAGAAATTTATGTGTTAAGTTGTTGACCTCACTTTGTATGAAGATTAGGGCATTTTCTCGTAATATATGTGTGTTGCGAAAAATTTAGTCACCTTTAAGTTAAACGTCTGTTTCTGTTAACTTTATCGTTTATATTAGTTCCAACGATATACTATTTTAGACAGGAACATGGTATATGGTATTTTAAATCATTTTGGGATACGGTATATAGCTCGATCAGTTAAGATACACACAGTCGTGTCGCAGCAATGAAAAGTCATAACAAACAGCGCGAGGAAAGAGGTTGAATATTATCGCTCTCGAGCGCGCAGCCACTTCATGAAATAATAAAACAAAACGATAAAAACGCATCTGCATAAAGACGCGAGTCTCCGGGGTGAGCGATATTGCCGACACGAGGCTCGCGTGGCGCTTTACTGCCCGGGGCGAGTTGTGTTGACTGGTCGGTCTGTGGGGGGGATGCGAAACTTTCGTCTTACTGTGTGGAAGTAAGGGGTAAAGGTATTGTGATTTGAATGTCAAGAGGCTAAGAACTGTGGATATCCCTCAGCTGTTGCATAAAGTTGCAGATTAAAAGAATTGATTCATTCGTTTAGGGACGATTTGATTAAATACCCCCGTCGCAGCAAACCTTCGTACTCAGCGAATTTCCAATGCTTATATAGGTGTCTCACTACTACATAGAGCCACTTACCAAGTTTCACAAAAATACATTCATTAATAAGTGATATATGGCATTTTATTTGTTCTCCATAAGAATAACATTATAATTGAGTACGCATGTTTAGTGATGTAAAACGCCCGGGCGTTTAAATGTCGGGGCAAATGCCCAAATAAACGCCCAAAATCCATAAGCGCCCGGGCGTTTATCCAGTTAATGGCTAATAAACCTAATTATTAATGGAAATTAATTTGAAGACCACTCTTCTAAATAAGTTTTTAAACCTCTTATTATACATATTTACATAAAAGCCTATATTAAAATAAATAATTACTTGTATAATATGTTATTTTATTGGTAAGAAGTGTTGACTCTCACTTGTCAACAAGGAGAAATAATTTAGACTGAAGATAAGCTTTATAGGTTTGTTTTCATTAACAATATCTGGCTAATGTAGATATAGAATTATACATATGTATATTACACAAGAGGAATAAGTCTTAAATCATTATGGGCATAATCAATACTTGAGGTATTCGTACTCAATTCCTTAAACTAATTAATTTCTTCAGATTCAGAAGCATCTTCATCACTTTTGTCCAAGGAAGAGTCATCAAGTTCTGGTTATTTAACAATTTTGCAATACAATGTTTATTCAAAACACCACATTGAAAATATTACAAGTTTTAGGGGTTTATTTTAATGGTTTAAGTTGTTTGTCAACTTATCTCTTGATAATGACCCCCCCCCTCCCTTAAAATGTTAATTTTAAGAACACTACTAAGCACTGAAGGCAGTTAAAGATTAAAAACATGAACTATAATACCGGTAATTAAAACATGAAATATAATAGTTAAAACCGCCATAAACTAAATTTTTTATAAACGCCCAGTTTTTGGGCGCTTAAAATCGCTTTGGGCAAATGCCCGGGCATATGCCCATTTTTTAACGACCAGCCCACTGGGCATATGCCCGGCCCACATCACTACGCATGTTTGCTGCGACGAGGAAGATAATGAATGTGTTTTTTTGCTATTATCAATATAACTCAACCAGGTGAAGCTACATTTAGGTAGCTAGTAATTTAGGTTCATTAATAAGGGAGATATAAACTTTACTTATTCTCCATACGAACAACATGGGGTCCGAGTATGCAGGTTTGCTGCTACGAGGAAAATCAACAACAAATTTTTGTTGTGTTCAAATATCAATTTACCACAACTACTTGAAGCCACATACCAAGTTTTATCGATATACATTCATAAATGATCGTGATATCAAATTTGATTTATTCTCCATAAGGATAACATTGGACAACGTACTGTGTTTACCACTATGAATATCTTTGCAACGGTTGGACGTAGAAGAACAATTCAAACACCAAAATTATTGTTTTATAGAGCTAAACTTATTGGTAAAAAGAAATGTGAAGTTTTAGTAAAAGAGAAAAAGCTAAAAACTTTTTCCCATAAGATTAACATGGGAAATTTGATTTACACGTTTTTTGGATTTTCTCCGCAACCACTTAACCTAGGTTAATGATTCAAAATACCAAATTATTTGTTTTTTAAGCTCCATAAAATGGCTATAAACAAAATTGAAGGGTAAAAGATGCAAAAAACTAGTTTTTGGACAATTTAAAACCCCTATAAAACCCCCTTCCCATATTCCGATCAATCTGGTTTTCGAACTTAAAAGTCATAAATGTTACTCTTCACATTCGAGCCCAAATTCTTCAAAATCGGGTTTTTATTTCAAAAGCTATCGAGGTAACGGACATATATATATACGGTTTTTTTTTGTGTTTCAATTTTTGTGCTTGATAAAGAGACTATCTCGAAATATTTCAACAAAATGGTGTTAATTTCTTAAATGTATGTATATATATATATGCATATATAATAAATGTAATTGGATAATTGAACGAAGTGAAGTTATCCTTATACACAACTTTACTGCTTAGACTGGTAAGAGAATCAAGTCAACTGGCGTGTCTGTGACCACAGTAACTCGAGAACGCCCCCACAGTTAAACTTACAATTTCCCAGAAAAACTTAACAGGTCACAATCTTGGTCGAGTTCGTTATTCAGATAATTTCGTTCAGTATTAATCAAATTATCTTAAAACCAAATTTATTTTTTTCTCCATAAGAATAACATTGGAAGCCATTTTAGTGGTACTCGAATCGTTAAAATTTAGCCGACGTCTATGTTTCAACAACAGAGTAACAATAGTTAGTTTACTAGAGTATACTTTGTTATACTGGATAACAAAAGTTTGTTACCAACAAAAAACACACAAGAGAGATAAGTCGAAGTATATTTTTAAGTTGTGAGCATATGTATTATTTAATAAATTATTAAGTGCACGTTTTAAAAAAATATCCAAACAGTTAATATTCCCTTAGTACGCCTACTCTGTGTAAATATCGTCAGTCGTCGAAGGCGACGATTGTAACATTGGTAGACGACAGACGACGCGTGTGGCAGATCGAAAAACTCAAAATAACTTTTTGATGACTGTAGATACTAAGATCTTAACTTAACTTATAAAATAGTTTGTTTTAGTACATTTTCTTAGACAATTGGTAATATTGTGATTGTCATGTGTAAAACGTATACAAAGCCTCAATTTGTCTAGAAAGCGTTGATGAAGTTAGTCACAGTAAGCGAACAACCTTAAAATTTATTTTGTAGGACAATTATTTGCTAGGTTATATTTTCACTAAATTAATAATAAAAATTGTCTACATTACCTAAAATACATTATCAGTAATGTAGTAGGTAACCACAATAAAAGCTATAGATTATTATAACCAAACAGCCTTTTTCGGAAGGTTATCCTGAATGATTTGACATAGCCTAGGGTTGGATTACAGTAAGAGTAAGCCGACATTAAACTGGTAATACAACTGTTGTAAAATACTTTAAACACATTACCAGGAATGTTGTAGCGAACCAAAATAAAAGCTTAAACTATTCTAACCAAACTAAGCCTTTTATACAGGTTATCTGAAATGATTTGACAAATCCTAGGTTTGGATTATAGTGAGCTGTTTTCATCATAAACTTGGACCTGTGGCTATAAAATGTAGGCCTATACACTTAGGCTACTTGCCATTTTAGAAGTTTCATGTACGGTCTTGGACCAACCCATGTTTATAGAATTTAATTTCATGATAGCCTAGGCTATTGAAACAATATATTGAAATATCCTTTTGTAAAATACAACTGTTGTAAAATACTTTAAACACATTACCAGGAATGTTGTAGCGAACCAAAACAAAAGCTTTAAACTATTCTAACCAAACTAAGCCTTTTATACAGGTTATCTGAAATGATTTGACATATCCTAGGTTTGGATTATAGTGAGCTGTTTTCATCATAAACTTGGCCCTATAGCTATAAAATGTAGGCCTATACACTTAGGCTACTTGCCATTTTAGAAGTTTCATGTACGGTCTTGGACCAACCCATGTTAATAGAATTTAATTTTATGATAACCTAGGCTATTGAAACAATATATTGAAATATCATTTTGTAAAATAAAACTGTTGTAAAATACTTTAAACACATTACCAGGAATGTTTTAGCGAACCAAAACAAAAGCTTTAAATTATTCTAACCAAACTAAGCCTTTTGTACAGGTTATCTGAAATGATTTGACATCTCCTAGGTTTGGATTATAGTGAGCTGTTTTCATCATAAACTTGGACCTATGACTATAAAATGTAGGCATATACACTTAGGCTACTTGTCATTTTAGAAGTTTCATGTACGGACTTGGGCCAACCCATGTTTATAGCATTTAATTTCATGATAGCCTAGGCTATTGAAACAATATATTGAAATCTCATTTTTCATCTAAATAACTGGACCTGACGACTTATTGTTAATTCTTAAGGATATTTTGACTTGGCCTATAGAAATTGTTAACATTAGTTCATATAGGAAACTCGCTGTTCTCTTAAAAGTTAAATTAACCACACTGCTTAAGTCACTGCTTAGCCCAAAATACTCTGTTTGTTCTAAGATAACGCACCCATGCCAATCCTAACAACAAACCATGCCTGAAATCTTAAATTTATTTAAAAAATATAAATTTACGCATTTATACAACATTTACTTTGATAAAAACAAGTGATAAATGTATGTATGTTTTTCTACGGATAAAATGTTTGTTCGGCGGCGGGATCCGAACCTGCGACCTTACGCTTCAAGAGCCAGTGCGATACCCTCTCAGCTACCGCGATAATAGATTCTTTGGGGAGAAGTGACTAAAACTATAGCTATATAGACATAAAACCCGGATTCTGGCGGCAGTTAAATGATAACGGAATGTATTCTGATGATGTTACTCAAATCAGATATTGAATTTTTATGAAACTCGATCTAAGTTTGATCATGTGTTTCAATTATCCTTATACGCGAGGAATGAGCGTATACCTAGTATATAAATTAAATGTAATATAAATTCCCTTAATGTAATATATAAATTCGAACGAATGGTGTTTTTGGCATCTGGGGACCTCAAAACGAAAAGTTATCATGGTCTCGGGCTAAACTCTTACCATGCCACCTACGGTAATAGCTACTTCCCTATAGGGGAAATTCGCTAAAAGTTACCAGCCACCATAAAAGTTACCATTTGATGTAATTGAATATCAGGCTGATTTGGCTATGCGGGATTACGGTGAATTTGACAATGATTTGACATAACAACAAGGAGGACGATTTTAATAAGCGATTGACGAAATTTAAGACAAGTCCACAAGCAATGCGAACGGCAAATGTAAATTATAAATTTCATCTGAAGACGCGCTGGATATATCTCGGCCACTCATTCGTCCCCATGATCTATTTCACATGCGACAGAACCGCGTAATGCGGGGCTAATGAGCATTTACTGTGCTGTGTATAATAGAGGTTATGGTGTTTTATTTTGATTGTACAGTACTTGTTTCGCTTTGTAAATCATCAGACAAAATGTTAATGTATGGTATATAGTTATTGGTCTTTAAAAAATCTATTTTATCGATTGTGATGGTTCTTATAACGACTTTCTTACTTAAGCTACTTTTTTAACCAAGCGACCGATCACGAGATACCATTATATCTGATTACGACATAACACACATACTAGCCTATGCCTTGAATACCTACCTGTATTTTTCACATACTATGGTATATGGAAACTTTCATCACTTTGTATTTGAAAATCGACGATTACCATGCAGCTGAGATCTACGAAAATTATCTATTTCCTTGCAAGAAAAAAAACACGATCTCGGGCCAGCAAAACCCCACTTTCGCCCCTTGGTGCGAAATGTACTATTTTTATCCCAAACAATACTTTGCCTGTCCCAAACAAAACTTTTCCTGTCCAACAACAATTGAAGCTCCCGTTTTTCTCAACAGGACCGGTGTGATTTTATTATTATTTGTTTTGACAATTATATGTTCAAACAGCCGACTTTAACACTAAAATGATTTTGTAAAACCGTGTTGTGTTTACTTATGGAAAATTAATATCAGGTAATTTTGTTTAACGTTTATTTCGGCTTCGCCCCGTGCGTAAAATACTATCTTGTCCCAAAATAGATCACTTTCGTGACTAGTATTGAAATGTACTAGTAAATCAATAAAGAAAAAAATATTTAACGAACATCAAAGTTTTTCTTTTATATTACTTCACATTTGTTCCTCACGTGAGGGGGTTTGTCAGAGACTTTCGAGTGTCCTCGCGGCAGGATCAAGGATCGAGTGGGGTTGCCAGGCGTCGTCACGTGTCTTGGACCCCAGGACCTCTTTGTCTCTCAACGAGGCTTCGCCCTCCCGCCCTCTTTCGAGAGTTTCACAAATTTCACCCTCTTCTTGGGTGGTTCGGCGACTCGATCTTGTTAAACTTATTTGTCGCAGACTTTGGGTATTTGTCGCGATTATTAATATGGTGCAAACTGTCAATATAATTTTAATAAACGGTATTTCATTTATAGGAAATCAGAATTGGACAAGTACATATGTACAGTTCGGGTTGGTCGTTCAATTCTGAATTGTTTACAGTAATGAAAAATATGACATTTTATTAAACTATGTTCGTAGTTTTGTTTAATAATGTGATTGAAAATATATCATTAAACTCGCTCTCGTTGACTTGTCATCGTATAACCCGGTTTGACAAGATTGGTCGGTTATTATAAGATCAAATAAAATCATAAAACAAATCGTATAGTCGTTCAGGTTAGCCTAACCTAACCTAACCTACTTATAGTCAACACAGTGGTTTAAGTCTAAAAAAGGGGAGGGGGATGGGTATATTGTCCCATTAACTGGTATTGCGACTGAATCAGCTACGTGAAACATTTATAACGATGGTTTTAATTACTTATTATTATAACTTATTATTGCTAATCTGCAACAATTACCTGTTTTGAAAACTTAGTTTTACTTGCATATTTATTGGATAGCTAATCTAGGAACTTCAGCGGTGTATATCAACTCTCTGGGATTAACTACAGCTTTAAGTTCACTTCCTGGAGGAAACTTTGAATAAGTTCATTTCCAATTTTAAAATTTCCTTCATTACCCTGTATGCAGTATCCTCGACGTATTTAGCCTATTACAAGATCCCTCGACTTTTGTTTGTTTCTCTGCAGGTTGGTAAGGTGCACATTTCCATTCCGACCGCGCTGGCGGATTACGCCCTTGTTCTCACTCCGGTGGGAATTTATGCGGCTGCTAAGTGGAATAAGATTCAAACGAGGAAACAAATGGCAGTTCGCACCTGCTAAGAGGATTTCGCCTTTTCTTTAACTGGGTATTAGAGACGTTTGTTGTGCGACATTGTCTTGGGATTTATAATTGTATTAATATCTCGATATTTTTCTTTTTGAGGGAATCATTGATCACGCAAAGAAGAAGAGGGATGCTGATGAAATGTAAAAACTTCAGTTTAATTATATACGCCGCATCCCAACAAGATGTGGAATAAATGTATGATGCATAAAAGTCTGCGTCTTAAGCATAAATATGCTACTCTCTTCTTTTTCATCTTAATTTTATAATCACACTCTATGTAAATTTGTCGTGGGTTAAGTTTCCACATGAACATTTATTATTTACTAAAGTGTGAATAATACGTGTAACATTGCGTGCAGATTATCAACCTATTTACTCTACTAAACCGTTTTAAGAGAGGGCTCTCCAGTCTTCGGCGTCTGCATGCTTGTCCCATAACACCTACGTTAACTTTCAATGTCTACCCCTCCTCAACGGATTATCCGAAATCCATGATTTATGGTTCAATTAAAAAAGGAAAAAAAATACTTAGCGATTTCAGTGAGCAGAATTTTGACATATAACAAATAGGTCACCCAAAACAAATTGTAAATATTGAATTTTAACGATTATTATTTGTGATATCGACGATTTTGGCTCTTTAAAGTGTAATCAGTGCCTTTGATGGGGGACATTAATATGTTTGATCTAGAATATTTGTGTGATTTTGTATTGTTTGTGAAACTAAAGGTAGTTAATTCAATAGCAAGGTCGAACATGGTCGTGATCGCAGACAGCGCCGTGTAGCGGTGAGCTGCCAAGTGCAGGACCACACCGTCCCTCGCTCGTGCCAAGTTGACTTTGCCTCAGATAAATAAACCTCTCAGTCGGTGAAATAACTGTAATTAGTTGCAATAAATAAACCGTTTCCTCGTGCCGACAGAACTTGTGTAAACATTACTTGCGTACGAAGTAAACTATTCTTGTTTTGCGGATTACACATCTGGTGGCATTAACGTCGAAAATGACGAGAACGCTGTTTACAAAAATGATAATTGATATATAATTTATTTAAACTGTTTATTATATTGTTTCTAGTACAGTATCTACAAAATACGTCGATGAAATAATAGGTTAAGATAACTTATTTGTTATAATCACAAGAGAACCATTAATAAAGCTGCCTGGATAAGTAAATAATGATGTATGAATATTTTTGTTTCAGGTAACCACAGTTATGGTGTTTGGTTACATTCAGCCAGTGGAACGTTGCGTAAGTTGTTTTCGATATTTGGCTATAAAGTCATTATTTATTATTGCGACGTAGACTAAGGAAATATCTGAATACAAATCTAATCAACAATATTGCAGAAATTTCAAGGATATCAAATATCGTATTTTATGCCTTTGGATGTACATTTGATGGGTGACAGATTTAAATATTTTACAATAGGAGCGGAATTCTTATTTCGTCCGTACAATAATTAATCAGACTGATAACATTAAGTTTCAAACGCGCAAGTCAACATTGCATCCTTGAGATATCGAGCTAAAGATGTTCTTGCTCTGACATTGAACATGGCCCGTCATATCCGGAAATGATTCACAAGCGAGCTGAAATTCTGTGTTGGAAACTTGATTACAAGTAACACTCCGGTCTGCGGATAACGTGTAATATCTATTAGTTATAACGTCGCCCAGTGTTATGTGTGCCGTGAGTGCGGGTTTACAATAAACCGATATTATCCGAAGTAATAAACGGCGCGTCGTTAAACATAATTGGAGCCCGTGCATCAGGTTTATTACCATGTGGGCAGGGAAATAGGGGTGACCGGGCAGACGAAAAGTGGCAATTATGAGCCGCGGCCTGCGTACGTAAGGGGAGGTCCGGGATATATGATACCAATTTAATCTCGTATTAGTACTCTCTTCGGTTCGAAATATTCGTAACCCTAATTGTGAAATTAACCTTGCAAATTTTCTTTGTTTACTATTGAAGATCCCAAAGTCAGTTTGCTCTCCGTTGAATTTTGTCGCCGTTTTGATTTTTATCGAAACCGTGGAGTGCTTATCGGTTGTGGTATAAGCTTACTTATTTTTGTAGTCTGATTTTAATTACAATCTACTGACACACAACAGCGCTTGACCGACATAAAAAATAACGATCAAATAGATAATAGTACCAATTAATATATTTTAATAACTTCCCTATCAACATTTACTCTTTAACTTCCGCATCAGTAGTTTTCGAATGGCCCAGAGTGTAACATTTTTTGGCAAAGAGTTACTAATTTGTAGTCGGTATAGTCACCTACTGACCCTTCGACCAGTGCAAACCGGGCAGTCTCGCACCGCGTACGACGAAACAAGACTACAGTATATCGTCAGCGAATTTAGTTTTGTTTGTATCGTGTAAAGGCAGTACATCACGATAAACGTTTAGAAATATCGTTTCGCTTCTGGTGCATGTGTTGTGCCTTAAATTCTACAGACTTCTCTCAAAATAAAAAGGGCTAATAAATCGAAATTAATTAATGTTAGGTCTTTTGAAAAAATCAATCTGAATAGACATAATATTTTGTAAGATCAACCGCAATACAAATGTTGGTTCTCCCGCCAAACTATATATTTTACACCCCTGTACCGATAAAATATTAAATATAGAAATGGTCGATACGATTTGTACGTTTTCAACCATTGTATGCCATTGCATATCGTACTTACAATCGCGATAATTCGATACGGCAATATGCATAAGTACTTCATAATAACTACAAGGTAGAGACGAACGTGAAGACGTTACTCATAGAGCATTCAATGTTATATTATCAGTGCAGGTAGGATCGCATCCAGCATCCAGCCAGACCCACTCGGGCCACCAACCAATCATTGATAGTCCGCGCGGCTCGCGGGCCACGAGCGAGGTTGAGTTTCCGAGGGCAAGGGCAGATATCAATTGCTGGATATGGCTTTTCCATGTACGACTGTATCATTCCCGGCGGCATTGCGATACGTATTTTGTTGCCGTCCGGCGATACACACGCATATGATTTTTTATTTGAGCTCTTACTTTGGGAATATGTGATATGCATTTTGGTTCACTACATAAGACCAAATAGTATTTAAAGTTTATTATGTTGATGAAAATTTTTAAAATTCAGATTGGATTTTAATTGTGTTATGTATGATAACTTGTAATTTATAGCCCTCGCCAATTTTTATTCGGATGAAGATGCGAATATGAAAAAATCCACTATCGCGTCGAGTTAAAAGATTTTCATGTTGCATTAGTTGGATTGTGCTCTGTCTGTGCTTTAAGTTTTTATTTTAACCTTTATTCATAATAGCTTAAATGAACAACAAGCCTATTTATTATTGAGTTGTATACCACCTCGTGTATTTGGAAAACTTAAATATATGAACAGAAATTTAATATACTTCACACTCTTCATATTCTTCTTTACGAAACGGAAAACATACTTCCGTTTCGTAAATCCTCCAGGAATTTGTCCAAATTGCAACCAGAGTCTTTATGATAGGAGGATTGATACACGGGTTCAGTAATTTAAGTAATTCATCGGGGTGGTTGCAGAAAGTAGCACGTCAATAGATTGTGAATGGCCGTAATTGTTAGCTCAATGAGCTCACTATAAAATGTGAAAGCAGTCAATCCCGATTATTGTGGTGAAATGCAATTAACAGAATAGTAATTATATTAATAACACAACATACGTTTCAGAAGGTCTTAGGTCACGAAGTCCCTAATGAATGACTCAAGTTTGTTATGCAGAATAACGAAGGAGGAGAACCTAGAACCCTTAATGAAGGAGCGTTTTGTTAGTTATGAAGCTTGGCGATTGAATCATAATTTATTTGGTTTTCGTATTCTAAGTTCATATCGGTTTATAGAGATTGCTTCAGTTTTTCTTTGGATATCAAGAATAAGAATACATTTGTTTTCCCAATAATAGATTAGGCTACATTCTGTCGACCTAGAGGCTCCTAACACTACCTCAGAGATCATACATAAAACAAAGTAGTCAATCAATTCCAAAATATATGTATTCGGTATATAGGAATCACACATACTACTAGGTAGATATAAATCAGACATCAAGAGTTACATAGAATGTGTTAAAGCTACCAAATAAAACTAGAACGTAATACTCAACTAGATAAGAATTTCGCTAACTCAACTTCAAATCGTAACGTTAAGGAACATCCAACTTCAACCTTGTGTAACAGATTTATTTACAAAAAAACCGTGATATTTTGCTTTTTGTCTTAACTACTGTCTTATCACATCATTTTGACTTTAGTAGATACAACGTGAGGCTGTCATTTGTGTAGATAAATAAAATCAAAACATTCGCAGTATTAATATAGGGTGGAAATGCATGCGGAAACGCTGCGTGCCACCGAGGAACCGTGTTTTTGTCGGTTAGTTTATAACCAAGCCCTGATAACAGCGGTTATCCAACTCGGACGGTCGGTTTTAATAAATACAGAGTGGTGAATTAATTTGACGGATCACGGCGCTATTTGAATATGTGTCGTATCGACGGCAACATGTGTTGCGCCTAGTTGTCGGTGGACATTTAACGACTTTGGTTACTGAGCAGATTTGTTTGTGTCAGTACCAAACTAGCTGCGAACAATTTGTATCTGCGTATGCGGAAGAAAATAATTCGCTGAAATTTAATTTTAGTTTTGGTAAGGATTGTAAGCTTGTCATTGTCACAGAATTAAAATTTGCAAATAGTAATCGACCAATATGAAAATGTGAAAATCGTTAAAATGTGCCCTTGGTATACTAGGTTGAATTAGTATATTTCACGATAGTAGGTAGTGTACCCTGTGCACCGCGCCTTATAATAGATAAAATTAGGTACTGTTCAGCGCATAGCCTACTGAATTTCAATTCTAACAGTGTTGTTTCAAGTATATTCATGTTAATGATTTTGTAAATAGCACTTGCCCACCATTGAAAACTTCTCCAAAGCTTTTTTAAGTATTTAAAATGTACTATATTATTTTATAAACACTGCATTTTTAACGCTTGACGCTGAATTTATATGCTAAACAATAATCGGTCTTTATTAACACAGGAAACTTAAATAACACAGAAAACTGTATTAATATGCTATCCATGTTTATAAATTTGTTTGGATAAATAACATAACAAATCTGCAGTAAATAATAATACACTAAGTGAACTTGTTTTAAATGTGGCCGATACCGTAATTTAGCGACACTGTGTCGCGTACTCTTTACGACCCTGACCTGCTCGTTGAATGGAAGATATTAATGTTCTCTCTCCCCGCCGTGTGACGGCTGATGTGGCGGGCGATACACAATGTAGTCGTGTATAGTCTACATGTATACCCCCGATGTATGCAGTAGCATAGTGGCGCGACGCTGGTAGTTGACGGATGGCACCCTAGATGGCGCCCGTGACGCGCTGGATTGATGAGATGTTCATGTGCGATACCGTGCACCGCGTTAGAGATTATATATCGCGAACAGTGTATTTATAAAGGGAGTTCAGTGATTTGATTAGAGAGCTTTACTGTATTTAATTGGGACAATAGTATAAATTATTAGAGGAATTCGTTCCGCACAATTTTTTCTTGTTTTTAATAAGATGTAATGTAAAATCAGTCCATTGTGTATTAAGTAATTACGTACAATCGACGAATGTTTTAGTAAACCTATAGCCAAAGATCTCTGCCTCTAGAAAATGTCAGCTGACATTATGGTGGCTTGGCTGCTAGCCATCATAATTATAAAGTTCCATTTGACCCACCATGTCCATTTGTTATTTTTATTTGGAAATAAATCACACATTTTTGTTAACAGTACAATAGACACACAAACTCAAACACACCTAGCTCATAGGTTCAGAGCTCTCAGGTAGAATTTACTGGAAAAACGTGAGTCTTTATTCACGTATATATGTGCTTATACAGATGTTCATCTTGATAATTCACACACACACACTCGTGAAGTGGACCAAGAGTAGTTGAGTATTGTAAGTAGTAAAATATGTTTAAGGCCTGATAAGGTTATCTCATAGGCTAGCTCAGTGTTGCAACTGTGAAAAAATTGCTGAAATCCCAGGAAACAATATTCAGGCAAAAGTAATTTATAAAATATAAAATACGGTATATGATAATGAAGGAATTACTGGATGAAAACAGGTATGCTCCACATTCGTACTACATCCAAATATTCCTAAACAAATATGAATTTCAGGTTTGTTATGCAATTGGTTGTAAACAAAATGGTTATATAATCATTTGGTGCAGTAAAATACATGATCAAAGACATTACTGATATACGCTTTATACTTTACACTTGCTTTATTGACACTTATGTTCTGCGTCTACCAAAATCTCAAAAAGCGTTGTAAAATATCTCAAAATATTTTTCCATTGACGATAGTGACGAACTCAACTTGAAAGCACACACGTTCACTGGTCGTAAAGGGTTGTAACAGCTTCTTATGAATCTAGAGAAACTGTATACACCATCATGTTTAGGAATTATGTCACTTTTTAAGGATGGCCAGTTGAATCACAATTTAAATATTGGATTTTTACAAATACACTCAATACAAACAACATATAACCAACTTTCAGCAGGATAGATTTCATGAGTTCGTGTTGAAACAGGAACTATCTTGTCCTCGAGTAATCAGACCGAAAAGCCTTTGCCGATAGAAGCTTAACCCGGAATGACGGACCGTACCGCAGTCAGTATCAGAATGCAGGGTAGACGGTAGGGGGCAGGTACGGGGCGAGGGGTGGGTCGCGGGGCGGAGTACAAGGGTAGATTCCAACAGCAGATGTCCGGCCACCCTCCCGCGTTACGGACGCCGCTCCGTGTCGTCATTCGACACGCGTGTGAGACGTGTCACGTGTTCACTGTCGTGTTGTCGTGTCACTCATAACTTCACGTAGTTTTACTCAGTGACTGGTTGGGATATGTGTTTATGGCATTCATTTGGTGACTTGTTTCCAAAACGCCGTGTTGGCTCTTTTTAATGAACATTTTTGTATGGCTGTGATCGGTGTTTTTTATGTTTTGCTATAACGATTCACTGCTGGTGTCGTGGAAGTGATTTATAAATACGTAAATTGGATTTAGTTGAGGAATTAAATATAATTTTGGTATTAAAACCTCATTGTGCTCTCAATGGCTTTATAAATTTTTAAGGGATTTAGTCTAGTTAGTTGTATTATTCATTGTTTATATGTTTTTAAAATGTTTACAATTTTTGTAAAAGTTACTGTAGGCCTAGTTTTGTTTTAAACCCTTTGGAACTGTTGCGCTAAAATTTATGTCTAGCCTATTAATTTGTCGAAGTTGTAAAAATAGAGTCTGAATGTATTATGAATACGTATACAAAATCCCCTGTTACAAACAATACTTTAATGCTATTGAAATTGAGCGATACAATAGTATCAATTTTGTAAATTACTACTTAGTACTATGTACCAATCACAACTTTGTAACTTTAATAATGTTGGGTTGGAAAGGGTTTGAAATTGTGCGCTTATGTTTCATACGAGCTCTATACAGGTACAGGGTGTTTCCGAACTCTTCCTGAAACTTCATAACAAAAGCTGGGGTCAAAACAAACAACAAATGTTATGCAAACGTATGGCTTATCGTGCTCCGTTGTCCGTCTGGAAGTATGATGCTTGTGTTTTTCAATCAATACACATCTCTTACGAACCATTTGAAGTAGGTCCCTACTTACTTGAAACTCGGCACTTGTGTTATACTTGTTTATGGGTAAATTGGAATTGAATCGACGTTCTAACTTGTACAGTTGTAAACTGGCGGCAATTTAAACCTTTAAAGATTAATATAAAAACTGCAAATATTTGAACAATTTATTTAGCCTAGATATTGAAAAAAGTGGAATTTTTAAGCTAAAAGAGATGGTTAAAAGATTACTCACCCCACAGCTGAGCAATTAAAATTTGTATGGGTGAAATCGAGCAAATTAGTGTAAATTACCACGTCTTTATTTCGAAACATTTTGATTAATCTTCCATGGTTTGAGTGTCTTTCAAATCGTTATACCATATTTTTTTCTTAAAATTGCACATGTTTTATGCCTAAATTTGTTTAAATATATCATTTTAAAGATATTAAAGTTAGACAATTTTCAATGACCGCCATTTTTAAACAGTTCAAGGTAGAATCTTAAAATTCAACTCCAAAATAGCACTAAACAAGTTTAACGCCCGTGCCCCGCGCCAGTAACTCATGTAGTTTTTATAATGTATATGTTGTATTAATTAAAAAAATAACCATGATTAACATACGGATAATGGAGCGTTTTTGTTTGTTTTATCTCAGGAACAAGTTGGTAGAGGGTTAAGAAACACCCTGTACAACGTAAATGTTTAATTATACCATCGCCAATTCACTCTATCGGAGACACGAACGGGCGCACTCTACACAAGTCTCTAATGCGTTGCGCTCTTCAAGTCGCGTTTCTTACTTTATTTTTCATCGAAAAACAAAGTTGCTTTCTGCGAGAAAGGGAAAGTTATATTACAAATTAGTTACAGGAATGATTTAATTATTATATTTGCATAAATATAAATCTACGAGAATTGCATGAATAATAGTTTTAAATTAGATTGTATTTTTCGTTCTTCTAATGGTTTTCGTATGTTTCCTTGGGTCTCAGTCCATATTTCAGTCCCGATGTTTAGTAACTAGGAAGGTCTTAAAGTCCTCGGACCTCCTTGATGCCGTGTGTACCTTCAATCAGCCCAGAGAAGCGGACGGTCAAACATACGGATTCAATTTACCCTCGATAACTCAGTCGGATCTTGTTGCACCTGAAGCGTGAGGGACTTTCTTTTGGGATCAGAATTTGTAGCCCTTAAATCTTTTGAAAATTGTACATTTCTGTAAAAATTGTTTGTAACACCACTTTAAAGTGGTTTAGAATAAAGAATTGTTTTATTTTTATTTTAGTCGTTATTGATTACATTGTGGAAAATTTGTTTGACATCTTTTTAAGATAGTTAAACTATTTTAATAAGGTATAAATTAATTTTCTTCAGTAGTATTTAGTATTGATAAAAGTAAACGTATCTGACAGTATTGTTTTCCCAAATTTTTAACTCAAAACACCTTTAAATCATCACTTGGACTTGAATCTACTGTAAAAGTATAAAATTATTTCGTTCATATTATATTTGTGTGTTTTAATATTTATTGTGAATAGCTAAACAGTTCACTCCCTTTTAGGGAGTGCCTCTCTTATTCTCGTAAGTAATTTTTCTAATCCGGAGCATTCTTATTATATATTCAAATTTAAATTAGTCATCTGCTTTTTTAGTTTATTTAGTCGTTTCTACGAAATGTTTTAGTTTACTAATTACACCATTGAAAAGGTTTATGTCGAAATGTTTAATTAGCTTTCTACAAAGAGTTCGTAGCTTTTTGTTTTTATATTTTATTTGCCTTATTTATTTATGAGATAGTGTTAACAATATTTTTAGTTAGATTTTCTCCCCAAGATCTCTAACCTGTGTTTAATGTGTGTCAGAATTATGGCTTCCTCAAAAGTTCACGGTACGGCTTGACTTTACATGTAAATAAATAATGAAATGCGACACAGTTAAATGAGCGTAGTCGAAATAGCTTTGTTGTCTTATACAGTCTATGTTGAAAGTCTTGCAAACTGTGTTGTTGCATATTTATTTAATTAATTGGTTACGTGCAGTACTGGTTACACACCAATTTTTATAGTTTTATTTACCGGTTAGTACAATTTTCTTCTTTCGTTACTAACAGTGAAAGCGGATTATCGGCTCATAAAACATTCTGAGAATGTCGAGATGCAAGTTGTGTGTGTGTTAAAGTACGTACTCCGCAGTGTAGGTGATACAGGAGTTGCAAGTTGGTAGTTTCGCCGAGTTGTGTATTCTGCTCGCGGCGAGCTATGTATCTTGGGTTTAATACTTTCCAACTTTGCCAACCTCTCCCAACTATTCTGCCGTTTTAGATCTCCCCGTCCGAGCCCAACTTTTAACGGATCACTACTTCCCAAAGTTTTATTGCTGTAGTGATAATTCGGTTCTCGACTTTTTGATTTTGGGATTTTATACTATACCATCTAACCGTAAAGACCTTTGCTTGACAAAATTATTGTTTAAACTCGGTACGCCGTGACATCGAATAATTAGAATAGGGGAGACCGGGGATGGTTGTCACACTTTTCAGATATTTATTTTTATTTTTTTTATTTGTATTCTCAGTTTAACAGAAATTGCGTTATAATTTAAGATACACTTTCACCTACAGCATGTATTTTTCTCTTATTAAAATCTCTAAGGTAAATATTTTTTATACATGTTTGAAAAAAACATTACAAGTGTGTCAACCAGCCCCATAGGTGGGGTCAGTTGTCACAACGACTGGGGTTGGTTGTCCCTGGTATTTCTTATGGTGAAACACCAAATAATATGTTTGGGTAAAATAAAAAGATAAACTTCAAAACGTACAAGATTTTATTACAAAAACGTTATTTAAAGTTCACTACGATGATATAAAATGGCTTTGGACATATTGAAATTAACTTAAGATAACTGTTAACTTATTAATTTTATCCTTAATAGAACATCTGAAAATAAAGTAAGTATAGGCGTACACTTGGAAATATTTCAAACATTGTTCCTATTCCGCTTAACCAAACTTAAAGAAAACTAAGTATAAAATACGGTTAAATAGGCCAAACTATATCTAAGACACATTTTTGACATGTGACAACCAACCCCTCGCGGTATGTGACAACTAGCCCCGGTCCGACATTTTGAATTTAACTCGACCCCTAAAAAAACCTATTGCTCATTTGTTTGGTTCAAATATGGGTTTTAGTACCTTAAAGTATGAATAATAATATGCTATAGCAATTACATCGGTAACTCGTAACGTAAAATTACTAAAAATTGATTTTCTGACGTAAAATAATTTACTCACCCAGAGAAAAATCAGAAAAAACGCCAAAAAACAGCCGATTCGACAGGAAAACACCCACTTTCCACAACGGCAACTTCTAAACTAAAGGAAGAAATAAAATATGAGCGAAACTAGCGCTTACAGTGGTTTTCATGAGAGTTATGAGCTTTGTGACAACCAACCCGTGTGACTTTCATCCCCGGTCTCCCCTACAGATGAAAGTTTATGAATATAGAATCCTTTGATTAATAAAAATATGTTGAGCTGATGCTTCAGAATTTCTCTAGATTACTTTTTTTACAAATTCAATAATACTTACGAGTTTTCCATCTCATATATAAGAGGTCTAAAGTGTAATTCATTTTTCTTACACTAAATAAAATATTTCGACTTGCTATTTTGATTAGTTTTAAAACATTAATTTTGGAACCTAATCGTTTTTAGAACGGAGTAATCAAGTGATTTTAAATGTAGTCTGTGATTTGTAATAACTGATTTTATATGGCCTACGGGGAAGATTATACACATAAGAGCAAATTCGTGTCTTGTAAACTACTAGTTTCGCTGCACGCGTTCACAGTCCATAGAAAAATAATATACGTGGTATTTTGTTATGGTCTGTGCACTCTATGGTCGAATCCGCTCCCTTTATTCAGCACCTAGCTCTCTACTACTATTCAATACAACTGGTTTATGCTGCGTGTCTAAAACCAATACGTAACTAACGAATTCAGTGATGTGATGTAATGATGTGACGAGGTAACGGATCCAGTGATATAATGAGCAATGGCTTCTAAATGTGTAAAGTACGTTCGTATCTTTAAGAAGTGCGTTTGCACCCGGGCTTGATGTGAGGTGTGAGCGGGTGTCGCTGCACGATGTTTTTCGCCATCAACTCCAGTTCCTACAATGGATACAAGCTGTTGTCGGCGCAGGGCATGGAGACGCTGCAGGCCTTCCTCAGGGACCACGGCACCGAGTGCATCAGACAGTTCGTACAGGTAAATGAAACGCGCTGCGGTGGGAATTATAGGCGAACCACAATTAGTTTTTAAAGTTCTTTTGATTAAATAAATTTTGACCTTGACCCTAAGAAATCTCGAAGTTACCACTTGGAATCCGCTATACTTCCAGTACTCCGTTCATGAATGCAATTTTTTTACCCTTAATATTTTAGGGGGTTTAAAATAATCAGGCCTACTTAAGAATGCTTTTCAATTTATTTCGCTGTGGCAAAAATATTTAATTTTCAATATTGTTATTAATAGGGGAAATACAATTTTTTAACGTTAAGCTATACACCCGTTAATTGTCCTTCTTCGTATTAAAAGTAGTTCTTTATTATAAAGAAAACTAGGTAAAGGTAGTGTATCAAATAAAAAGCTGTTGTAGAAACAGCTAATCAGAATCAGACATGACACGCATTAATTTATAAACAATTATTACTATCAATAAGACATTATTTTTACTCTAAATGGTGCCGATATCTTAATTCTTCGTCAGTAAGAAGAGCATCCTATAATAAGTAATGAGTTTGTTATATATTACCGTACTGAAATGTTTTAGTGAAATTGTAAACATACGAGTAGTTTTTTAAGATCTTCTAAATTAAATTTCTAATAACCGAGTATTTTATGTTTATGCATATGTTTATATCATATCTATACCTATAAAAGGCAAAGCCCTCACTGACTCACTCATCAAGAATTCACCACCTTCCCATGTAGGTAGAGAGCTGAAATTTTGTACACTGATTCTTTAGGTCTTAAATAGGACAACTAAGCAGTTTACACGCCGGTATCTCCATAGGGCTCCGCCCCATAGACCTTAAAAGTTACCATGTTATTCTTATGGAAGAAAGATTTGTTTTGATGATATCAGATGACTAATTTAAAATATTGTAAACAGCTGTTGCTATTCTACACAAACAGTAAAACCACGGTAGAACGTTGATTTATAATTCTTTTGAACTGGAGTTAGCCAATAATGTTCAAAAATGGGCGAGTGTCTTGCAAACTCTACATTACTACCTGTTTCTTTAAAATTGTTTACAAACAGCTGTTATTATTCATTGGTTTGTTTATGTTTATGATTTTTATTTTTTGTTGTGGTGTGACATGTTAAAAGCTAATTTATTGAATTTGTTTATGTTTATGATCTTTATTTTGTGTTGTGGTGTGACAGGTTAAAAGCTAATTTATTGAATGTTATGATATTTTAGTTTTTTTGTTTTTGTCATGAATATACAATTTTAGTAATATTTTTATTTTTATTGGTTTCTTTTATATATATATTTTTTTGAATTTTTGATATGGATACAAATTAACACTATTTGGACAAACAGACTCACAGTTTAGAGTTATTCACATGCCTCCAGATGGTTCGTGCCTCTTTCATTCTATATACTATTCAGTTTACGGAAATAATTTCTTCAGCGATCAAGTAAGAGAGGAAATTATTAACTATGTTTCGACTAATTGGGCAAAATTCCAAATTTTAACTCATGATGTTAAAGGGGATAATTACATCTCCCCTGAACACTACCGTCGCGAGATGTTGAAACCATCAACTTACGGATCAGCATGTGAGTTGATTGCCGCATCTGAGCTCTTCCACTGCATATTCAGAGTGTACCATGATGGTCATTTACTCCAAAGCTTTGGTGAAGAGGGAACAGCATCTGATCGTATAAATTCAAACGGGGCGAAGCCCGCGGGTAACTGCTAGTCAACAAATAAATTACGTAAAGCCTTTAATTTATTAATTTCTCTCGTTATTGGCCTGATCGGAAGCGCTGTAGTCTGTGAGGTTATGCCGGTGTTGATGGCTTTGACGTGTTCTTTATTTATTTTAGCTTTTTAAAAATCGTCCATTACACATTTCTGAACATATAATACTCGCAGTTAGTTGTGTTGTTTTAGCAAGTCTACAGTCTGACAAACGCGGAAGTCCTCTCTGACTGACTGTTTAGGTACAGAGATGAAATTTTTCATGGACAATTTTGTGTCTGTAAAACAATTTTTATTTTATGTTTCATTTAGAAAAATATATAAATGTTGTATGTCTTTTTTCTCGACGACAGGGCACCGTTCCACCAGCCTTAAAAGTTCCAAACCTAATGTTAAAGATAGATATGGCAAAACAGAACAAAACATGTTACTGTACTATGATTACTATGTTAGTATTTATTTGGTTCTAATCACAACACGTTTACGTGGGTGAGGCACGACGGGTGTTGCTTGTCGGTCTTTAAACCTGGTTTATTAGGTTCACACACGAGGTAAAATACATTTCCTTTCCTCCGAGGCGTTACCGGAGCAGCGGAGGGCTTTTAAGATGAGCTGAAGGAGACAAAACGCTGACACATCTTCGCTCCTCGCTCTCCTTACGCCTCTGTTATTGTGCTGTTGTCTTGTATCGAGTCAGCCATTGTTATTCTATCGTTAGTAGAAAGTTCTTTTAAATATTTTAGTAGTTGAGACCCTAATGAAATCAACGTGAGCCAATTAGAGTATTTTATTATCTGGCTTAAATTCATATTGACACGATTCCTGGCAGTTTTAGTTTTATTTAGATCTAAACTGCATTCATAATTTGATGGGATAACGTCGCGTCGTTACTTAATACGATTAGATTGAACCATCGTGTTTGAATTAGTTTTACCTAAACTCAATCACTGAACTGTTATCATGTATTCACTGATTACTTTAATAAATAGGCCTATTCATAATTCGTCTATGAAAATCAGTAGTCGTTAACATCTGTTTTATTTAATTTAAATCGTATTCTATTAGTATAAGAGGAAATTTTGCATTCGTAATATAGAGGCACTGCATGGATATTCAAGATTAAAAAAATATCTCTCTCTAATATTATTGAATTACAATTATTTTCAATTTAATTAAAATGAACGTAGTCCTAACATCTTGACCGATTAACTACACATAAGCAGCCAACAACAAAAAACTAGAAGCATCTGGTTGTAAAATTCAACAAATGAAAATAATTTCTGATGGGTAAGATTCGTTATCATTATTTGCATTGGATAAATGCAGTTTTAACGGGACTGCTATTTTTCGAGCTGTGAACTGCAAGTTGTCCGTTTTCCTTAGGCATTGAAATTACATTTTTTTATGTAAAAAATGGACACAACTACTTTACTGTGGTTATTACAAAATTATAAGTATAAAAATGAGATTTTATCGAATGTTTAGTTCAGGTACGTGACTGACGAACGTATCACGTCACCGTATAACGAGCCAACGAGCGTACAAGGCGCCGCCGCGTCACGTCGCCGTCGCACACGCCACCTGTCCGCCTGTCTGCGTTCCCTGACACTTTCTCATTATTCACATTTTACGATACTGTAGACAACGAATCGTCCCGTGCACGACATCCTCAACGGTTTAATTTGACGTTTTTCTTCTAATATTGTAATTATTCGTTGTCAGTCCGATTTTTACGGATTTTGTTTTGCGTTCATTTCAATATGTAACATTGTACGATTTTGAAATATTCATCCGCCAACATCGTTATACGTTATACTATTCCAAATAAACACGTTATATTTTTGTTCTAGAAGTTTTACAAGGCGCCGGTAAATAATCCACAACATTTATAAACGCGAATTTAAATGCGTATATTTTAATATTATGAAAAGCTTTTAAATTATTTGCGAACGTTTTACCTATAATAAAGTAACCTAATATGCAACCTCACCGAAAGAGTAGCTAGGTTAATTTATTTGACGACACTATAGTGCGATTTTAACGGGTAATTTTCAAGCCTCAAGTGATTATTCGGGTACACCGGGAAGATTCCTTTCATGTTGTTTATGATTTTTGTGAGAGCGGAAGATATTTGCCTTTGCTTAGTTCTTTGGTAAAACTAATCGACTTTTACAGCTAATAAACTAAGTTAACATAATCTTGTAATTAAATATAATCCTCATTTTAGCTAAACATACCACAGTGGCTGTTTAAATGCTAATGGAGAGAGACAATGAGGAGTTATCTAATATCTCCTGAATTTTGATGCGTCTGGGAATCATATTGAACACATTTATAGGGTAATATATTCACGATAATATGTTCAAATTGATGCAGCGTATTTCTCAATTATTAGTTGTATTACAAACGTTTTAAATATAGATTGTAATCATTAAAGGTGTTAGGAACTTTAAAGTTACTTTTATTTTGGTGTAATCTGTGTACCAAATCAAGGGAATGAACCTACCAAGTAGGAATATAACTAAGATACCTTACGTATTGCATATTTACATATTGCACAGTTATGACGTAAAATGAACATTCTGTACGCCAAGAGTTCAATTGTGATTTTGGTAGGCGCATATGTACAAAGTGAGCTACTTACAGCTATATAGAGTTGAACGTTTCTGGTCTCATAAAGCCATACACCGTGGCCGGAGCGGAGTTTGAAGTGATCCGCGGAGTTTCGCACCAAACATTGTTCTTGTTTACTTAAGCAGCCAGCTCTGTGTGATTTGCCTCTTCGCTTGTATCACACTTAACGGGAAGGGTATTCCACCGGAGTTGTCCAAAATAAGTTATGGAACTTTTCAAAATAAAATAATTCTTATTGATACATAGACAAGTTTGAAAATGAAATAAAATCCTTACGTCGAAGACGATAGAATAACAGGCTGTTTTGCTTAAATGCACTACTGATACATGTAATCGAAATTTGTTTGCTTAAGCACATAAACAAATTTGCAGTGTTTACAGGATATAAATCAATTTTAATTCCATTACATGGTTCCCTTCGCAATGATTTTAAAAAAATCTATAAAACACCAACTTAAACCTTTCGGCAAGGAGCGTGGAAGGATGAATAAAGAAAAGGCAAAAAGCCACTTTTTTACAATTGGAGCTCTCCTTCCGTGGTTAGTAGTAAAGACGCATGCGATACAACGCTAAATAAACACGTTTATTTTTTGTTGGACTACCAATATTTCGTTTTCTATGAAGCTGTTATCAGATAACTTAATTAGGCAATGACTTGGTGCTCGGGTATATTCGGCCAATTCCTGATAAAGGGTCTTTGGCTCAGGACGCGCCGCGCAAATGACGAAGAGGGCCCTAAATTACCGACAGAAGCTTAGCCGGGCTCTTCTTGTCCCTCTGATTGGGAACACAAATCTGCCAAAGTCCTATCAGGATCTATAACATATAGTTAAATCAGTTGCATAAAACCGGTTATATTTTATAATACTACCTAAAATTGTACGGTTAAATAATTGTTCACTATATTGTTGATTAACTTAAACAAATTACATCAGTGGGTCTGATTTTTTCTAAGGAATACTTATCTTCAAGTAATACACAAGGATCATCTAAAACATATTTTGAAAGCTAATCACAACAGACTGCTTATTTCAGCACCTCATGTAGTGCTGTAGTTTTTTATTTCGGTTTTTGATGAATATATTTTTCTATGCTATTAAGTAAGATTGAATTCATTAAATTAAACATAATAGGCCTACAAACTTTAATGAAAACCTAGTTTTCGATATAGTTATTGAGGACATGTAAATAAAGGAATTATTAACACATTTAATGCATAAAATAGGCCTGACTGCTGTTTTATGTATGTACTATTTGTTATTAAAAATACTTAACAACCAAAGACTTACCAATTGTATGTGGTATTATAACATATAGTGTATATCTGTTCCATATCCGTAAATTGTTTCACTCTTACCGAAATATTATTTTACTCCCAACAATTGTTATAAAAACGAATTCTTAAATCAGATCAATTTAATTAAGAAATGTTTTAAGTAAGCTCTCTTTGTATATATTTAATCAATGGAAATATATTTGACCATTGAGTTTGCAACAAAAAAAACTCATATAAAGTTTAGTGAACGTTATAGCAATTTGAATTTAGTTTTGGACCTGAGGGGGGGGAGTACATTTTAAAATATAATATTTAATACAATAGTTCAAATACTATTAAAAATATCGTGGTGATAACCTAGGTTGTTAAAAACACATGCAGCACGTAACTCAACCGATGGGGCGACGGTGATGAGTGGTTCGATCAATCAACTCACTTTATTGGCGTTAACAATGTACATAACGCTTGACACGCGTCACGCTTGATACTAACTATACAGTAATGTTACTAATTATGAAATGAAATCAAAACGTGATTTCCAAGCTGAAAAATGTATAGGCATAAAATAACACAAAGATATCCTGACAATACTTTCCTTAAAAAAAAAACACCAAAAAATATAAAGTAATATAATGTGTCCCAACAAGTTACACGATAATCAAAAACAGTGTGTGGAGAATGCAAGGTTAGTGGATCATATTAAGTTTGGTTTGTCATTTTACTTGTACTATTAGATACCGCAAGGATATATCAACGTATTTGTTATATCATGTGATCGTAATGTAAAAGAGCCGGCTGAAGAGCCGTAGTTATTAAACTGCAATCGATGTTGGGGTCATTTAGTATTTTATTTTACTTTACCCCAGCGATTCTTTAAAGTGCTTTTACACCAAGCTTATATGGTATATCCGCATTGTGCATTACATACTTTTCGCATTAGGGTACTATATATATATTTAAATAATGACGAGGTTGAGGCGGCACAATAGACGCAAAACTCTCAAATCACGACTAAGGATGCCGAAGCGTCAGTCCACTATTTCTCCTCCTTAATCGCCATGTTCTTGAAGAATAGAACGTTTTACGGATAAAGAAGTTCTTTTGTTTGTGTTCAAGTTTAAAATAACTACTTTGGCGCTATTTCAGTTAATTTTGATTACACTACGTTCAACAGGTATTGTTTGTGTTTTTTTCATGGAGCAATTTATGTCAATTGAGTGATTTCATTGTATATATTAAATATTGGTGTCACTTTGTCAACTATTTGCAGTTCTACTATTGTTTTACAAATTTTACAAATACTGAAATTTTGTTAAGTCAACACAGTGTTTACATTTACTATTCCTCTGTATTTCTCGATACATGTTGCATTTTCCTTTCAGCACATAGATTAATTATCCCAAAATACTGTAACAGTATTTTCCTGGATACGTTTTACCATTTAAATAGTCTTTTACATTAAATCTTTGATGCATTAAACTTGTTCCCTTATGTAATCATGCAAATCGTCAAATTTTCCTGTTCAACCAGTTGATCAGGTAAAATGTAACACATTATAGATAAGTAGATCATGTCATTGGTAATAGCAATCTCAAATGGCAATAATACGATGCAAATGTGGTGGTCGCGAAATTGCTTGTTAAGCGCCGTTATGGGGTTTTTATTGCGAATACAAAATAAAAGTTGAGGCTAAACAATCACATTTAGCAATTTCTTCTTCTCTTAAAGCAGTAATACAAAGGTAATTGCACTCGTCCTTTTGTAGTTGAATTTTTCGAGTAACCAAATGCAACTCCTGGTGCATTAATTAAGATATATTCAGTTTAAAGATCAAATTAAATATTATCTCATTTAAGTAATTTCCGCGTGAAAGATCTTTTCTTGAGTTTTACTTAAAAAGTGAACTAACTGGATGTTTGCGATGCTTGGTTTCAACATAATTATGTTCTGAAAAGTGTTTTCTGTGCAGCTGGAATATTTATTATCCTTTTTTTTCTATTGTAAGGTATTTAAAGGTGGTCATTATTGTCCGACGCCTTGATTTATTTATACAAATTTTACATTTTAAGTGGGTAATAGAGAGAAAACACTTACATGTATATTTTTGCCTAGCCGTTGCCATTATTATCAGGAAACGGTCGGAGATAATTTAAAAAAATTATTTGAAATCACTTAGTCTATTTATGCCTTCTGGTTGCTATGTTTATCAGGTTAGAAACGGTTGAGCACACTTGAAAATTATATTTTAAATATGCCTAACCCACAGAGAACTTTCTTCTCTGTGGCCTAACCTTAACAAACATGGATTTATGGTTTAACAAAATTGATGTAAATTATGCTTACCATTATAAAGAAGGACGTATTTAGACTTGACCTTTATAGGATTAGCAATCTTCTGTTTTCAGTTCACTTAAAATAAGTAACAAAACTATTAAAGAAGTTTTGTCATTCTGTTGAGCCGACAAATGGCCAGTGTAGGGTCGTCACTCCGTAGCCCTGATTTATCGCACCGGCTGTTGTAGAAGCTGCCGGTCGTCGGGCCGGGACGCGTGTTGGAGATAAATTGATATATTTCCTTTGTCAATCTCTTCCTCTTATTTTACCTTCAGAAAAGTCCGAGTTTTCAAATATTTTTAGTTTGGCCTGCTCTATTGAACAAACTATAAACGCCATGAGCCGTGAGAAAGGAAGTTAGAGTCACTATGTCACGTAATAGGTTGGTTGAAGATTTCTGGATGTTTTAAAACTTTTGTAATCATCAAAAATAAGAACCATAGTTTTTTCAGATGGGTGAAAAATAGAAAAGACGATTAAATCACAATAATGTCCTTTTACTACTCTTGACGTGTAGGTTACAAAATCTTTCAAACTTACAGAGGTTTTATGAAGAATAATTTTAAACTGTATGGCATCGGAAAAAATAAGTGCGAAACTTTCTATTCCATAAATATCTAAGTGGATATTCTGTAGGACATTTGATTCAGCTCTACTTATGTTTTGAATTCCACTCCCGCACACGCTCATGCAATTATAATTTATTAGGGAGAGAATGAATTGTTGTTGCTCAAGCTGGAATTGCCTCTTGGTTCGAATTTAAGCGGTATTCAACTCGGAAATGGAATTCAGTTGGTGCGAGGAAATGTGTTAATGCAATACAAAGAGGTTAATTTGAAAATAGAAGCTGGTTTCAGCGACGCAGAAAGGCAGTTGGGAAGATTTGTGGGGGAATGCTGAGTCAGTTGTCTCGATTTTCCGCACGCCTCCCTCGCTTTGCGCGGCTCCTTTTGACTCTATTATTGCTCAGCCTCTTGCATTTTTCTAGCTTAATTTATTAGTGAATTTCCCATGGAAAGTGAACTATGAGCATGACCCGCACGGTAAAACTTAAGCCCGGGACCTCCATAGAAGTTCCTAACGTGACCCCCTGAACACGTTTTGGGGGGTCGTTCAAAATTATATATATATATGTATGCACTCTAGCGGTTGCATTTTTTGTCCGATTTACTTCAAATTTGGTAGGGACGTTCCTTTCTATAATCAGTTGGACAAGTTCGTTGGGCAAAACAATCGGAAAACTCTAAACCCCTTTTTGGGGGATTATTCTTTCAAATTTCGAGTTTGGGCCCAAAAAGGGTCGGACAAGCCCCGGACGTAAAAGTAATGCATGTATTAAGATGGTAATTAGTAAAGCGAAAGTTTTAATTTTTCCCCTCTCATCATTCTAGCATAAATATTTACCGAATTATTAAAGAAATGTATATTGGCTAAACACAGTACGTTGTCTTATGGGGTTTTTACATTAGAAAGCGTGTTATTCATTTATTGGCGTATTTGTATCATCCCCAGCAACCTGGCGCCTACTTTAAAGCCTGATTGGACCTTCTCCCAACCTTATAATGAGCAAAATTGTATTCCTAACATTGCAGGTAAATGAAACCAGGAGCATCAGAACAGCCAAATAATCAATGATTTCAGATTTCAATAAAATTGGAATAAATGTATGAAAAGTTTTGTATGTGGAAATTCACTTCCCTCACGTCAGCGTGCTGCGTGCGAACTCGTTTTAATTATTGTTGTCACTGGGAATAATGTTGAACAAAAGTAATAACTTGCTTTCAGAGAACATGTTTTTAGCTCTTTGTAATCATTTGTAAATAAATTATTTTTATGACCAATAGTGTTTTTACATTAAATTATTTTTGCTTGTTCTTCTGTTAGTAACAATTTTATTGATACGGCTTTTCTCTGTAATTAGCGAGCAATAATATTAGCGTGTCATTATTTTGTTTAGTGACAATAATAATATCCAGAATGTTATGAGATTTAAAAAAATAACGTTTGTTAATTTTTGAAATATAAGTGTGATTCTATGTACTAATACTTTTAGTTATCTTGTTTGTTGTAAAAGGTGTAGGAGGTCTAATCGTCATTAGGCTACAACGTTCATATAAATACTAAATAGACCTACCCTTGAGGTTTTCAACGAGATTATATTAAACGTTAAACACATCGGTTAAATCGGTTGGTTTCACATTCCAATTATGTATTATAATTTTAACGCAACTCTGGGACGCTACGCCAGAGATTATCTCAGCAGCTCGTCCGTCGTCTTGAAGATCGTCTCACGATAAACACGGGAGACAATCTCGCTCTTAAAGTCACGCTGCAAATTTGAATAGGGCAATAACGCGGGGAGAGACAGGGGTTGTTGAGAGAGTATCCATGTCGGGTTTTTATCGCTCGATTGACGTTTACGGCCTGCGGGTACACAGCCGAGACTTAATCTCGCTCCTCATTGGCTTTTATGTCGGATTATAAACACCTTTATCGACCGTCCATTGTCACAGCTCCAATCAGGTGGTGAACGCGGTTCTCGCAGTATGGATCGAGTGCTAAGATTGGCGCTAACTCGTTGTGCAGTGCTTGTTTAGTAGTTGTTATACAGTTTTTATTGGAGATTGCGTCTCTTTATACGGATGTGCCTAATGAAATACTTACACATCTCTAATAAGTTTATGCAACAATTTCAAATAAAGTTAACGGAAAGAGATTTTTCTAGAGAATGTATTTTAATTTGTATATAAACATAAGATAATCCTGTATATGTATGTTAGTTTTCCTTTTGGTTTTAATCAGTCACTGGAACTGCTAAGTTACTTACACTTGAGGAAATTTTCTTTTCAGGTTTACTCTTTAAATTTTGTTTATGCTCGCCAGACAAGAAGCCCATGTTTTAATGTACGTCAACAGTTGTACACAAATAAATTCCCCCATGTGCTCAAATAACGTCATAATAATTGGTAATTTTTGTTACGCCCAAATTTTCAGTGTGCTTTGAACATTTTTGGGAATTGTAAAATAATGTTGTTATAATTCTACCGAGAAGAAAAGTCCTTCAAAGCGAAACAGGGGAAACAGCTTCTGCATTGTTGCACCGAGAATTGAGTTAAGTGCTCAAAGTATCCATTTATAAACAATAAAATGTTTCGTTGTTTTAACTAAAGAGTAAACCATGATGTTAAACCGTTATGAGCATTTAATTTTTTAAGTATTACAGTGAGAGTGGCAGTGGGAGAGTGGTTTTCTCATAACGTTTTCTAAATCACATTTAATTTTTTAAGTATTACAGTGAGAGTGGCAGTGGGAGAGTGGTTTTCTCATAACGTTTTCTAAATCACATTTAATTTTTTAAGTATTACAGTGAGAGTGGCAGTGGGAGAGTGGTTTTCTCATAACGTTTTCTAAATCACATTTAATTTTTTAAGTATTACAGTGAGAGTGGCAGTGGGAGAGTGGTTTTCTCATAACGTTTTCTAAATCACATTTAATTTTTTAAGTATTACAGTGAGAGTGGCAGTGGGAGAGTGGTTTTCTCATAACGTTTTCTAAATCACATTTAATTTTTTAAGTATTACAGTGAGAGTGGCAGTGGGAGAGTGGTTTTCTCATAACGTTTTCTAAATCACATTTAATTTTACCTATTTTCCTCGCCCTTTGATTCCTAATTAGAATAGGCGCGTTTTCGCTTCGTCTGTTATTGGCAGTGTCCCAACACCGTTCCTGTGGGATTCGAGATTCTATTTTGATTCCGCCTTGGACGGCGCGGCGCTTCTCCGGCGTCTGGATATTTGCCGTCTTTGTCTCTTTTTGTTTATTAGCGGAAGCGCTCGTAATTCAATAAACCCTCTTGGAGTTCGGAATCTTCGTGATTATACAGGATTTAGTCCTTGGAATACAATTTTAAATGATAATTTTTTTAGAGTTTTAAGTTAATTTTACACTACTGATGTATATTATAGTTCCTAGGTATTTTTAGTTGGTTATTTACTAACTTTAGAAAAACGTATAAATCTTGGGGACAGTATTTCAGTAATCAAACAAAAAATAAATTTAGTGGTTTATCAACACGTATTTCTATAAACGTAATACAGTAGAACCTCGCTAATTAGAACCTCGATAATTCGAAAACCTCTATAATTATTAATGTTTGTCTGTTCCCCTCAGAAAACCTCTAACAGGATTTAGTCCTTGGAATACAATTTTAAATGATAATTTTTTTAGAGTTTTAAGTTAATTTTACACTACTGATGTATATTATAGTTCCTAGGTATTTTTAGTTGGTTATTTACTAACTTTAGAAAAACGTATAAATCTTGGGGACAGTATTTCAGTAATCAAACAAAAAATAAATTTAGTGGTTTATCAACACGTATTTATATAAACGTAATACAGTAGAACCTCGCTAATTCGAACCTCGATAATTCGAAAACCTCTATAATTATTAATGTTTGTCTGTTCCCCTCAGAAAACCTCTAAAATTCGAAAAATAATATACCGATAATATGAAGTAATTTTTACGCTTAATGCAGCCTCTACAATTCGAATTTGCACATACTCGAGCCTCTACAATTCGAATTTTGTTGCCGTAATTCGAACTGTTACCTCCAAAATTCGAAGTCAACCTCTACAATTCGAACTGCGTTACCGTAAGCCTCTGTAATTCGAATTCAGGACAAAAAACACGCATGTTGAAACATGAACTGACGCTCTTATTTATGTCCCACGATGTGTTATTATTGTAGTCTCCGTTAGTTTTCTTTGCAAAGTTGACGTCTTACACGAATCACGAATTACAGACTTTTTTAATATTGAATGAACAATATTTGCGAACAAAGTACTGTTGAATCCTTCATACTGTGTACCACAGTAATTAAATTTTGTCATTTTTTTTGCTTTAATGTTATTTAATTTAATATGTAATTTTGTATGTATTCAATATGTCCTGTACGGTAATACATATTTACAGTATTTTGTCCAAGACATGTGTTTGGACTACAGTATTCTGTTTAGCTTTAAAAAAATAAACTTGGACCTCTCTATAGTTCGAATTTTATTTATTTTGACTTCTATAATTCAAACTCTCTACACTTAAAACTGGTACCTCCGTAATTCGAATTTTATTTATTCTGACTTCTATAATTCAAACCCTCTATATTTCAAACTTCCTATAGTTCGAAATATATTGTATTTCCTCTGAAATTCGAATTAGCGAGGTTCTACTGTATATATATATTTGAGACACCATTTGATACGTATTACAACTAAAATTGATTTTTTGTTTAACCAACAAAGTAATGTCTTGAATTTGAGCGCCTCTCGTTTCTGTTCATGGGATTTTTTTCAAATTTGGCGTGTACCACGCATCTTTGAGACTTTCATATTGGCAAAGGGCCAAATTCTGTGGTCATGTCTGTGGTGTTACTTTTGGACAAGGTGAAATGTAACATCATGTACTATCCAGAATAAAACATGTTTGTAGTAGCTATACATTTATTTATGAATGAGCGTTACAGGAGACTGTGTGATTCGTCATGGGCGGTGAATAATGTATACGATGTGTTCTCCGCCGACCCGAACATAATGCTCCCAAGCCCCGTGATAGCTTCTTACGTTCTCGTTTGTCGTATATCAAAACTGTTTTACATCAGTAATATTTTCATTCTCTCTGTAATGTTATAGTTTTCTTTCCATTCATATTACAGTTTAAAATTGTGCTATCCCACACTGTAGAATTTTAGTCACCCTTCGAACAAGTTTTACTATTGAAGATTTTACCATACATTAAGCATACTCCTTAGGAGTATGCTTAATCTATGATTTTACCAAGGGTTATTTTTTAGAATGAGCTCATGAACATAAACCTCTGATTATTTAAAATTCATGATTACAAATTTAAAGCATTTATTAAAAAGCTTAGTTTTTTTAAAGGAAAAGCATTAAAAAAGCAGACTATTTTAAGTATTGTTAGTACACCACCTACATGAATTAAAAATAAGTACTGTTTAAATTATTATATACTGCCGTACATTTATAAGCTCTATAGATTGGCCGTTTGTACATTCAAAATTTAGTTGTAAATAACAATAATTATGAAGCTCTTAAATTTACAGGTTTCTGTTTTCTGTTTCAGTTTCTGTTTTTCGTACTTAAACGTATAACTTAAAATGTATTGATTTAAATTTCGTTTCACTGTTTGAATATAAATAAAACTGTTCCTGTGAAGGACATAATTTTGATTTTTCAAAACTAAAGAAAATATATATCCTATAGGTAAGACAGCAAAACATAAATTGTATAGATATCAATATTATATTTATAACAAAGGTCATGTATGTGATTGTAGGCGGAGTAAGACACCCGGTTACTTACCGCGTATTGACAGCTAATGCAGTTAAATCCATTTACTGTAACATTAAATCCATTCAGTTACTTATTAAATGTTTGTAAATTTTTTGGACTAGAGTTATTAAAATATCGTATTTGTTTCTTTTTCTCCTAAATAAAATTTGAGCAAACAAGTGAACTCATTGAGAAGGGAATCAGAAATTTACAGCCAAGGTAGATAATAAGAAGAGGTTTTATACAGAAGGTTTAAACGAGAAAAGTTAGTGGTTATTTGAACTGCATTTAAATGATTGTTACTACAAAAAGTTTTTAACTAGTTATTGCTTCAGTATGCAATAGCCAGTCGATCCACTAGACGACGGCTCCAATAGAGCCGTATAAAGCAGAATCTTCTCTATCGTAACTAAAGTTAAAGATTAATGTTGTTACTGATTCCTGTTACACAATAATTATTGTTTTAGAAGAGAGTATTTTAAATTAAACCCAATTTGAAATCCAATCGACTAATATAAATTTGGAAACAAATGAGAATGGACTGTGGTCTTTGTTTTGAAATTGACAATATATATTCCTTTCGAAGTATAGAGTTTCAATCCCCATCTGATACATTTCAAATTTCCTTGTGGCTCAGAGAACGGTTATGAACAGAGAGAAGTGTTTGTAATGTTCCATTACTTCTACATTTGGAGAGCCCGATAGCATCGAGCCGCATTCATCATTGCAAAAGCAGAATTGTGTTCCAATATCGGATTAATTTTAGTATTCGTATTAAAATCTCCTACAGTCTCAACATCGTGGTTTTAGAATATATTTGTTCAGTTAATAATCTTGACATTTACATACAAATTGGGAAATCGTTTTATGCCGGATATGATTCCTTTTTTCCCCACAGTCTATGATAATACGGATTTAAGTGCTTTCCTCTATAAGTGTGTCATAAATGTACTCGTAGAGATGTCAATGAGAGATACATTAATTTTGTTTGATTTCTGTTACACAATATAATTAAGTTACTTGTAACACTACAGTAATTTCTGGTAACTATATTATTAATTAGTGCCTGCGCGCTAAAATTGGATATCACAGCTGACAAAGAAAGTATAGTTGTACTATACAGTAATCCCGGTGTTATCTGTCCGCCTCGTCGCTGGGTTGTTAATATGCATTTGCCGTAACGTCTAAAACATAAACCGGTACGATTGCGTCCCTGATAGTTTGGCCAGCGTCAGTTTATTAAGCTTCTTCGGTTATCTGCCAGGGTGATCAAAAAGACGTATTCCATTTCTGTCCCGCATAACCATTAAAGCATTTTATACGGTCTTTTAGTTATTATGGAAACCTTCGGGTTACAATTTGTCCGTGGCTGTGATTAGTACATAACAGTGAAAAATAATTTACATCTTTATATATAATTCTGTAAGCGAAATTTTTAATTAAAAATTGTGGGAGAATGGCAAAATGCAGGATGATGGGAGGGGGCTCAAATTAAAGGGCTTTACCCCATAGACTCGGAAAAAATAGCAGTATTTCTAAAAATGTACTATAAAATAACGTAATAACGTAAAACATCCCCCATAAGAAATGCTTGGGGATTTAAAAACGGCTGCTTTGTTTACATTAAAACCAGGTGGTTAAGAGTCTATTTTGTTTACGAACTGACAGGTGTTCCTACTTATATTGTTCTGATTTCCTCAGCATGAAACGATTAAATAAAACAGATGAGGCAGAGTACTGGAGCAAGATTAGGGGCTTTGGCCCCTTCAAGCCTCTAGTAATAAATAATTTAGCTCACTTTAATTTTACCATGCATAACGGTTGTGTCGATTTTGCCACATTACCAGCTTAGGGCGGTGGCTGCTGGATCTCAGTGATAAAGATGCAGAAGAAATCATCTAATCCCAGTATAGGTAGTGCCTTTTTTTAATATTAAAAACTATTTTACTTTCCGGTAGACTATTCTCTAATCACCATGAATATAATAATTAATTGTCAAAGATATACAGTATTATTATCACTACCATTATTATAATTACATGTTATTTATTTTTATTACCAAAGTACTGTATTTTTTTAATTAAGTTTATACAACAGTGGAAGTGAAACTAAAACGCAAGTGCACAGAAAGATCGATTTTGTTGCTAAAACAAAACAATAGTTGCAACAACAAAATATTTTGGTTGGAATACGGACAACAACAATGTTTATTGAAATAACCAAATTATTTTGTTGAAAGTTGTTTGGTTATAGCAACAAAATTGTTGTTATCCTAAAAAAAAATATTTTTGGACGAACAAAATATTTGGTTGGTTCGATGACTGAACTACAACTAAAAAGTTTTAGATATAATATTATATTACCATCGGCATAAATAAGCATTTTTAGCGAATTTCCCCTATAGGGAAGAAGCTATTACCGTAGGTGGCATGGTAAGACTTAAGCCCGAGGCCATGATAACTTTTCGTTTTGAGGTCCCCAGATGCCAAAAACACTATTCGTTCAAATTTATATATATGTATATATATATATATATATATATATATATATATATATATATATGTCCGTTGCCGCGATAACTTTTGAAAGAAACACCCGATTTTGATGAAATTTGGCACAAATGTAGAGAGTAGCATTTATGACTTTAAGTTCGAAAACCAGATCGATCGCACTATGGGAAGGGGGTTTTATGGGGGTTTACAATTGTTCAAAAATCGGTTTTTTGCAAATTTGACCCCAAAATGTTAAAAACACTCAATTTTGGTTCCAACCATTTTATAGAGCTTAAAAAAACAAATAGTTTAGTATTTTGAATCATTAACCTAGGTTAAGTGGTTGCGGAGAAAATCCAAAAAAACGTATCCCATGTTAATCTTATGGGAAAAAGGTTTTTAGATTTTTCTCAGATAGTTTTACTAAAAACTTCACATTTCTGTTTATTAATGTGTTTAGCTCAACAAAACAAACATTTTGGTGTTTTAATCGTTGTTCTACGTCCAACCGTTGCAGAGATATTCAAAGTGCTAAACACAGTACGTTGTCCAATGTTATCCTTATGGAGAATAAATAAAATTCTATATCTCGATTATTTATATACTATTGATGAAACTTGGTATGTGGCTTCAAATAGTTGTGGTATATATTGATATTAGCACAAAAAAACAAGTTTTTTTTATAGTCCCCGTAGCAGCAATCCTGCATACTCGGCCCCCATGTTATTCATATGGAGAATAAGTAAAGTTGTATATCTCCCTTAATTATGAACCTACATTAAGAGAACTAGGTATGTAGCTTCACCTGGTTCAGTTGTATTGATAATTAAAAAAAAACACATTACTTATATTCCTCGTTGCAGCAAACCTGCGGCCTCAACCCTAATGTTATTCTTATGGAGAATAAATAAAATGCTATATATTACTTATTTATGGATGTATTTTTGTGAAACTTGGTAAATAGCTCTATGTAGTAGTGAGTCACATATATATGCATTGGAAATTCGCTGAGTACGCAGGTTTGCTGCGACGGGGGTATTATATTTTAGCTTTAGAAAAATATCAGAACAAAATATTTTTTGGGAAGACAAAATGTTTGAACAAATTCCATTTTATTGTTACAAGCAAATAGTTGTGTTACTACTAACAATATATTTTGTTTCTTCAACAAAATAAAAATGACATAAAATATTTTGTTGCAACAACAATACACTTTTTTCCGTGTGAGTGTCAGTGAAGACTCTCCCCACACACGGACGTGCAGTCTTTGTGGGGAACATTTCCAATGTATATTTGTATGCATAATTTTATCGCCACCTTTAAATGTAATTGGAAATAAATTATTTGAATCTGAATCTCATGGTGTTCGAGTCTTTGTGGGGAACATTCCCAATGTATATTTGTCTGCATTATTTTATCGCCACCTGTAAATGTAATTGGAAATAAATTATCTGAATCTGAATCTCATGATGTTCGAGTCTTTGTGGGGAACATTTCCAATGTATATTTGTCTGCATTATTTTATCGCCACCTGTAAATGTAATTGGAAATAAATTATCTGAATCTGAATCTCATGGTGTTCGAGTCTTTGTGGGGAACATTCCCAATGTATATTTGTCTGCATTATTTTATCGCCACCTGTAAATGTAATCTGAAATAAATTATCTGAATCTGAATCTCATGATGTTCGAGTCTTTGTGGGGAACATTTCCAATGTATATTTGTCTGCATTATTTTATCGCCACCTGTAAATGTAATTGGAAATAAATTATCTGAATCTGAATCTCATGATGTTCGAGTCTTTGTGGGGAACATTTCCAATGTATATTTGTCTTCATTATTTTATCGCCACCTGTAAATGTAATTGGAAATAAATTATCTGAATCTCATGATGTTCGGGTTTTAAAAGGTATCTATTACAAATTATGTTTACTTTAGGATTTTACGTTTGTGTTATTAATTACGCGTGTAGAATCAATATCACTGCAATTTGTCAGTGGTTAACTGTCATGTAACGAATCAAAATCAACGTGACGATTTTAAAATTAGTTTAGATATATTCTCTGTATTATGATAAGTAAAAACGTCCTTTGTTGAATGACCAGTACCTTATTGTAACCAGCTTACACGATTTTAGGAGAATTTGATCAGACAGGCGGAAACTTTTACAGTAGAAAGTAAAGCTTGGAGAAGAAGTTGGGAAAATAAAGTTGAGTCTAATTAATCATGAGGGTTTGTAGAGCTTAATGGACATTTTCAAAGGTGGCTTCTTGTGTTATAATGGACTTTGTGTCTTGGAGTTCTTCGTGCTTTGTTTTAAAATTATGTCCAGGCGTGAAAATTTAAGTTCAGAGAAGTTTTCCACGTTAATGCATCTTTATTGCGTGGCTTGTAGTTTTATTATGTTTAAATTATTGAGAACACTTAGTATATTACTTTCCCGTTGTCACGGGTTTTGTTTTTGGTGTTATAAATTACAAACTGCATTGCGTAAAATTTGGAAGCATATATACTGCATTTGTCAAAATGCAAATTTTATTTAAGCTTGAAGTACACATGTTGGGGATGATTTTTATTTAAATTTAGGTTGAACCTTATGTATTTCCAAGGTAGATAATCCTACATTTTTGTAGAATATGACTCGTTTGGAGTAATGTTATGTTTATTTATAAAAATCAGAGTTTATTTTGCACAAGATCTATTGTAAAAAGAGTACTGGAAATAAGAGGCAAACGTTATGTGAGAACCCATTAAAGCTGAACCCATTACGTTTTAGATCAAACAAACAAACGTTCATGAATATTTATGCAAATATAAAAACTACTGAAAGTATATTAGATGGTTTAGTCCAGTTTTAGAGGAGGGCTAGAGGCCAGCAGGTCAGTTGCTGAACCTCTATATACGTATCATCAGTATTCCGCCCGTGCCACTTGTTTTGACATCGCTCAATTTTCTATGTGGGTCATAAAATTGCGGGTAATTGTTAAACTTATTGGTGTTTAAAATCCACTTCTCGGATTGCGAACACAGCTTTGTTCTCTATATGTCGGTCAAATGTTTTGCGAAACTATCAATGTACCAAGCTTCGCCAGCTTTCGTAATAACTCATAATGGATGGATTTGAATTTGTTATTATATTCATTTGTTCGATTTTTACTTACCGCTTCTAGTGTTAAGCTGCGTTTTGGGGTATAAGGAAACCCCTCCCGTTATCACTGACTGAACCCTACTTACTACTCACAAATAGGGTTTACTTGATACCGGGAGGAGTTTTCTTACCTCCCGAAACATAGTTAAACTACTGTAGTTTTAAACTCTTAACATTGATAATTTAATTTAACCTTATTCGGTTTCGATCAATAGAAAATTATTTAGTTAAGGCGGAATCACGAAGTACCTAACGTAAATCTAAACTGAGCAACGTTAAGTTGTCGTACACTTCCTGCAGTAAATAGCCCTACAACTACACAGATTTATGGGTCCTGCGGCTCACTATCGCCTTCATAATAGCTTTATCAGCGGAGGTTGTTGTTAGTGAATTTCCTTTGGAAAGTGAACTATTAGCATGACCCGCACGGTGAAACTTAAGCCCGGGACCACCATAGAAGTTCCTAACGTGACCCCCTCTGAACACGTTTTGGGGGGTCGTTCAAAATTGTATATATATTATATATATATATATATATATATATATATATATATATGTATATATGTGTGTGTTTGCACTCTAGCGGTCGCAATTTTTGTCCGATTTACTTCAAATTTGGTAGGGACGTTCCTTTCTGTAATCAGTTGGACAAGTTCGTTGGGCAAAACAATCGGAAAACTCTAAACCCCCTTTTTGGGGGATTAATCTTTCAAATGTCGAGTTTTTGGGCCCAAAAATAGTCATAAAAGCCCCAGATGTAAAATAAATGTAAAAATATGGGAATTAGAGAGGCGAAAGTTTTAAGCTCTCTCTCGTCATTCTAGCATAAATATTTACCGAGTTATTAAACAAAATGTGTATCGACTAAACACAGTACGTTGTCTAATGGGGGTTTTACACGAGAAATGTCTGTTATTCCTTTGTTAGAGTACTTTCATCATCCCCAGCAACCTCACGCCTACTTTCAAGCCTGTCTGGACCTTCTCCTAACCTTATATTGGGCAAAATTGTATTCCCAGCTTTGCAAGTAAATGAAACCAGCAGTATCAGAACAGCCAAAACATCAATGTTTTCAGATTTCAATAAAATTGGACAAATGTATGTTTTTACACTGATTTTGAGTTTTAAAAGTTTTTATGTGGAAATTCACTTCCCTCACGTCAGCGTGCTGCGTGCGAACTCGTTGCTGTTGCCTTCATTAGTAACAAAGGCGATATAAAGCTTTAAATAATTATTTAAATGGAAATGCTATATAGTTAAATGGAAAACGATAAATGTCTGAACGAAAAGTAAGCACCTCTGAAATTGATCTGAATTACACTTTTCAATTATTCATGTATTATTTGCTTATAAAGAATTGGTTACGGTCAGGGGAAGTTAGCGAAAGTCAGGGAATATAAATTCGGTCAGGGAAATCAGGGAACCCTGAGATAAAGCTTATTTGGTTACGTCTCGACCCCACATACTAAAGATATGAAAATAAATTTGTAGCTTATAGACAATACTGATTACTATTCGACCTTAACGCTATTTCACAAAATTACAATTTTGTAATATTTGTTAAGTCTCAAAATAGGTTATGAGAGACATTCACAACAAGAATAACTTGCTGCGAGGAATCATATAAAATTTAAATGACAATTCGGTGCTTTTATTATTCCATGTGAGCCCCGATAATGGAAAAACTTAGGAAATGCTTTGCTCCAGGTTGCATACAATCGGTTGTAGCAGTATTTTTCAGGTGGAGTCCCAATGGTTGGTTGATGATCTAAGGATTCCTAAGGAGTTTATTATTAACATCTTTTAGTCCTCAATGTTTTGAGTTTTTATTAAGATAAACTTATTTTATTTTATTTTATTAACAATTATGACATACATGATATAGAAAATAATGTTTTACATATTAAATATATTATAACTGTTTACACATGCTTGTTTATAAAGCAAGAATGCGAACACGTATAACGAAAGTTGGCCAGGGGAGTTTTACAGAAGGGTGAGGGAAAGGTCAGGGAAATAGAAAATTGAAATTCTGTAGAAACCCTGATGTAGTATGTTTTTTTCTAGAAGTTAATGGACTGTGCTTTTAAATACGACTCCATTAAATATATTGAATACAATTATTCGCCTCATATCACTTTTCTTACGATATTAAAACCTACATTTTACGTTGTAATATCAGGTTATTGATTAAAATTAATAAATGATAATATTTGGATTTTAGTTATTTTTTGTGTTGCCCGAACGATATTTTAATTCGACTCAGAAAAATTAAAATCCATGATAAACACCTCTCCAATCGATCAGACACAACATTGAACGCCAGATCAACGGTAGGAGATAAGAGCAGAACAACGTACCAAACGGCAGGTTCGTTGCAGTTCGATCATCTGAGAAATATTTGACAACATCAATCTCAAGATTACCCGAGAACCAATCAGCCTGAGTGCGATGGACTCGCGGAAAACTTCATTAATTTTATGCAATCGGATAGAAACGCTGTTACTTCTCGACGCGCTCCTGTCGCTGAGTTATTGGAGACAGTACAACACTGAGGGGTTGGATCAAAACTGGTGGCGAGGTGCAGGGGTGTGGGGGAGTCACTACACGGTTTTAAAATTTTTATCCTGGAATAATCGAAAAATGTAACTAAAACAATGCAAATATTCATAGTGACGCCTTATCTTTTTATTTTCATCAATATTCATAGTTGTATTTGACGAAGGGAGAGGTAACATGAAGTCGATAATTCATTATAAACTGATAAAGGCAAGCACAAACTACGTTGAAAAACTTAAAATCTAGAGATATGCTGTCTAATGTTGCATTGTACCATTAAGTTATTTTCAGGGACTACAAAAACTAAACTACTGCATTAAGTACTAAATTTTCATTTCGATATGTCACAATTCCATAAGATAATTTACTTACTGCATCATTATGCAAACTTATGTGTTTTATTGTCTATTGTTGTTTTTTCCAATTTGATGGTTTAATACTTTGTATTCCCATCGATATTATGGCATAATACAATGTTGAAATAATGAGTTATTTTGAATGTGTGGTTTTTGTTAAAGCGGGCTAAATGTTGATCTTTTAATTTTAAACAAATCATCCGTGTTTATAGAACCTGGGCCATATAAAACACAAATCTGTCTTTGCAACGACAAATGCGGTTCTAGGCAAGCGGGACAAATGTAGAAGTAATGGAACAATTTACACATTCTAATCTCTGTTCATAACGGTCCTGTAAGCTAAAAGGAAATTTGAAATGTATCAGATGGAATTGAAACTCTGTACTTCGAAAAAATTGATTGTCGATTTCAAAGGTATCTAGAAATTATTCTCATTTGTTTATAAACCTATTTAGTTGATTCCAGAAAAAAGAAGCAAATGGACTTTGTCCTTTAATTGAAAATAGTTTTCGGGAGGATAATCAATGATTTATTAAATCGTCAGGTTAAAAATAATAAACAAAGATGTTTACAATTTTTTGATGGGTTTTCTTAACCCCATCAATAGTTTTGCTTAAGGTATTATTTACTAATATATAGAAGTACACAGAAGGATAGAGGGTTGTGGCACCGTAGTCCGACCATTGGTTTTGACAGGCGAGACTGATCTCCTCTACCTGAAGCGCAATTCTGCACGATTGTTTCCATCTCGAACTCTGCGATATAATGTGTTCTCTCACCTCTTCATCGACTGGCGGTCTCTGTAGGGGTTGCTATCGGAGAGCGGGTATTCATATTGTTTCAGTGTTCTGTGGCCTGACAGCCGTGACTGATCACCTCTGCCGCCGTCTTAATTCTAAGAACCTGTATACAACTTGTCCGGAGCGACACACTGTATGTTATCATCTCAGTACCCAACAATATAATATACAGGTGTAATATGTAATATATAGGAAACCGAAATGTGCATGTATCATAAATAATATCTCACAGCGACCGATATACCGGTACCTTTCATTCTTTATTTATTTGTTTTTCAGGGGTCTAGGTTTCTAATCTTTTTTATTAAGTTGGAAATTGTTTCAGCAACAATGAAATTGTTCGTACACGAGTTTTTAGAGTTCTGAGGTTGAAATGATCTTAATCAAGAACAAAACTCAAAAGTACGATTTTTCTTCCAATTTCGTTTAAATTAAAAATGAAGAGACATATACTATATCATTAACGCATTTTGTTTCCACCATTTTGGGTGGCTCTGGTTCGAATCTTGATACGTAGAAAGAACTATTTTTGTCCGATTTATTTATGAACCTTTTATACTAAATTGAAATAAAATCGGACAACAAATAACATTATTGGAATTTTTACCGTGATTAAAAACTAAAACACCAAAATTGCAAGAGTGTGATATTATGGTACAAAGTGCACTGTCGATTAATCATTATCCTTTTTCTTTAAATGTTATCCGAATTACATTTTTGATTTTATTTCCTGATTAAGATTTGAATCTGAAACCACCAATATCCATTGTACAATATTTTGTTGCCACAATGTTGTTGTACACAAAGCATTTTTGTGTAAGAAGTCCCTTAATTTTCTTTTAACTTACAGTATGAATTGCATTCTTGATGTAACAAGTCCCTTGATTTTAAATGCCATTCGAATCGGGTGAAAAATAGCACTTTCGAGTTTTTTCAAGGGATTTGAACGCTAGTCCCTTGAAAATTAACAAATATAAAATACAACGTATAACGGTTGTTGTGAGGTATTATTTAAGACACATGCACAATATCAGCTTTATATCTATTACGGATTATTGAAAGGGTATGTCATAACTTAACATGAACAATCCATACGTTTCATGATGAAGTGGCCACTATTTAATGGTTTACCACAGGACAGTTGGTGTTCGATAGCTTGGCTCATAATTGTTGTCAAAATGTAAAGTTTACGAGCCTACGTCTATCTTTTGTCCAGCAGCATAATCTCGGTTAGGGGTACGTCTATATGGCTTTGTACTCCCACACTTTGAGAAAAGTATTAGAATCTTAACTTAATAAAATATATATATAATAAAAACCTCTAACTCACACCATACATCACATTTCAACCTGTTCTCAATAACTTTATTATAATTTTATGAAGATGCCATGTGCGCTCTCTCTGAATCATCTGACATAATCGGAAGGCTGTTATGTTTCCTTTAAATTTACAAAGGCTTTAATTTATTTATTTTTAGGCTGTATTGGTTAACTTTACAAATATTGATATTAAACAGACAATGCATTAGTTTATTTCGTTGTTAATAATGTGTGAAAAAGTTCTACACGTTTGTAACATATATATATAAATAATTTTTGAATTTGTGAAATCTATATTAGAATATTTTTGTTTCAGGTACTTAACCAGCTAAGGGAACGTGTGTATTGTAAGTTACTCTAATATGAATTGCATGTGTTTATGTAATTTGATTGAATTTGTCAACCAGAAAAACTAGTTATAATCATTTATGTACCGGTACTTGAATCTTTACGTATAATTTAATATCAGAGAAGATGATCGTTATTTAACAACTAAATTGATAAACACATAATTAGGGGTTACACATATTTTAACTATGTACCATGCAGCGATGTCGGGTATGACACATTTTTGGAAATCAAATTAATCACCGCCAGTTTGTTCTCGCTTATTAAGCTCTATGTACCGGTAGTTTTGAAACAATTGTATTTGTTTCATTCAGCGGCAAACCGCAGGAATTCTTAATTGACGAGTGTCTGTTGTTTTTAAAATGAAATCGTGTTTGTGGATTGAAATTGGAACTCCGAAGGCATTTTTTGGGGGCGGGGCCACAAGTCAATTAGACAGCCAGGATATTAGGCCAAATAACAATTAAATAAATATTGACAAGTTTTCAAACCAAGGATCGTTGTTCCTCCGTGTTTATGAATACTTACCAGTCTGCTCCATATATTCATATTTTTGTCCACCATATATTTTGTTCATGGTAAATTTGTTTACAGAATGTTGTAATATGCAGGGTGTTTATTAACTCTCTCCCGAAGCTTGAGGTATATTTGTTCCTGGATAAAAAAATAAAAATGTTATAGGCTACATAAACATAGGGCCTCTCTAGCTCCGTTATCCGAATGAGCTTATGCTTGTGTTTTGTAAATAATATATCAAGTATTACTAACCTAAGTGACTAGCTTGAAACCTGGCTCGTGTAATTATAATTTAAGGCTAATTTGGTATTAAATTTGGAATTTCCATCTTTTACGGACTACAAATTACGGCCATCTCAGTTCTTTTAAGTTTAATTTCTTTGAAAAAGGAAATTGTTTGAATTTGTATAATTAGATATTTAAAATATTTAAAATTTCAAGCAACAAATTTGGTACGGTATAACGTTATTAAAGGTCACTGAATATAGTAGCCATTTGAGTGATCATTTTTAGCCTTGTATTACACATTTTTAATTGTTTTTATTTTCAAAGATATTAAGGTTTAAAGAATTTAAATGATCACCATTTTTAAATAGTAAAAGCTGAAAACGTCCGATTTGATACAAAATAAATCTTAAACAAGTCTAATTCACGGGCCAAGTTTCAAGTCAGTACCTCAATGGTTCTCTCAATATAATGTATTAACTATTACTAAAACATTTACAGACGCGCAGACGGCAAACGGAGCTAGATAGACCCAGTGTGTACATGACATTTTTATTAGTCTAGATCTCAGTAACAAGTTGTCGAAGTTTCCGCAGAAAGATAGTCAACACCCTGTATATGTTCAGTTCGAGGCTCTAACGAATATTTTTAACAGCAAAATAAAAACAAGCACCTCTGCCTTTGGTCCAAGTTGTCCGTCCACCCAGACCCCGGCGCAGCGCGGGGTTGGGGTGAGTGGCCGGCCAGTTAATAATTAGGTGTAGCGATGGAGGCCCATTAAGCTTTAGTGCCATTTCTTGTTTGTTGTTGTATCGCTCATCCACCTAACTCTCACCCCCTTCTACCCCCGTAACAGTTTTTCGTCTGTTTTTACATTCACGGTTGTTGTTTTATTTGAGTGGGCGCGAGTGCTAGTATTCTGAAAAATTAATTTGTTAATCAAACGTGTGTTTGAGCAAGTTTTGAAGATTAAAATTGCTAAGAATGCTTAAGTAACTTTGAAAATTCGACTTATTCTGAAGTCCTATCGACGCTCAGAAGTCATGTAAATTAGACACATAAATTCTTTAATATTGTCAGTCATGAGATTAAACCACGAACTATCAATAGTATTGTATAGTTATCTTACTTATATTGACCATTGTGAAAAATTATGATTGCTTACCCTTGATTGAGATTAGTTGGTTTCTTCAGTCTGCCTCTACAAGTGTAGCCAGTTATTTGTACTGGATGCTATCGCGGATGTGGTAACTTTATTAACTCATATAAAGTGAGTTATGTAATCCTTTACTTTACAGGTAGGTAGGGTTTCCAGATTGGAAACTTCGAAATCCGGATATTTCCATAGAAAGCCGAGTACTTGAAGTAAGGTACTCTTTACGGCTACAATACATTATTGATTAATGAGTGATTGGTATTAATACCATAATATCTAGTTGTACGTTTGAAACATCTAGTATTGATCATTAAAATGTACCAATACCAGAATTACTATAAAATGTAAGAATAAGTGCAACGTAAATAGCAGATGAAATTGCGTAGGGTGCAATTTAAAATTATACGGCAGTGGATTAAATAATAATAATAGCTGCGTAATTCAAATCCGCTGACATTTTTTGTGCGGTAGTGATGTAGTAGAGTACTTTTGTGATCGAGAAAAATAAAACCCTACCAATAATGATAGTAGCGCATTAAATATTTAGTTAACATTTAGTGCCCATAGAAAGGAAACTAGTATATGTGTCTCTGGGATGGAGGGGGGGGGGGTGATAGGACAAGACGACGAAGTTGTTCATAAGCTCGAATAAGTTATTTGGTTTTAGAAAGACAGTAGTTATACCTATTGGTTGTGGTTTTAGTTTACCTTTTAATCACACATATTATTTAATTTCGAATAAATAAAAGTGTATTAAGTGTCTTTGTCTTAGGCATACGCATTTTGGATCCAGAAACACCATATATTGAAGTTTACAGGTAAAGGCAAAGTTGTCTTAGATCGAGCCAAGTTTACTAGGTCCGTTGGTTTCTTACATATCGATGCAAAAACAATTTTAATGAATTCTGTACAGCTGCACGTGGTAACTGAAGCTATATTCGGCAAGGCATTTATCGCACCAGCCGCATAGTTGGGTTTGCGTACATCTGAAGCACGGGTCACACTAGGCTGATTGTCAGCGGCTGGCAGTAGCACCAGCAAGCAGCGGCTGGTAACCCGGTCACATTCGTTTTATAACTCGCCTGGTTCTAGTTATAGTCAGCATGTCGTCTGCAGGGCCACGTAAACGATTAATTAAGTGGTTATTAAGAGTGGGTGCGAAGGAGCTTTGTTTGAAAATGCTTAGCCGCAAGAAGAGACGTTAGTGTTTTACGAATGTCACCAACTAAATTACAAGAATTGCTGAAATTACTTGAACCTTTGATTAAAAAAAGAAGATACTAGATTGAAGCAGGCGCTTTCTTGTAAAATCAAGTTGGAAATTAGATTCTCTGCCAATGACAGCTCCATGCCAGAATACTTCCGCTGTTGAAAACCACAGCTTTGGCTTGCAAACCTGGCTAGCACCAGCACCACTTCTTTTTTATCTTTGAAATTTATTTTATAAAATATGTGTTCCGTAAACTTTTAATCTTATTTTTAACCAGTTCAACTGTAGCAGGCATCCCAGCATCCTTAGGTTTTCCAATAGTTTGTTGTAAGCTGCTTCTTTCAAATTCCTATTGGGATACTCTTCTGAAGAAACGTCCCACAAACACGGATAATTTTGAAATAAATTTAAAAAATCAATAACCTGCTTCCCCGACCACTTCAACTCAGCCACTTTTACACTACAAATTAACAAATCAAATGAAGTAATAAACAAAACAAAATATGTACACACCAAACCACATGTTGCTTTATTCGCCGCTGGTACGCTACTGGCTACTGAGGTGGTCAGTCTGCGCTGCTAGCCGGCGCCAGCGAGTGCGAGTGATCACGTGACCTGCTAGTCGGAAACTAAGAAACTAAGATCGAAACAAATTTTATCGGCCGAGGTTCGACGATTTTAAAAGACGCCCAAGTTACACATAGTAACACATATTACCGACACATTTTTATTATCGGCCTAAAATAGCAATATATTCTCATTTTGCCGTATAAAACGTCAATCGGGCCGCATGTTTAGGCTGAAAACGGTCAAACTGTGTTTTTAGGAAAATTTACCGACCGGGCGTGTGTTATCAGCCAAAATCGGTAATTTTACCGGCAATTTTACAACATTTTACTAGCCAAAAACTATGACCGCAAAGTTTGTTATCGGCCGAAAATTGAGTACAAACCGTATTTTATGGCGGAAAAGTACTTAATCGCTCAAAAACGACAATCGGGTCTATTTTCTTGGCAATAAATATAACCGGGTCGTGTTTTATATACCAGAAACGACATCCAGAACGCATTTTACCGGGCAAAATCAGAGATTTGACCGCGTTTTATTGGCCTGAAACGGCAAACGAGCCACATATTATCCCCGTAAATAGCAATATATCCTCGTTTTGGCGTCCAAAAAAGGCAATTGACCGATAACCCATACTGTGATTTGTAGGGTAAAAACATCAACCACAATAAAATTAAGGGCCGCATTTTACCCGCTGAAGAAGACTGACTGCCAGACTGCGTTTTACAGAAACAAATTACTTACTAAAATATATTTTATAAAACAAAATAGGCAACTTCATAGCATTTTATTTGCCGAAAACAACCGTTCCTCGCCTTTTTAGGTCCGAAATCTACGGCCGCAACGCGTTTGTTGACCGAAAATGAGTATACCGTGCCTCAATATATGGCAAAAATCACAATCTAACCGTGATTAATCATAAAAATTGGCAATCGGACCAATTTTCCTAGCGAGAAATAAAGCCGGATCCCGTTTTATAGGCCCGAACGACAACCGGATCGTATTTTTACGAATACAACCGGCGATTCGACCCCGTCCTATTGCCAATGAACGCCAATTTATCCGCATCGGATGGGTCAAAAATAGGAATTTAGTTGCATTTAATTGCCCGAAAATGACGATCGGCAACGTTTCTTATTGGCTGAAAATTATAAACAAAACGTGTTTCATCGACTGGAAACTACAACCGAGCCGTATGAACGAGAATGGCCGAAAAAAGCGTTTTAAGCTAAATTAACGAATTTTCGCCGAAATTCCCGGATACTTATCCGATTTTCCTGGAATTTCCAGTCTGTGAACACCCTTTAAAGTAGTATTACAGGCATAGAAGTCTTACTGACGACGCATCGCATAAATCAGACAAGTCGTGATGACGCTGCCGGGCAGACGTAGCGCTGGTGCGGGGGTGCGCGCGCAACTCCAACGTTTTGCGCGTGGATCCGCGCCTGGCTGACAGGGAATTACAAATATTTTAAAGATTATTTCACTCACATATCCATAATAGTGGTGACCTTTAAAAATATGTACTTCTAAGACAAATGGTAATATAATGCCCTTTGTTGATTCACAAATAAAGGAATAAAATTGATTATATTAGAGAGGAATTGTGTACTTCTTGCATGTACTTACTAACGCCAGCCATGTTAATGTGGTAAGTCATGTGTTCATGTGCGAGCGGAGTTCAGTGGCGATATACAGGGCGATACACTGAACTCCGCGTACTGCACTGTAGACAAGACTCGTGTATATTTACGTCGCGTCTCCCGTACCAGTTCGTCACCTCAGTTACCACAATTCGCCGGCTCGTTTCACGCCTCATCTGGCCAGACCCGGTTCACTGATTGGTGTTACTCCCCTTCCCTTCATCCCGTGACTGCAACTACTCGGTTTTTTGTTTGTGTTACTACATTACATAGTAAACTGCAGTAAGTGGTTCCTTAAATTGAATGTATAAGCGCGCTTACCTCTGAACGAAGGCAATAATACTCTACTGATAATTTATTAATTTTACTCTCGCTGTGGGATGTATTTTAATAAACTAATATCTGAGCTGGCTTAACCTTCCCCAAAGATTTTGTTGTTGTTTACTTTTCCAAATGTTGTACACCATTTTATTTTTACTCACTTATCCTGTAAATCTCATCAGGATGATAGTGCAATATAAATTCTTGTGAAAATGAGCACAGCCAAACCGTACCATATTTATAATCTTATTTGCGTTATAGTTGTCTGTGATCTAGTTTAGAACAATAAGAACAATACAAATCTAAAAACTTGCATAACTAGGTCCAAGTAAGAAGAGAGATTAACATTTGGGCTACAAATCTTATCATACAAAACTAATCGCACACGAAGGTCACAAGTTTACTAATAAAAATGTATCATTGGTTTCATTAATCTCTTACAAATAGTGTGTGCCTATCCAAGATTAGTTTCGAAAATATCAACGAAGCGAAATCTGTGATTTGCCATTTTCTGTTTTTTGGGATAGTATATAAAGAAATTAAAAGCAAAGTTCAAAATAACAATCTACCCTGTTATAAAACATTGTGAGTAAGCGAAAAATTCACCACATACAAGTTGTTAGTGGCTGTAAATACACAACCCTCATTTTAATAATCCTTCTTTATTTTATGGTAATATAATATACCACATTCTCGCTACAATGTGCTGCCACTGCTCTCTGTCTAGCCGCTAACTCAGTTCCAGACAATACCGCGCGATCGCGACACATGCTGTAATTCACTGCTAGCGATGTCGGTAAAGAAGATTACAAGTAAAGCGTATGCTTGCGCTTCTTTGTTTAAATTCATCAATTTAGGACCATTATAGTTTAATGATATATCCGATGTAATTTATTTGTATATTACTACAGTATCACACAGTGGCGGATTTAAGCAATTGCCGCCTAAGGGCTATTACGAAATTTGCCGCCCTCCCCTCTCCCCCCAACCACTAAAATCTTTGTCCTTTTCGCCGCCCAGGTTTACCCACATGTTATATATCTTGTTTGGTTATATTTTGTAACAGTATCTAAAGAAGTTATGAATTAACTGAATGAATAAGTTTAAGAAATTTCTGTTTTATTTCATAGCTGGAAAAAACAGTAAAATAATGTATAATTGACTTGATTCACATTAACACAGTTTAATATTCAATATAGCGTACTCAATGACAATCAGCCCTAGAGACAAATGTTCGTGTTAAAAGCAGTGAAGCAGTGGGCTTGTTTGATAACAAGAACATTCTTCAACAAAGGCCTAAAAATCCCTTCTTATACTTCATCAAAACATTAATTTTTACACCAACGCATTGACTACTGAAAATTATAATAACTAACCTATAAATAACATATGATGACACTGCAGCCTTAAAATTCGTAATTCGAACCATTAACCTCAAAATTCTGACTATTTTAATCCTGATTTAGCGCTTTTCAATTCAGTTTTTCAGTCATTTTGTAATTACACTTTTATACAAAGAATTGTTTATATGTTTTAGACGGTAAAAATTTAAAATTAATTGATGTAGGCCTATTCTTCATAAAACTCCACACATTTTCAAACACTTCTTTTAGTTTCACCTCCATGATGTTGTAGATCCAATGAATTAAAATATAATACCTACCTACAGGAGTACTCTCTGAAAAATAACCTTCATAAAGCGTGCTGTCATATTTGGTATTTTGTCCTGTTGTGATGTCAACTTGTTGGTGGGACGGTGTCATTTGATGTACAAGGCAGCTTGTTTTCAACACTATTTCCAAAACTATATTAAAAGGGTGTTTTCATTTAACTCAAATCATAACTTTGCTTCGAGATAAACAATAAAATTGCATATAAAATATCTTAAAATTATAAAGTTAAGTTTAACACCCTGATTCGCCTAAAATGCAACAAGATATCAATTTAAAGACTTCAAATATCACAGTTTTCACTTAACTAAATGGGAGATTTTTGACACCGTCCCACCCAAAAAAAATATATAGAGGTCTCGCCCGGAGTAAAAAACTGCAGCCTGCATATGCTGACCACCATTTTGACCCTCTGTCAACTATGCTCCCATGGCAACAACCAATCAAATCCTCTCTTCACAAATTATATTAGTCTTATACTAGTTGACGTACCCGTTCTTCGCACAGGGGTTTTCTTTACCCGTTCTTTAGTCAATGCAATTTGGATTTTAGTTAGCTTGAAACAGCTGTTCTTGCTTCTGCTCTTTAAGCTGTCAAATGCAAGTGTCCTCAGCTGTTCGCATTACAGTTTCTGAATGTTTACTTTATTCTGAAATGTAAACATTGAAAATTAAGACGTTCACGGGGCGTAGCCCGAAGGGATTTTAAGGAAGTGAATAGGTCTATATGTTGCATGGGTTCAAGATCTACCTATGTGTAAAGTTTCAGCCCAATCGGTTCTGTATTTTTTGCGTTCACCCGGAACATCAGACAGACAGACAGACAGACAGACAGAAACCATCTCTTCTTTATAATATTACTAGCTGATGTACCCGTTCTTCGCACAGGGGTTTCTCTACCCGTTCTTTAGTCAATGCAATTTGCATTTTAGTTAGCTTGAAACAGCTGTTCTTGCTTCTGCTCTTTAAGCTGTCAAATGTAAGTATCCACAGCTGTTCGCATTACAGTTTCTGAATGTTTACTTTCTTCTGAAATGTAAACATTGAACTTAGGACGTTCACGGGGCGTAGCCCAAGGGGATTTTAAGGAAGTGAATAGGTCTATGTGTTGCATGGGTTCAAGATCTACCTATGTGTAAAGTTTCAGCACAGTCGGTTCAGTAGTTTTTGCGTTCACCCGGAACATCAGACAGACAGACAGAAACCACCTCTTCTTTATAATATTATAGATAGATATTATAGATTATATTAGCATTACAATTATTTTTTACACAATATCAATAACGACTAAGGCACACGGATGAGAAATGTTGCAACAAAAGAAATTTGAGATGACAATAACAACATTTAGACTACAATGATATTGTCGATTCATTCAAACTCTAGGTTTGATATTTTTCAAACTCTAGGTAACAAAGAAAGTTATTTCAGCCGTCTTATACTTACCATCGAAGGCTACCAACACATAATCGTTCATTCAGGAGGATATTATTTAAAATAAAATTTGTCTTTGGTCAGATGTTTTGTTTAAAAAATATCCTCCTGAATGAACGATTATGTGTGGTAGCCTTTGATAGTAAGTATAAGACGGCTGAAATAACTTTTTTTGTTACCTAGAGTTTGAAAATGAATCGACGATATCATTGTAGTCTAAATGTTGTTATTGACATCTCAAATTTCTTTTGTTATGCAACATTTCTCATCCGTGTACCTTAGTCATTATTGATATTGTGTAAAAAAATAATTGTAATGCTATGAGAATGTACGGGTAAACTTGGAAGTCCGTGAGTTGGACCATAGATTAAGAATACCACAAGGAGTATGTTTAATCTATGGTTGGACGTAGTCATAGTGGCGCAGTGCCTGATGTAGTTCGTGGCTTGCCGCCCTTTCTCTGTAGCGTAATCGTCTTGTCGCTAGTACGGATGAATGACAAATGCATTATGATTGTTTTGAAGAACTGCAGTGTGAGGGACTGCAAGCGTTATACATTAGTCTCTGATTACTACCTTTACCTTTGAAAGGGCGGCCCGGCACACTGGCATTGTCATCCGTTTTTGTTAAAATGTTCCCCGTTTCAATATTTCTTTTGTAAACAACTTATTAATTTTATGTAAATTTGCCGCCCCCAAAAACTTGCCGCCCTGGGCTACAGCCCCTATAGCCCCCCCCCTAAATCCGCCACTGGTATCACACTTCTTTGTTATTGCGAACTTTTGTTTATATATAATAAATTATCCCGCGATACTTCCATGTACATTGACCGGTATCGCAGATATTGCAGGGACTTAGCACTGTTATGTCAGCTGAACGTTTTGTCGCATTGCGCGGTAAATAAGCGCAAAAAAGGAAAGGGCTCGCAGATTTGTGTATTTTCTCATGCGGCCCCCTTGCAGTTAGAATTAAGAGGGGGCTCCAGTCACGTAACAATTCCTATTCCTGCCTGCTTCCCACATTAGGCCAATGGTCAACTTTCAAATGCCGTCCCTCCTCAACTGGTTTTTCGAATTCGTTGAATAATGGCTCACTTTAAAGGGGGAAACAGGTTGATTTGTGGCTCACTTTATAGGAGAAAAACACAAAAAATAGACATTTCAGTGAGCATCGAATTTTGATACTGTATCACCAAAAGCTAACCCATAAACAATCGCAAATATTGACTATTTGGGAATTTGTTAACGATTTGTATTTGTAATATAAAAATTCTGCTAGATATTTGTAGCTGTATAAAACGAGCCATGAATCAATAATTTCGGGTAATCCGTTGAGCAGGGACGGAATTTGAAAGTTAACATTGGTCTCTTAAATTTGATCACACACGTTCTCCGAAACACAAAATACCCGTTCCCATATATAGCGATTGGCGATTACTATTGAATAAATAACCCTCTATTAATCAAGTATTTACGACTTGTCTAGTAACTCGATTATGTGTACTGTACTTAAATTTACCTATTCTTGTGAAGTATTTATGTTAAAACTGCAAATAATTTAATTGATCATTATTCGCATCGCGGTAGCGTTGTTTGGTGTATTTTATTCTGCACTGATGCATAAATTGGTAAAAGCAATTTAAATATTAATCTGTAATGTATAATTACTATTCAATCGATTTTTGTTGGAGTTAAGTATCCAGTCTAATAATATTTCTAACTGTTCCTCATACAAATTTGTTGTATGAAAGCTTAAAAACTCATTTGACGGCGCTACATTTAAATGGTTAATTCCTCTTGTTAAACACAATGCAGGCTGTCTAGGAGTTATAATTGAATATTTTTAATTGATCTATTTCGATCGTAACACAAAATACCCCCGTCGCAGCAAACCTGCATACTCAGCGAATTTCCAATGGAGATATAAATTTCTTAATAAAATACTTCATAAAGCCACTTACCCAGTTTCATAAAAATATATTCACAAATAAGCAATATATACAATTTTAATTATTCTCCATAAGAATAACATTGGAGCTGAGTACGCAGGTTTGCTGCATCGAGGTTCACAGAAAATGGGTGTTTATACTAATATCAATATAACTCAACTAGGTGAAGTCATGTACCAGTTTTTATTCATTTATGTTTATAATTAAGGAAAACATAGCATTTAGTCATTATCCATAAGAATAACATGGGGCTGAGTATGCAGGTTTGCTGATACGGGAGCCTTTGACAAAAATTATTATTTTGAGCAAATATCAACAGACCACAACCAGATGAAGCCGTATACCAAGTTTCGTCAGTATACGTTCATAAATAGGCGAGATATAAAATTGTTCTTTTCCTCCATAAGAATAACATTAGACAACGTACTGTGTTTAGCACTTTCAATATCTCGGGAACCAATTGACGTAGAGGAATGATCAAAATACCAAATTGTGTGTTTTTTAAGCTGAATCCAATGGTAAATACTTAAATTTGAAAATTTCTAAATTATATGTAAAAAATTCAAAAAACCCATTTTTGTGGTACAAAACCCCCAAAAATACCCCTTCGGATAAAGCGATCTGGCTGGTTTTCGAACTTAAAGTCATAAATGTTGCTTTACACGTTTATACCAAATTTCATCAAAATCTGATCATTTTTACGAGAGTTATCGTGTTCACGGACACACACAAACACACACACACACACACACACACACACACACACACACACACACATATATATATATATATATATTAGTTTCGAGCGAATGGTGTTTTTTAGGGTCTGGGGACCCCAAAACGAAAAGTTATCATGGTCTCGGGCCTAGGTCTTACCATGCCGACTACGGTAATAGTTTCTTCCCTATAGGGGAAATTCGCTAAAACTCACAATTATTGTATTATATTTACAGGTTTCCCACTTGAGCTATTTCCATATACCGTACACCGTACACCGTACACCGTACACAAATATTAAACCGATCAATTTTCTGTCCATCTAGCGATTGCCGGCTAGAGGCAACCGAATGTTGATTTTTATCTCGGACCGCTCCACCGGTGTTATTGATGTCAAAATAGAAACTAGTGGCCACACAATCCCAATTCCCCATTCCCCGCAGAGAGATGCGCGATAGTGGCCGTGTGTATCGACTGGGCGACCGAGTCCCACTAATTGAATTCCGCGCGTCAGATAAGTTTTTGCCTCATCGAAGGGTATTGAGTACCGGAGCCGAAGCCAATATAGCTCGCCGGATAGCCGCCTTACCGCTGTCGGGTGGTTGATTTGTGTCGCGAAGGAATCACTAGGGGATAAAAATAGGAATAGTTCTGACTTAAGGTGTAACGAGCTCCTCTTGAAATGTATTGTAAAAATTAAAAGTTAAAAACGTATTTTTAAAAATTTTAACTTTTATTGGGCCGAATTTGACAAGTTTATGTTATTATATCTTATTCATCGATGTATGTTGTAGATAAGCGAAATTTATTTTATTTGGGTTCCTGGATTATAAATAACTACGGGATGTCGTGTTTTGAAGTGATGTGGATAAGTTATATTGGTTAGTTTATCGGGTTGTTGTTTATTTTTTTCACTACGGGCCTAACGTTTTTGTGAGTCCCTTGGATAGTTCGAGATTTTCTGATGGTCGTTACACATGTTTTTACGTAACAAGGAATAATCCGAACAAAATTGATTTGTATTGATTTTATTGCCGAAAGTTATCTTTCCACTTCAAATAGATTTTGTATGAGTAGGGGGCATTGCCCCCTACTTGTATGTAGTCTAAAACAACGGGAACTTCGTAAAACAACTTACGCCCTTTTTTACTAATATCATAGCTTAATCTATGCTAATATGAAGCCTTCAGACACGTTTGATTTTTTTAAATAAGTTACACAAGTTTTCAGACAACTCTACCAACAATGCTGTTAATAAGGTTGTAGAGCTTAATCACATTTTTAAAATATTTACAGCCAGAGCTAGCTTATTGGAACAGAAACGAGAGGAGATGAGTTGAGAATCCGTCCCGTCAATAATAGAGCGCTTCTCTGTTGTCGACGACAGCCTCTTGAAGAGTTGAGTGTAAAGTTGTGATTGGCCTGACGACCGAACACTCGCTTGGCGGCAAGTGTTCCATAAACTTAACAAGCTGTAATGGACGTGTGTTGCAAGTTGTTGGGGACAGTTTGCCACGTGTGACAACTGTCAGGTAGAATAGTATCTACTATGAATGGAACTGGAGTTCACTTCAGTTTTTTCGGAGTGGGATTAAACTTGTCTGTGTGATATTAACTCGTTACTAAATTGATATACGGCATTTGAACACCTTAAATTATAAGGTGTTGACAAACATTTTCTAAGCGTAGAAAGTCGTTTTCCCAATTGCATTTTTTGGGGTTCAAAAGTATTAACCTCTATAAGACACTTCTTCAGAGGCCGTATGTTCTAATGTTGATATAAAATCCAAAGTTAAGTATCTACAAACATTAATTACACATTCCGTAGCATGTATAATCCATGGCCTGTCACCTTTATGTCATGGCTTCGGCACTTTTATTTGTAAATTAAAATGAGCTTAATTCCTGTTAATACTAAATTGTATTATTAGGTTTCCTCTGATTAATTTTGACAAATTGTCTCGTGTCATTCGTCTTGCTACTTAGCATATTTAAGGTGGCTGGCCCTATTAACCTATACAATATTGTTAGCTGGCCCTATTAACCTATACAATATTGTTAACCTCAGCAGCTAGATGTAACAGACTGTCGAGATACGTTACCAAAAAGCTATTATAAATACTCCCCGCGAATTCTGTTCTTGTGCTTGTAGGAAATCATTGGTTGGAATCTGGCAGCAGTAAACATCAAACAGACATCCTTTCCACGGGGTTTCCATGTAAACCATTTTATATTCACTAGTCCTGCAGTCTTCACAAATAAATTACACATGAATTGCCCATACGCACTAATTCGCTGCTTAGTTTATTAGTTGATTTTGTATTTCCTTGGCGTTCAGCCAATCAACATAGAAAGTTATTAACTTTTTGAACAAATAATTGTAATATCCGGAGGGTCAAAAGTTGTCGGCCAATTGCGTCGCCCCTCGATAGGGCCTCCAATCATGGCGGTATTGGATTATGTGAACTGATTAGGGAATATTAGCCCTCTGGCATTTCACTGACGACTGTCCACTTCCTCAACTATTTGGTGGGGTGAGGGCTTATGGTTAGCTTACTGAAGCGAATTGTCGAATTATTTTGCGATGTTGTTTTCTATATATGGTTAAGCTTAAAGTTAAGGTCAAGATTTTGTCAAGTTTTCGTCCTTTTGTTTTTATTTTATTTGTAGTAAACTTTGGGAGTGTTTGGATAGTACTTATTGTTCAAATTGGTTCGTCATGCTAGTGATTGACAAGCAACCCTAGCTTGGAATGTTTGTTCGGTTTAAAATGCTACAAACATCAAGTCACTAAGTCATTAATAACACGGCTCCTACAGTAAAATGTTTTATTATTATTACGCCTATTGTGAATAACTTAATGGCCAAATAAAATCTTTGGTTCTTTGAGTAGTGGTTTGCCAGTTTTAAACGTACTTATTATGTTTCAGCAAATGTATTCATTTCTACTGATAATTGGTTTTTTGAATTATATTATTAAAATCCAATTGATCCATTTCAAAAGCCCGGCATAAATTTAAATGAAACTGGAAATAAGTAAGTACCGAACAAAACAAGCTTTGCATTTTAAACGTATTACTGGTGTACTTTTACGTTTTCATGATTTGAAGCCTATGGTAAACTAAAATGGTTAAAGGAAGAAAATAAATTAATCCGTTTCAAGACTTGTTATCAAAACAATGACAAGTTTACATTTAGGAGCGGAACAACTCTCCAGGTTTCGCAGGAGGTAAGAGGCTCCGTATAAGCAGAACCTTTTGACATTCTGAAACCCGGCTTGTTAGGATGCATAAAGATTCGAATTTCCTCTTTGATACGGTTTGCCTCGATCCGGTATGTCGTCAAAAGATTGTGTTTTCTTTTTATGTTTATTTATTTATCTTGATTCTTTCAGAAGTTATAGTACCTTACGAATTTCGACGCATTCATCATTGATCGTTAATCAATGTCTATGTATTATTCTTACTGTTGTACATATTGTATTGGTGTACTGTATTAAACTTAGTTTGGTTAAAAATAAGTTAACTTACTGGATATACGTTAAAATAAATCAGGATTAATTATTTCAACTTGACTCTATATCCTCAGTGGTTTAGTTGTGCAATGATACGGACTTTAATAAAGGGGACGACAAATATTCGATTTAGTTGTCACTGGTAAGAATCGATTTAAGTATTACCTGGCTTCGAGAATATACTACATAAATAAAACACGTGGAACATTTACTTGACCATAATTATTTGTTGTCAATTTTAATTTATTTTTCAACACTCATTTTATTCCCTAGGATTATTTACAATTTTGCAACCAAATTAAAATTAAATTCTCTGATTTTACAAAAATATAAATGTATGCCAGTAAATCTAACTAAAAAATGAAGCCGTTCGAAAAACAAATGATTCTTGTTTGAGAAAAGTTGCAGCTTCAAGGTAACAACAGTGATTTCTTTTAAGTTACTCGTACAAACCTAAACCCCCTTTTCCGATTCTTTGAAGAAAATTCATTTATTTTGTGGACTGTTTCTAAAGGCCCCACAAATTCAAACATTCATTTTAAAAATTAATAAAATTGAATAAACCTATTTAGTTTCACACTATAAACGTTATGTTTGTCTATTCGTTTCAATGTACGCGCATAATGTGCACATGGGGCAGGCGGAACCGTCAGATTCGAATTGGCCCCGGGGACCAGTGAGAGTGTTACAAGTGTCAATTGGTTGTGATTGATGGGAGAATGCCAGTCAATCAACCCCCACGTGGCTGTCGGTACCGTGCGTACTGCGTATTGTCGCCTACAACTCACTCAGGTACACAGGGTACAGGTGACACCGTGGACGGGTCTGATATGCTTGTGTGCACTAAATCCATCCATTCGGCTCAGTAAAGCCATCTGGGATAGTTGGCATTTTTCCGTGCAGTTTTAAGCTTAATCAGGTGTTTAGTAGTTGTAGTATATGGTTGTATATATGCTCTGTGATTACCCGTACATGCCGGAAGGACTTCATACAAGGGGAAAAGGCACCAACACTACAACACAAGGCAAGCAAAGGAATTGACTCTTCCAGTACACCATACAACCATATAGAGCACAGTTCAGCATAGGAAACCATCTTATACGGGTCGCACACTATACAATGCACTGCCTACAACATATTCCCGGTTTTATTTTCTCTAAAATGCAAACAAGTCATCTCCTTACAGTAAACTAGTAAATTAACAGACAGTATGTTATCGTAGCACGTCATACATAATATTTTAGTCCATTGGATACTACGCAACACATGTAGGGCAATCGGGGTGTGCGGTGTTCACTATTTCTCGCGCTTTCTCCCTTCCTCGTTGTTCGCCATGGCAACCGTAATCGCCAAGCTTGGTCTCAGTGCAACCACGAGAGTGTAGTGGCTTATCAGACACCCAATCCATAAAATATTACCTAATTATTGTTGCACTCTGTCAGACAGAGAGAACAATCAGATGCTGTTTTATTACGCATGGCAATTGAGAGTATGAGCAAATATAGACGCAACTAAAGTAATTCAAGGGACACCCGGGCCAGCTGTTCTCCCCATGTTCTCCACGCGCCCTCATTGTGGCCAAAATAGATACTCATTCTGTCCAACATGGGAAGTTCTCTCGGATGGATTTTCTTCTATCGCTTTACGATCAGAGGTGTAGACATACATGGGACAGTTAGCGCCGCCAAATTTGCTTTTCGGACAAGTGCGAGCGGTTAAGAGTGTCAAAAGCGACTGTGATGGATGCGAGACGGCCAATCAATCATGTCTCACTTAACTGTGTTGCTGTAGTACACCGTATCCCAGCTACACCGTAACGACACGGCGTTGTCGGCCTATCTGCGTAGGGAAACGTTTCAGTGGCAAACACGACATGTACACCGGCGAATTTACTGGTGAACGTTAAGTTGCAATGATCGTTGTTTAAAAAGTGATAATTTTAAAAGTAAATTGTTGTGTTAGCAAAACATTTTACGACGTTATTTGTTTATACAAGTGTTAACCAACTGAGATATTCGGATAGCTTAATATACAAAACTAAAACACATTCTCGTTTACAAGTGTTAACCAACTGAGATATTCGGATAGCTTAATATACAAAACTAAAACACATTCTCGTTTTGAAATCATTTTAGGGCTCCATTACCCTTCCGATGTTAAACCTTTGATGATAGCTGGATTGTCTGAGTGGTGTGGAATAGTTAAAATGCCCTGATCAGTGTTATTTAAATTAGACGATTATACTTTGATGGTAACGACCATTGATCGAGATAGCACAACACGTTTACAACAGACTACTGCTACAAACCCGCCCTCCCATGTCCAGAAAGGCCAGAGTGGCAACACATGCGAACTCGACATTACGAGTGCTGAAACCCTCGGTCTCGTTTATCTTCACAATCCTTTTTGAATCGATTAATAAATGTAATAGGCCATCCTCAGTTAGAATCAGTAAAAAAATGTTTAGATTAGTTTTGTTTTACTAATGAAATTAACCAATAGACTTAATACAATAGATAACTTATGAAATTAGAAGCAAAAACTTTGTGATTTTGATCAACGGGACTAACTTCTATAATCAGTACATAGGAGGAAGGGACTGAACCGTTCAGTAAACAAATAGTTTGGAGCAGCTGCCCCTTGGAACAATACAACAATACACATAAACACCGAGTGGGAGGTCCCAAACTCCACTGTGCAACTTAACGGTAAAATACGGCAACGGACTTCCGGGTCTGTGAATGTATCTTTCTGAATAACTTGTTTTTACACAAGGAAAAATCGGGATTTGTATTAAATGTAATTTTTATTGGCATCAAGTTCGCATAAGCTGCAAGCCTTGCCATTATTTGCATTTAAAATTTTGTTGGTGCCGCATCAGATAAACTTTCTATAAATATATAGATTTCTTGTGATAAACTAGAGCACAATATGTTATTGGATTATGACAATTATTATAGACTAGTTGAACAGTGATGGGCCTCCACCGGGGATTTTATAGTCAATTGTCATGGAGAGGTGTTTGTAGTGAGCGAATTCGCTGAATAACTTCATTCGTCTCTGCCATTTTACTGAAGTTGTGTGTGCTGCGACTGGTGAATAGCCTTGTAAATTGTCATCTGATCTATAGAAATTGAAATGTTCATCAGATGACATCAAATACCAATACCAATACATCAATAGGGATGGGGCAGATTGCCTAATGACAGATTTTTAAAAGTGAAATGGAATTATATTTGTTTCGGGTATATTAACGATCTTCCAGCCAAATTCCGCAGTGCATTCGGTCAAGCAGGTAGTTCGTGATGGAGCTACGAGTACATTTATTGACATTTAAGCTTATAATATAACTAGATTGTCCATGCGCACTAAATCCCTGGATTCGGGTTTAATATATCAGAATTCGTAGTTCACAATTATCCCACACCAACACCTGCACCCATGATATATAGACTAAGTATGCGTGTGCTCTTGCGCAGGTTTCGTGATAATTGTCAACTTCGAGGGTTAATCAGCTGGCAATATTAAAGATCGTGATTACTTTCAAACTATCCCTCCAGGAGCGGCTGCTGGAGAGTCAATGTTGAAGAGAAAGCATGCTTACTGACAAATTACATTATCTATGAATGTGTAGAACCTAACAAATGTTGCTTAGGTGTAAATGTGTTGGTCTGCATAGGAGCGCATTTTTGTATACGGTATTCACATCCATGTGTGTACCATTGCCTAATACCCACATCTAATCCTTCAAAATGCCATTCATAAAGTTAATGTCACCTGTTTTAAGTTTGTGCAAGATGGCGCAACCCAACCAGTGCGTTGAAAACCCAGTTAAGTGAGAATTGCTCATTGAAGGTAAATCAATTTTACCTTAACACGTTCCCTAACGACACTGAAGCCAGGCTGTATCTTGGTGTGTGTGACGGCGGTAAAAGTATTAAAATTCGTCAATAGTGGAGAAACCAAAGTTTAAAATGGCATCTTGTTTAACGAATTTGGTTACGTATGAAGAGAGAATACCCCCATCGCAGTAAACCTGCATACTCAGCGAATTTCCATTGGAGATATAAATGTCTTAGTACTACATAAAGCCACCTACCAAGTTTCATAAAAATATATTCACAAATAAGCGATATATACAATTTGTATTGTTCACCATAAGAATAACATTGGGGCTGAGTACGCAGGTTTGTTGCTATAGGAGCCTTTGGCAAAAAATTGTTTTTTTTTAGCAAATGTCAATAGACCACATCCAGATGAAGCCGTATACCAAGTTTCGTCAATATACGTTCATAAATAAGCGAGATATAAAATTGTTCTTTACCTCCATAAGAATAACATTAGACAACGTACTGTGTTTAGCACTTTCAATATCTCGGTAACCAATTGACGTGGAGGAATGATCAAAATACCAAATATATTCACAAGCCTAATGGTAAAATGTGTTTTTTTAAAGCCTAATGGTAAAATGGGTCTAATTGTATAAAAACTAATATTTGACTACAGTATTTCAAAAATTATATGTAAAAAATTCAAAAAACCCGTTTTTGTGTTACAAAACCCCCCAAAATACATACCCCTTTGGATGGAGCGATCTGGCTGGTTTTCGAACTTAGTTATAAATGTTGCTTTACACGTTTACACCAAATTTCATCAAAATCGGATCATTTTTACGAGAGTTATCGTACTCACGGACATATAATATGTATATATATATTCAATTTCGATCGAATGGTGTTTTTGGGGTCTGGGGATCTCGAAACGAAAAGTTACCATGGTCTCGGGCTTAAGTCTTACCATGCCACCTACGGTAATAGCTTCTTCCCTATAGGGGAAATTCGCTAAAATGGTGTAGCACACACATATACGTATTACAGCAGGTCTTGGCACGTAGGCTAGCGTCGTCTGCTGTAGGATCCACGTACTCGGTAGCCGGGTGCGGTCTACAGGTGCAGTGCCGGCCGGAGCAGCAGTAACGTGTTTAGTGCCGGAATCCGCAATCACATCAGCGCCGATCTCCCTCGCTAATTCCGCCGATCCCGGCCCAGGCTTTACACACGCTTTATTTCTCCATTACTCGCTACTTTGTTTTTGCCCGTTGTTTTACACTGGCTGTTGTTAGGCTGGTGTAAAACTCAGCCGTGAAAGTTAAATTGTAATTTGCCCGTCTCGTTAATTGTTCGATTATAAAATACCGGTGAATTATTTTCCATTTTTCATTGCCTCGGAAACAATCGCACTGCTAGGTGATTTAATGTTTTAATTTTCACAGTGGGAACAGTTTGACTGAATTTGTATTGATTTGCAGTCCAGTGGATTGCCATCGCAGTTTTGCCGAGCGTGCATTTATCTGTGCTATCATGACTATACAATACACCGGGTGTTCAAAAAGTCTGGAAACCCCTTAATATTTATTTTATTAATAAACTCAGAACAATGAAACTCTAGGATTACGTCCTCACTGTAGTTACTGACTTTTTGGCCATTTTAACTTATTTTTTCGCTTTTGGGGGCCGTCCTGTGGAGGAAGTCTAAAAAATGTTAAATGTAAGCATAGGTCGAATTATCCCTCTTTTTAAAGGTATTTGTTACAAGAACACATTGCCGCAATCCCGATTGAAAAAGGACCATTCGTTTGGAAATGGCAGCCTCTCAAAGTTTGTTTGATTTTAATGCTAATTCAGATTATTGATAGCCAGGTCATAAAAATACAAAAAAAATATCAGGACTAAATAATCTGATATTTTTATTAAAAAAAAATAATTTTTATTTCCTGGCTATCAATAATCTGAATTATTAAGTACAGTAATTAGTTCTGCCAAGAACGTTATTTGCCATTGCATTAGCATTAAAATCAAACAAACTTTGAGAGGCTGCCATTTCTAAACGAATGGTCCTTTTTCAGTCGGGATTGTGGCAATGTGTTCCTCTAACAAAGACCTTTAAAATGAGGTATAATTCGACCTATGCTTACATTTAAGATTTTTTAGACTTCCTCCACAGGACGGCCCCCCAAAGCGAAAAAAGTTAAAATGGCCAAAAAGTCAGTAACTACAGTGAGGATGTAATCCTATAGTTTCATTGTTCTGTGTTTATTAATAAAATAAATATTAAGGGGTTTCCAGACTTTTTGAATACCCGGTATACGGTATATGTCGCAAAATTGTAGATAAATCTGCAACGCAATACGAGTTAGTTATTTAATAAATTATGAAAATTATAAAGATCCGGTTCTCCGACACAAGAAATCCGGTACACCTACATTTCGGTGGTTAGGTGTAGACAACACTGGGTGGAATCTACCTGTCATTATATCGAATACAAGTGTTTGTTCAATTTAAGAACCTGACTCAGTTACGTGAAATGATGGGACTTCTAATTTAACTTATTTATTTTGCATGATATTATATTTTAACTTTTCCTTGATTAGTTTTACATAGCTTTTACCTTAAAAGAAGTATGCTCAATGGAGGTTGATTTTGTGAGACGCAGACGAAAGAAATAATTCATCTCTGCGCCTCACACAAAAACACAGTCAAACATAGGAAATACAATAATTATCAGTAACAAATTCCTAAAGTTTGTATTTAATAGTATTTTAACTATTTAGCAATCAATTGGGGTTTCGTAATGACATTGACATGTTGATATTAGTATTTTATCATATTTATCGGACATTGGTCCCCTTGTTCCCCGCCGCTGTAAATTACACAGATCCCGTGCACGAGTCGGTACGGCGCGCGGCGTAGCGTTGCGTGCTAGCCCGCCCTTCTATTGGCTGTCGGAAGGTTCGGTTGTTAATTCACGTTTACATGGAACTATTTTCTTATAATAAAAATTCAGTTCGATCATAAGATAGCAGTCTCCGAACTATATCCAAAATCATCGACGGGACATTTATGTGCAAATAAATTACTCAATTTGTCCAAGTTGGTCGCTCAGAATCTGAATATGAGTCATAGTTTGTAATGTCAATTTTCTGTAGAAATGAAATTGCCAAATTTTCCTGGACTTATGCTTAACAAAACACATACACAGCATTATTGGATGCGATAGCGTCCCTCACGATGGTTCCAATCAAAGAGTTCCACATATGTGTTTATAGCGTAAAACTTTTTATCACGCAAACCCCTTACACAATAGGTACTCACTATTTATTGTGTTAGGGGAACTGTCAGTCATTATAATAAGTAAGATTAAAAATCCAATGAAGGGCCAAAGCGTGAATCAAATACAAAAATACAAATATAAATTCGAAACATTTACCCGACATGTTCCTTGAAAAATAACAGGAGACATAAAGGCTTGAAGATATTTTCCACGGAATAAGGCCTTTCAAATGGGCAATAACAACGCAAATAAAATAAATGCAGAACGACGTCTTAACAAGTGTTGTAAGGAAGGAGTAGACCCGTCTTATTCAAAGCTCTGGTTTCAATCATCACATCTCTTTCTTTGATAACCTCTTACCTTTCGTATTCCCCCATTCCACCCCTCCCCCTGCTACAGCTCCGGTACACATACACTTCGATGTTATCAATCCATCACTGGGGTGGAATTCAGCTGTCAATATATCGAATAAGTTGACATGTTCAACGTAGGAAGGGTTCTCTGTTAAGTGAAATGATGGGAGTTCTAATATTAACTTATTTATTTTCAATTGATTATCTAGATTTTAGAGCTGTCCACTTTTATTCGATTAGTTTTGCACAGCTCCGATGTTGTCACCAAAGGAGTTGTGTACAAAGGGGTTGTTATCTGACATGTAGATAGCATACGCTTTGTACTGAATCTAAATTGTTGTTATTAAGATGCTGTTTGTACCTCTATTATTAAGTTTTGACATCAAAGATTCAAACTAACGATTATGATTTATGATAAAACTAAGTATGATAAATCGCCGAATCAGTTGATACAAATAGAGCTCAAATCATACTAATCGTCAATTGACTTGAGTAAATAAAATGTTTAGTTCTCCCTATTGACCCTTTCATTCGGTTCAGTGACACTAATAGGGATAAAAATAAATACAAAACATGCACGCACTTTCACAATTGTGTTTAGGTTTCAGCTGCAGAAACGAATGGCGATCGTTTGAATTCTTGCCAAATATATGAACGAGGGATTATCGCTCATTTGTAATGGTTTTCACTCATGTGCGGTGAATTGGTTTCAACATTGTTTTAACCTTCCAACAGCATAATCCATGTAATATGTGCAGTCCATTTGGAAAAAATGTACAAATACTAATTTTGTGTATAAAATTATTTTATTGTTACAAAAAAGTTGTTTTATTAGCATAAAGTGGGTTTTCTTTTTAATCCTTGTTACTTATGCCAAGCAAAACGTGCGAATCGTAGCGTAGCAGAAGCACCCTCTCTACTCGTACTTGCATCGCAAAGTTTGTCATAGCGGTCTAAAACTATTCCAATTTCTCTACCTCTGGACAAATTTTTGTGCTCGCTTGAGGACAATTAACTGCTGCGTTATTAACTTGCAAAAACTAAAGTTAGAATTTTACATCAAGACTGTTTTGCTTCTTTATCAAATCCTTAAATTTATTTATAGTTATACAACTTTGTACGACCGCTTACAATCAGTGCTCAAATTTAATATTTTCTTGGACAATTAAAGATATTCGTGAAACCATAATTGGTACACCATAACTCTCTCGAGATTTCATACTATGTACTATGGATTACTGTTTTCTCATGAGCTTGCAAGTCGGATCACTTGTGAATGGTTTAAATTACCTTGTTCTCTTTTAACTAGGTATACAATGCAGTTGTCTGCTTGCAATATTGAGCGGAGCGAGTATTTATTTAATCAATAATTTTCAGAAATGTATCGACAAACAAACCACTAAAATAAACAAAACAACAATTTCACAGAAAACTACTGTATTTACAAACTGCTGATAGTAACAGTCTGCATTTAAATTTGATCCATATAACAGCTGTATAATCAGCACACAGTAAACAAACCAAATAAAATATTTATCCTATTAAAATAACATGGTAACTTTAAAGGGCCGTAGGGCAGAACCCTTATGTCCGATTTGGACCATTTCAGATTTATACCTTCCCATAGATGGTTACTATGACCGAGCAAAATTTCGTGAGGATCACTCCAGCCGTTCAGGAGGAGTACGTGTAAATAAAAAGCCAGAGTGTAGTATAGGAGCTCCGCTCAATAATTATTTTTTCCTCTCTATTTTTTCGAGACTTCGAAATCTCATAATTTCACACGCAATATTGTGTGTAAAATTGTACGTTTTTGTGTGACCTCAATAAATGTAGCATGGTTTTCGAACTTTTAACGACCTCCTTTGAGTTAAAAACGTTTTGTTGGAGCCCGATGATGAGCTCAAAACCGTTCGCCTAAACGGGAAAAGAAAGGATTGAGGTAAAACCAGGTAATACTAACCATTTTTGTAGACTAGAGCGCACACGCATTAGAAACTCAGCACTTCAGTTCTTTAATCATCGAATAACCTATTTAGGTAGCGAAATATGAAGTAGTAGTAAGTATTCTTCTCTTAATTTCATATTTACACTTGAGTTATATAGGGAAATTTTAGCTTGTCGCCACATAGCGTAGTACAAAAAGATGACAAATGTCCGTAGTTTATCCCGCAATGTCGCAGATCCCCGCGGGAACTGCCCCTCGCCCTTCATACGTTGCTCATGTTTATTTGGTTATTCCTCGTCGATATTTCTGTTCGCCGAACGTATTCGAATGTCGAGGTTATGCTTTGAAATAGTGCCTGCAATAGTGGTTTGAAAATATTCGTCGAAGCAGTGTTGACGTTTTTTATGACCACCTTTGTATTTTACTATCAATCTACTTTACCTTAGTGTTATGGAATACGCTTAAGTTATCAGTATACATCGTAGCAATAAATTATACAATTTTACAATGGATCTTATCAGTTTATTTATAAACAATACTATATCAAACTTTCTTGTTCGGGAATTTTTAACCAATGTATGGAATCTCGTTCTAAACACCATATAATCAGTGATGGTAAAAAATCATGAAATTCCCGCGAGAGCCCTTTTTTGACAACGAAGAGGCGTTATATATTTGTTTTAAGATACAAATTTAAAACATTTGGCGCTTAACACTTCGTATTGAACCGAGCTCAGTGGTTGAAACTGAAGAACTGGTTGAACTTGATATTGACTGTTGATCTGTCATCATAATTTTTGTTCGGACTATAATTCACGATTTTACGATGTGCACATTTTCCTCTATCGATGCTCACGGCGCATTTCCTGCATTGTTGGAACATTTTTTATCGTATTTGTACGGTATGTTAAATCGTTATGTGTTATAATCTTTTCGATTATGTTGTTTAATGGACATTGTGGCAAATTGTAGCTGCATCAATAAAGCCGTTGAATATAACCGGGGTATGAGCTTTATGAGTGCATACTACTTGTTTTAACAGGATAAATAAACTAAGTATCACAACACTAAACAATATATTTACACTTATACTGTACTTACATACAAGACGGTAAATATACAAAAAAGATGGTACAAGGTGACCGTCTTGTATGTAAGTACAGTACAAATGTAAATATAGTGTTTAGTGTTGGTGAGACGTAGTTTATTTATCCTGTTAATTGTAACAACAGGTATTATGCTACTCAAGAAGTTATTTCCGTGTTTTAATAATTTTAACCAGAAATATTTAACCTCTAATTTGTTCGAATTCTCTTTAAAATATCTTGGTGATATTATAATTCTCTGGATATATGAATTTAAAAGAATTATCAGTGGTTGTATTAAAAACTCATTGCATGAACATATTTTTCCCTCAAGTCATTGAATTTTACTACCTTAAAATCCGACCCAATACATTGCACGGCTTATCTTTATCATTTGTCACTGCCCACCACCGTATTAACCGAGTGGTCGCCCAAGTTTCGCACCCTCGCCTCGGTGTGACGCGCCTGCCCGCGCCGTCCGCCGGCCGGTCAGTGTATCGCGAGCGCTCGGCGAGTCCGGTGCGTCTACTGTGCTGTCCGTACCGTTCTACAATAACATTCTGTGTTGCGGCCGATCACATGTGTTTGCGTCGCGGAGTGTGTGTGGTTGGTGTAGTCTCTCCAGTAGTGTGTGTTTGTGTCGAGTTTGAGTTTTAAATTGTGCTTAGGTTCGTCGCTGAGAGGATTAACTAGTGTATTGTTCTTGACTTAGTAGGGTATTGTGATATTGTAATTAGACCGGGGTGAATTTGTAATAATAAACAAGATGGGTCATTAAAATTATAAAAAAATTGTGTCCGTATATACAATATAAAGGTTTTTGATTTGTTAAATTGCTTAGGCATCATCCGTATTATAACTCTAAACCTATAGTTATTCTTAGTTAACATTAGGCTTACAAATAGACATTTTTGGTAACTGCTTTCATAATTCGTCGGGGGCTGAAAGAAAATAACATTCTTCACTGTTTTTTTCTTTTTTCGTACGTGTCTCACAGATATTAGATTATGAATAATTGTTTTGATTTGATGAATCTCTTTTGGGAATTCACAAAAAAGGTTTCTGCTCTTCCTAACATTGTGTAGATTACCAAACAGCCATTTTGAGCTTAAATTATAAGCATAATAGTTTGGTGGTGAATATACTTTAATTACTAAAGAAATTTAATACTATGGAATTAATATTTATCCTAATTGAACGAATATTAACGTGAATGTGTTAATAACCATATTAAAATCATCATGCCGACACACCTTGTGTGATTTTCAATTCATATTGATCAATTAGTTTATCATTATTATTAATTTCTGAAATCGAGATACATTTGTGTTTTGCACTATGCAGTACGATAAGTAAAAACCATGTCATATACTTTTTAATATAAAAACCATAAACCGGTAGTTTTTTGCTGTTCAACCCAGTCCTGCATCTTAATGAGGTTTTGGCAAAGAATGAATGGCTTTCCCACTATCTTTTTAATTATCACACGTAATTAAAATGAGTGAAAATCCATTTTAGCGGGAAAATGGATTATAACTCGTATTGAGAGATTTTCACCATGCTGATCGCTGATTACTGAAATCCCTGCAGTTTTGCAGCTTTAACTCATTATAAATATGCTAGCGTTGTTTCCAAAAAGTTACATATTTGTTATTAGTCAACACAGACTTAAATAGAGCGCTTTTTTGTAATATACAATTTTTGGCTAAACCTTTAATATATTATATTTATATAATAATATTATTATTAATATTTGCATGTTAAAAATATAAAATATTGCACCTTTAATAATGACCTGTACAGTTGCTGCCTTATTTATGTAGGCACAGTAAAGAGATACAAAGTAAATAATATGTATCTATATTGGTTAGTTTTATTAACATTTTACAAATTGATTTTAAACCAGTAGATACTGAACATATTTATACTGTTAGAGTATTTTATCCCCAAGTCATTTTTTGTGGAAACATTTTTGTTTAAAGTATCCGCCCTCCGTTCATTGATATTAAGAAAGTAGCCGTCCGTTGACTATCATCCAAAATTAAAATGGAAATAAAAATGTAGGATGACAGTGTGTGCTTATTTCAACGAAACATTTTCTTTATCAGTTTTGTAATATTGGTTTATAAAATTAATGTTGACTTTGTAAGCATATACCTGTATGAGAATAATTCAGTAAATATAGAGAGCAAGAGAAACAAGCCATAAGTACCCAGCTAAAACACCGTTTTAATACGCAGTAGAAGTTCCCGAATTGTTCAATAGATTGTGGAATTGATTACTAGTTGACATTTTTATTGTTATTTGGTGTTAGCCGTAAAAGTCAACACTCAATAGGAGGTTGGATTAGTGTGAGGATGGCGTAGAAGTAAACACATTTTTAAGAAAGAATAATTTGAAACACTTTATTAATTAATTATTTTTAAAATTTATTATTAATTTTGGAACTAGGTTATAATGTTTATAGCTAAAATAGCTGCTCTTTATTTTTAAATATAATTTATTTCATGTCTTTTGAAATGTCTCTTGGCCAAATTATAATAGGGACTTTTCGTAACTAGTTAGTCGTTCATGTCTGATTCACTAAAGCCACAAGTGGTGGAGATGGAGCACTCTTCCAGGTGTTTTAACGTTTGCCACGCCGTTTTAACTAATCATATAATTTGGAACTGAAGCGTGCAGATGCACGCAGACGTTCATCCAAGTAAGGTGAAGGTTTTCTGTGTTTATTTATCAGAATAACAAATATTGTTAAAACTACAAATGTTAAATAATGTTGTAATGAAGTTTCCTCTTTTTTTAATGTATTCCAATGTAAACACAGTTGTTCATTTAATTGTTTTATTTAAAAGCTAATTTATATATGGAAAATTTAGTCCTAGTTCCGCCAGATGCACAAAGCTTGTTCTGCTTGTTTAACACAAAGCTTAAAACAAGGCCTTATCTGTTTCTTATGCTTATTTATAAACATAATCAATTTTAACTTAATTTTTCCGTTAAGAAAATTGTTAACTCGTTTCTAGATGTCTTGTCAGTTAAAAAAAGTTTACCTAAAAAGGAGTGTACGTTTTGCCTGCCTGAACCGTCTGGTAAAATTTCAGTAGGCACAACTCCTGATATTAAAACTAATACCCAACATATTATTCTTACACAAATTTCGACGTAGGCTGGTTTTTTCAAATTATATAAATTAAACTTTTATAGCAGTTAATATATTCCATCTCAAACAAGACTGAGTTCGAACACTTCAGTAGCGATTAGTGTTCATGTTCATCAATCCTGAATAATATAAATATCGAATTTGCTTCTAGAATGAGACCGACCGAGTATTCGCTGCAGTGGAAATACTTATGAGAGTAATTAAGACGTATTTCGTCCAACACAATCCGGAGTGGTTGCGGTCGGGCACCTGCAGCGTAATGATCGTCCACGTTCCCGCCGCTCGCAGTCGCTGGCTAATGGTTTACTCACCGCACCACCTATCTGTATAACCCCATGCTCAATTGAGACCTCGTCAATGGCTCCGTCAATGGCTCCGTGATGGTAGACAGTCGTCACTGTGTACCGTTGGATTGATAGATAATGTTTTGTTTATAATATTGTCTTGCACTTGATTACAAACTGTTTGTAAAAGATAAATTGATGAAAGAAATAATGAAAGAAGTGGCACACTCAGGGCACCTCGGCCCGATTAATTGTATTAGTTCCAACACAGCGTCCCCTTTATTTTCACACTGTGATTAAGGTATTTTCAAGGACCTTTGGGTTCCTCATGAGTTTAGGGGGTTTCCACCTAGGTATAAGTCAGTTCAGCAGGATATTCTTGTCTTAGTTGTGAATGGATTACAAAATGCTCTTTTTTGTTCTTATTAAGACTTATGACATAATTTCATAAAATGAACACGTTTTCTACATACAAATTAAATTCTTACCTATATGTTTACCCAAATAGGCATATTATATATTTAAAACTTTGATAGAGCTTTGATATGATTACCCATTTAATTTGCCTAATACACAACTGTGCATTAAGGAGGGACTGACTTTAGTTTGAACAAAATATATGATGGCTTTAAAGCTAAAAATGTTAGGGCCTACATCCTGTATGTAGTGGTATCTGAAGATTAACGTTAGGTTTTGTTTAAAATATTTAATTTTAAAAATCACATTAAATATCATGAAACCTAAACCCATATTTGTTTGATTTGCGACACTGCTTTATTTTATTGTTTATAATATTAGATAAATATCAATAAAAAACTCCTTTTCTAGCAATGAATGCCCTTTGTTAATTCTGAGTAGTGATCACCACACTTCAGGCTCACTTTGGGGTGTTTTCATTCCAAAGACAAATACAAAATAGATAACTGCGTATTTATATAAATTATCACTTTCTAAATGTTGTTACAGTTTTATGATTTAAGAGTTTGTAAGTAATCCAACGCCGTTGCATTATCTTACACGATTTTATAATGCACTTATCCCAACTGCAAATACAAACCCTAAAAACTGCTCCCAAAACTTATTAACTAGGACTGAAGTGGTGAAGCCACTCCTATAAAAGTCTTGTAAGTTAACTGGAGTTCTGCATGTTGTGAACTCGGTCTCACCAGTGTTTCCAAAGTTTGCTGTATGAATTGCTCAATTAACTGTTCTGGTATAGTTTATGATAAACTTCTACAATTGGTATTTCATTCATTACTTAATTACTCGTTAACAATAAAGTTGTATTAAGTGTGTTGTTTCATAGATCACATTTTTAAGTCAATTAAGTGCAAACATTTCCTAGTATAATTCAAGACTATGGTTAGTTGTACGGCATTAATTTGAAGAACTAATAAAAGTCCTCACAAAATGTAACAAATTTTAAAAATATTGGTGAATGTTTTAATTTAAAATTAGTTTGTAACCGATATTAAGGCTCCTTATTGAAACTTAAATCTGTTATTGCAATTTTTAATGTCAGTCGCTCACCATAAACGTATCTTATTTTTGGCACCATCTCTAACTTGCAATAAGATAATCTTATTTTATTTTGTGAACTTAACTATGCAGTCGTGTAATACAAAATAACATATGTTTTAAGCTTCCACTGAATCAAGCTCAACGTATCAGAATGCAGAGACTTATCCTAGGTATTTACTAATTTTGGTGCAGAGCTGATTAAAAATCCGTAGCTCCCAGCACAAAAACAGTTCTGTACTGTTAATAGAAACTAGACCAAAGCTAAGTTTCTCGAGCTTATTGTAACGCTCCGATATCAACAAAAGGTGTATATCTGAAGGATAAGAACGCCAAACGTTCAGCAAGTTCAATGTATATCTGAAAATAATTGGGTTAGAAACATGACTCTCATAATGCAAAGGCGTGCTGAGTTTAAGCAGATATGATCTCAAGCCTATTTGTCTCCTTTTGAAAGCGACAGCCTCTCAATCACATTATTCTGGCTGGAAACTTAATTTGCCACTAGTCTTTACATCACATTTTACATTCACAACTTTTTTCATCACTGTTTTTTGCATTTTTCAAGGCATTTTTTAGAGTTACAACCGGCTGATTTGGAGATGGGAGTCATACAAAATGGCAAAGTCACAATGTATTTCCAAACAAATGCTATAACAATCTTTGGTTTTATTCTTAATACAATCGGAAATTCAGGAGCCAATATTCTCAGGTTATACGGTGATGTAGCACAATGTTTGATGCTCTCCGATAATTAACTTTTTAATTGACAGTAATTGACATTACTGTTAATTATTACGGTCTTTTGTGTGTTGAAAACAGTTGCTCTGAATACCTGTTTTTGTACTGAGAATCGCTTGGTCAATAAAGACAATTATATTGTTTTATTTTTGATGAGTAAACTACATACAGAAGTTAGAAATTTGTTGCGAATGAAATTATTTTGCCAGTCAGAATTTTGTTTGGTAAAACAAACTATGAAAGAGAACAGGATGCAACAGTTTATATATCCCAACAGTTCTCCAATGGTTTTGTTCAGGGAGTAAGAAGAAGTTTATTTTTTATTCTGTTTCAGTTTTGTATAGCGGGTGAATTCCTTTTGGGGCTCCAGTTCCAAATCTAATCTGTCTCAGGCAGGTTCCGGTTGGTTGTTCTTCTCCATTTTACATTTCTCACATGTGGAAATTCACTTGACTTAAATTATTTAAATTTTATCTTTGATTTAATACGATAGAGTGTGAATGTTTTGTCTTTTACTAAAATTACAACAAAATTGTTACAAATTCCTTTGATCTTAACTCAATCGACTAGTAGCTTGGGATTCGATTAGGGAAGATAAAACTTTTTGGGTTTCTTTGCAAGCCAATTAAATTATGTTCTGATCCAAAGATGGCCATAAACAATGTACCACTAATGGCCAACTAATCCATAAACAATGGTCACCCAATGCAATTCCATCTACAATTTGTTTGATTTTGTGTACTTCTCCTTGTTCATATATATTTCAAAATTAGTGCTAAGCTATGTCACTTAACATTTTAAAATATTAAAATAGTAATTTTGTTACTGTCTAGAAACAATATGCAACACCTGTTACTCAAAATTACAAATTTTTATTTCTTGAACAATGAAAAATTAGATGTTCTAAACATAAACAATTTTTACTTTTGATTAAAAACCGCTTTAAAAATGTTCGTGTATTTTTCTGTTTTTTTGTTTGTTAAATGTTATGTGTATAACAACAGATGTTTGATAAATAAATATATTCTTTTGCTCACAAAGCCATCTATTGTACAAATTAACTTAACCCCTGTGTGCCGTAATTCATAAACTTGTTGTCCTTTGACTGAATTTCAAATGAATTAATCAACCCTCTCCGCCCGTGGGATGCATTTTGTTTCCATTATTTTTGTGAAATATTATCACGAATCTGAAATATGAATCTTTTAAAAACATCTTTCGATTAAATGTGAGTGTGCAGTTGTTCCGATACTATTTAAAAACCAGTTTAGAAAGTACAATTTGTAAAAATCAACATAATCGTTGCATTTAATCATTTATTTAAAAATAATAAAGCTAACATGTTTTTAGTAGTTAGTAAAACTAAAACTACAATGGCCAGTGTTCAGATACTATTTAAACACCAGTTTAGAAAGTACAACTTATAAAAGTCAGCTTAATCGTTTCATTAAACATTTATTTAAAAATAATAAAGGTAACATACTTTTAGTAGTTAGTAAAAACAAAACTACAATGACCAGTTTGTTTAGTTTTAATTTTAAAGACAACATCAAGAATTCTTTTAGTAGTTCATTACAAATTTGAAAATATAATCAAATTACAAAGTTAGAGCATGCCATTGTTTGAGCTTTCTAAAGATTAACGCTAATAAAAGTTAGACAGTACTTTTTCTGCTAAAAGAGTTGAATAACAGAGTCACTACCTACTCTTGCATTCATTTGATGTATTAAACCTGCCATTCTCTAAGTGTTGTTTGGTTTTCTTATATTTGAAATATCTAATATAGTATAAAGTAAATATTTTTCATAACCTAAACTTGGGAGAAGTTGATAAATCTATTACCTACATTTATATTTTACCAACTAGCAAACTAACAAACAAAACGTTCCCTACCTAGATGTAAATTTCCACCTACACACAAATCAAATACAAATAGGCGGCAGAATCCACGATTTTCAAAATATGGTATATAACTTTTAGAGTTAGTTAAGAACTTGAAGAGCTCATCCAGTGTTTATGTAATAAGCTAATTAAATAAGGCGATAAAGGATCAGCTACCTTGTAACTGACAGTGTGACTCATTTGGATCTATAAATGTTTCCTCCTGGTTCAGCCGATGTAATCCGCAAAATCTGTTATTTCGTTATTACAAATATTTTAATTTGTCTCTACTTAAGCGCTTTCACTGTCTTATTATATCTAAACAACCACATTGCAATAAACTACAAATCTTATCAAATTTATGTGTATATAAAAAAAAAAAACATATTACTGTTCTTGTCTGATGTTTTTGTGCACACCGGAGTTAAAAAAGTGAGTTTTACACTGAAATAATTTCATAAAAACTAGGTATGTAAATGGAAACAATGCAGATCCTGCTTTCCCAAATACTTTTGAAAATACCATGTAGAAACTCCTTTTCATATTATTTTTTTAACAGGAGTTTCCTTAAGTTCTTATATTCCTCAGTATAACTAAAACCTTTTTCAACAGTCAGTTACATTTTCAAACATACCCTCTAGAGTATATTTGAGAGAGTTTGTGTGAAAGGTTTGACCATCGGTCATAAAATCCCCTCGCTGGTGTGGCCCAAGAGATAAACTAAGGTTGTCTTTATCACTTGTTTCCCCTTCCTGCTTTAAGTAGCCTTGTGATTAAATATCGATCCCCTGCAGGGTTTCCTCCCTTCAGATCATATCGTTTTGTAGCATTCTTGGAATTCAGTTTTGAACTGAATGTTACAATGTTACTTACAAATCCCTCTTCAGCTGTCTGCAGTTGGCAGCTGTAGTGCAGTTATTTGATCACAATAAATTTAATGTTGCTTATAAATACATTTATTTGTGAACTATTTGTTATAGTAATTATGAACTCTAAAATAAATGTTTGGAATTATGATATTTATTCTCAGTTTTCCATGGTATTTAAAAAAGGTCTGAGACGATTGTAAACTTAATGCCATTAAAAACTTTAAACCTTTTTGATTAACGAGGTATGTGTTGTTTATAATTACAAGATGCAATTAAATAAGTCTTGTCTTACAACACTTAGATATATGTATATTTACAGTTTTATCACTTTCGAGGCAGTTGATTTCCTTATAAGATGTTTTAGATGGTTTCACTGGCTATGCCAACCATAAGGCACAATGAGAGTAAGACATTTTCATAATTATAGGTTACATAATGAGCCAAACAGTATTTATCACAAACATATTTTCTCATGGAACCAGTAATTTATTTCTACATTTGTGCTACCATATTTCATCTACCCATTTGGAGTTCTTATCAGATTGAAACTATTCAATAAAATTCCAAAATATTCAATATTTACGATTTTTGTATGCGCAAACTATTTATTATAGCAAAATTCTGGTTACTGAAATCGCCAGTTATATTTTTTATCTTTAAAACGAACCATGAATAATCAATTTCGGAGAACCCGTTGAGGAGGTACGGACTTTGTTAGTTAACATTGGTCTTATGGGAGAAGCAGGTAGATGCAGAGGACTGGAGCCCCCTCTTAAGCAAAGTATCATATTTTTATATTAATTAAAACTTAATAGCATTATTTTCCGGATATGGAAAAGGGTGTTTTTGGATAGTCAAGTGCATGCGTTAGTGTATACTTTTATCCCTCATAAACAATATTTAAGAAATTGATAAACAAAACCTAAGGGGTTAATGAGGGATCAGAGAAACATTTTTAAAAGTAGGATCCTCTTTGTAGACTTACATCACCCAGTTTAAATCTGAATAAATCAGCTTGTGTGTGTGGGCAACTCTCAAGGTGCTGGCGCTATCAAAAGAATTGCACCCGAGATTGTATAGGAGTCGAGAGCTATCGAACGGCGCGGCGGCGGCTAGAGAAGCTGCCATTTAGCCGAATACACAACGAGGCTGCACGACTAAATATTCACCGAGCAGCGGAATGCCCCTCTTATATCTCACTTTGACCTTTATTCCGCTGACCAAGCATGTCATTCGGTGTTCCCCTGAGTTAGAAGTTCTCCTGCCGAAGCCGTTCTTAAACCTTCCTGTATACAAATAGTATTTTTGGTAGGTCCACAGTCTGAGATTTTCTCTTAATTGTAAAATGGAAGTAATATGGAACCACATTTCATTTAATGATTCTTCTGTCTGTGCCTACTTTGAATCTCGCATCATATTTGAATACTTTTCCTAAACAAAATTTATTTTATTGGTCATGGGCAAACAAATCCAGCACATTATCACTTCCAAATCTCGATACATTTATATTGTAAAACATACTCTTAATTAATTTTGCAAGCGGTATTTCTTTCTTATATATTTTTGACAAATATTTGCCGAAGCCGTGGCTCTCTATTCCAGCTCACCTTAATTTACTGAGTTTTCTTTTCCTTTGTTTTCTTTGTCCTTTGTTTAGTCAATAACAGGGACTCTAATTGCTTTCACAAACTGTATGAACTAGTTCTTTGGGATAGTTGGAAGACATAAATTGAGCAATTATAATAGTTCAAGTGAACAAAGCGATATTCTTGACTTAGAACTTTAAAATTATTTACCACGGTACTTTAGGAAATCACGGATGAAAATGTGATATTTTCCAATCCTATAACAATAATGTTAAGGGAAAATCTTTCTTTGATTGTTATTAATATTTTTAAGCATATACCAGCATTCCTTGTGAAAAATAAACGCAAAAATAGTCCATGATATTTTTAGGGAATAGATCTAGTGCTAGTTTATAATTTCATAAATTTTTTTTATTTCGTTATTGATGGTAAATACATGTTGTGAGTTTAAAAACAAATACAGAAAAAACGTTCTACGGTTATTATTGCCACAAACTTTATGAGTTTGCAGCAACCCCTCAATCAACAACACCTCTGAGTGTTTGCCTACCTCTGACTGCAGCCCCCAGCCAGCCTAGCAATCAGTGTTGTATAAAGCTCTGCAAATATTTTATACTTCTGCTCGCAATCAGCTTCCAAACTTTATTCTTATAAATTTCACCCTGGTAAATTTTGTTTGTGCCTTCGGAAATGTTTTACAGACATAGAAAGCGACGTCATTGTGTAGCAAGTGATAATTTGTTCATACAAATCCAAAGGTTTTCTTTTTTCCACTATTGTTTCTTGCCAAGTATGAAAAATAATGTAAATATTACCAAGGCCATGTAGTAAACTCTTTTCTTTAGGTCATATAATTTTCCCTTCTTGCTTACTTCGTTGATTGCACATAAACGATGCTCTTTTAGCGAATTTCCCCTATAGGGAAGAAGCTATTACCGTAGTCGGCATGGTAAGACCTAGGCCCGGGACCATGATAACTTTTCGTTTTGAGGTCCCCAGACCCCAAAAACACCATTCGTTCGATACTGTATATATATATATATATATATGTGTGTGTGTGTGTGTGTCCGTGAGCACGATAACTCTCGTAAAAGTGATCCAATTTTAATGAAACTTGGTATAAACGTGTAAAGCAACATTTATGACTTTACGTTTGAAAACCAGCCTGATCGCTCTATCCGAAGGGGTATTTTGGGGGGGGTTTTGTACCCCAAAAATGTTTTTTTTTTGAATTTTTTACATATAATTTTTGAAAAAGTCAAATTTTAGTTTTGACCATTCGATTCAGCTTAAAAAAACACACAATTTGGTATTTCGATCATTCCTCTACGTCAATTGGTTACCGAGATATTGAAAGTGCTAAACACAATACGTTGTCTAATGTTATTCGTATGGAGGAAAAGAACATTTTTTTATCTCGCTTATTTATGAACGTATACTGACGAAACTTGGTTTACAGCTTCATCTCGTTGAGGTCTATTGATATTTTCTCCAAAACATTTTTTTACATAATTCTACCATAGCAGCAAACCTGCGTACTCAGCCCCCATTTTATTCTTATGAAGAATAATTAAATGCTCTGTCTCCCTTAATTATGAACATAAATGAATAAAAACTGGTATACGACACACCTAGTTGAGTTATATTGAAATTAGCATAAAAATCCATTTTTTTTTGTTCCTTGTTGCAGCAAACCTGCGTACTCAGCCCCAATGTTATTCTTATGGTGAATAATTAACCCTCTCGGTGTCGCATCAAAAAACCTGAAATGTTACGCCATTTTTTTAACTTTTGCAGAGTTTTATATAAAATGCTATAAAAAAATAAAATTTTGATATATTGGTAAATAAGTATACATTTTCTTAGAGAGCAGAAAATGGGCTATCTTTTAACATAAAATTTGTTGGCCTAAATGTATGGTAAAACAGTCCGGCTTGGGTTCAAATCTAAACAACCCCAAAAAAAAAAAACTTATTTTTTATGTTACGAGACCCGTAGAATATATTTAGACAGCCATAATCAAAAATCCAAGATATACATTTTGTTCAAAATTTAATAAGGAAAACAAAAATATACATATATATATATATGTATATATATACATATATATATATAATACACAACAACGTAACCTCACATTACAGCATTCCTATTGAAAACATAACTAAACAGCTGATTAAAAACGGCTGCAAAATTATTAGTTCGCAAAAGGGCGAACATTATTAGTTGTCATGAAGCCCAGATGTTGCCGATCACTTTAGTATAATGGATGGTTCGAAACGACCGATCGTCAACGAGATATACACGCTAAACTGGATGTCTGCAAAGTCGACTGAAATCAGTCGATTAACACTCAAGCGTCAAAAAAAGTCGACTGAAATCAGTCGATTGACACTTAGAGGGTTAAAATTGTCTATATCGCTTATTTGTGAATATATTTTTATGAAACTTGGTAAGTGGCTTTATGTAGTATTAAGACATTTATATCTCCATTGGAAATTCGCTGAGTATGCAGGTTTGCTGCGACGGGGGTATTTTATTTTATGATCCTGCAATATTCCGGTTTCTGAAATATCAGGCTGATGAACATTCAAACCAAAAAGTTAGTTGGTGTTAGTTTAATCTTTTACTTTGAACAGCTTCACAACCTAAGTTCTTCTTACAGAGTTAAAAAATAATCAAAATCAGGAAACATATATTTTATTGTAAACAGTACTTGTTTATGATACTCAACTATTTATTTTTAATTTTACAATCCACTAACATTAGAAGCAACAATCTAGTAATCTAGAACAAAACCTCGAATGTCAAATTGACTTAGTTTAACTTGGCTATGTATATTTCATATAATTAGTCGTGCACTCAAATCATACTGGCAAGTATGCCGCTATTATAATTTAACTTTGGCCTTTATTTAACATTTCCCTTCTCTGACAACCTGGTTGAGATTGCTGATGTATTATTCATTATTGTAGATATGGTAATATTCTCTGATTCATTCCAACTTACCTGCTGTTTCATAAATAGTTTAAATTAATTCAAAGGTAGAAGAAGCAGGAATGAGAATAATTATTTGACTATTATCCATAGTAGTTTTATCAAAGATAAATTTACTTTATTTATTGCGCTATTTTACAATTTTAACTTGTCTTAATGTTTCTTACCTGAAACTTGATCATGATATTCTTAGCAAAAAATGTGCTAAATAACATTTGAATCATTTGACAACAACAAAAACTATAGCATTAATGTTTTGCTCTGACCTGTGAAAGAGATTCAGCTATTCTTATATATGATTTTTAAGTTTTGATTGATCTTTGCAGGCTGAAATAAGTCTTTGGATTAGCTTGAGAGTTGGGACTTTGGAAAGTAGCAACCTAAAATATAGTCTAGCTGACAGTATTGTAAGCTTTTTAAAAAGTGTTTCAACAGTATACAAAATAGCTCTTTTGTATAACATGTTTGTTTATTTTACTATTTTAACTCTCCAAGTACAATTTTGTCAAACTTCAAATCACAACATACTTTTTTAACTTTTGTCATATTTACAACGTTTTTTAAACAGTAACAGGTCATCACTGTGAAAGTTTAGCTATTTCAGATATATTACTTAACATCTATAGTTTCTGTAATTTATCTATATGTCATACATTTATGTTTTAGTTTGTAGGCCTATTAAACTTATTACATGATGGAGTAAAGAATGAGAGAAACTTAATCATATTTTACGTATAAGGAATCAAAGTTATCCTCAAACTGTTTATGTACATACTATCCTTAGTGTACAGTATCTATTTTTCTCAGTGTAGATTCTAATTTATTGAGGAATATTCAATAAACAGTGAGGAGATGTTAAATACTTTTGAAGAACCAAAGGAACTTGCCGCAAATTGACTATGTGACTACCATGTATGAGGAATTGCACATCTACCTTTGCCATTAAAATTTGTCTCATCCTGATTCCTGAATCACTGCAATGTTTCCATTTCCTCCCTCTTTAAGTTTGACTTTACGTTCAAAATTGGTTTTTCTAGTTAAGATTTGTATATCCAAACCAAATTATGCCTATTTAAATCATCTTATTCCATGTTTCATTGAGTAAATTTATTGCATTTTTTGATATTTTTTTATAAATTCATACATACTGATTAAACTCATTAAAGACCCCTAAAAGATAAATATGTTTACACCGACTGCCTTACTTTGATGATTTAGTACTTTCCTCAGATTTGTAAATGTAATAAGTACCAATGGAAATTAGTACCATATAACTAATTAGTCAAACTTAAGAGGTAAAAAAGTGAAATTTGGAAAATAAAAGAAGTGCTTTAATGAATTAAAATACTGAATATTCTCGGTACTAACCAAGTTTTCATTGTTGAAATATAATGTTTAACAATATTTTCCAATAATTTAACGTCATTGAGTGATTTTTAGTTTTCGCCTCCCTCAACACTCCCTGATTTCCATGGTTTTCACTCCCTCGGCCCGGTGATAAGATTGCGAACACGTGGTACATCACTAAACTACGAGGGTGACACTGGTGAGCTAGTGGTGGAAGGTGATCAGTGACCAGTGATGCCGTCCCCCCGTGGTGACCCGCCCCCGCGGCGATTCACCAATGCCAACCAGAGCGTGTTGGCGCTACTGCAGTCCGTGTGTGCGGGGGACACCCCCGACAGCTTCCTCCGCCAGCTCAGGCTGCCCGCCAAGAACGGCATCAAGGCTTGCGCGTGTGTCGTGCACTTGCTGCTGCTCCAGGTAGAATAGCAACTTTGTGTCGGTTGGTGCAAACGTTTTGTGGTTGTTTGATTTTTGATTTAGATCGATTAATAAGATTTCTTTCTACGTTTTGATTCCTTAAGAAGCTGCAGTTATAAATTTGACTCGTTTATCAACCTATAATCTGTTTAATATATTGATTTACAACCCTTTTAAATAAAGGAGGACCCCTTCTCTTAAAGAGTTTACGTATTGAAGAAAAATTCAAGTCATTTGATACAAATGTTTTGCCATAATATAAGATAAATGTATATTACAAAAGTAAAATCAAAATAAAACCTTTTTGTATAAAGTCTTTAAAATAAAATGTTGAAAATATGAAAACCTTTGGTATTCAACGGAAAAAAACATGATTTTCAACCCCTTAAGTACAGGGTAAATAAAAGATGTTTGATAAGCCTGTGATATGCTTTGGCATTTTGCTAGCCTAACGGTCAGCCTCTTGTACTTGGGTATAAGAGTTTGATTTCTCGGATGTCAGCAACTGTAAGGGTTTGTACCGCTTTTCCTATTACATTTCAATCTATGTTTAAAAAAAGTTGTCAACCAATTTGCGTCCAATCCGCTTAAAATTTCAACAGCTGAATGAAATAAAATAATTTAGAAATTTAAATATTATTCTGTATTGAATTTAATCAGAGAGTATTGTAGTAAACACAATAAGTTATCCACTGCGTATTGAGAAACATTCTAAAAGATTTGTCAAACGACAAAATTTTCAAGCGAACACGGATACAGACCACGCAAAGGGACTCTCCTATGGTTGAATGTTTAACAGTCAGGCTATTTGGAGTTCATCGGCTTAGAGGTCTTGAAACTGCAGCATACTCAGTCCTCTTATCCAAGGGATATTCCTAAGGAAATTCTGGATAGTCAAGACTATACAAATCCACCACTTTTGTGAAAGGAGAATTCTTTAATTTAAATAATTCGCGAACAGTTTTGTTTTAAACCAGCATTACTATATAGCCCCAGCTTTCGAGCCACCGCACCGGAGGGGGTGAGACTGAGGGTAGACGAGAGAGACACCTGGTGTTGACATCCTTCTATTGTTGCGATGGGTCCGGAAAATGCCAATACTTACCGCTCATTCATTTTCTTCAGAAGTAGTTTAAAAGTGTTATGAGTACCATATCTATACCATATCGATGTAATTTTTAACACTTAATTGTGTACCACCATGTTCAACTACCACTAAGCTATTTTGTTTTGAACATTTTTTCTAGTATTGTTTGCCATTTGGTATTTACGTTGTGATTGTTTTTACTACATTAATGTTAAAAATAATGTTTTCGAAAGGAGTAAAAAGTTAAAACAACAATTATGTTTTAATTCCTTAACATTCACTCACTGATACATTTCTTAAGCAGTGTTTTCCTGTAAAGCTCCCACCATTTTGGAGTCCAATAGTAAAAATAATAATCTACGTTTAAAACTCTAATTTTGAAATGTATTTAGTCAAGTAAGGAATCCCCCGTGTAAAATTTGAAGTTTTACTATGACAAAACCCCAAAATGTTTAGTTGGATTTCTATATTTTTCAGAAAATGTCCAAAACTCCCTTAGGGCTTTGCTGTTGGCATGGACAGTTTAAACGTTTTTATATGTTAGCCGTTAAAGATAGTTTCTCTATAGAATGCTGCACAAGTGTGTTTTTGCACGCCATGAATTTTCCCGGTATTGCTGGGATTGTCAGGTCTAGTAATAATAATGATATTAATGGGGAATTATGATAATTTAAGTGCTTTGAAGTTTTAATTTAAAATTAATCAAAATTAAAACATTATACTGCTAAGTTTCCAGACTGATTCTTTCACACAGTCCAATAACTTTTAGAATGTTAAGTTTGAAGTGTCGGAGTACATGTATTTAACTCTCTAGAACTTTGTCAAAGAGACTTTTGATGACACAGGAGTGAGACTCCAGTTTGCGGTTCTCTTTCCACAAAATTATTCATTACGCTCTACTGATGGTTATTTATCTCTCAACTAGATTTCCTTCCTTAGTTGCCTAATACAAACGGTGGAAACTTAAGTCAAACATTGGTTTTTCTTAAATATAATTTAAAATACCTTTCTTTGGGAGACCTGATGAATTACACTCTACAGTTACACCCCAACAATTTGGAAAAAATATTGTTGTTATATATGTAACAAATCATAATGATCACAGTGATGATCACTTTTGCCTCCACAATCAAAATGCATAAATTATTCTCATGATGGTATCCATATGATCATTTGAATAAAACAATGTTTGCGACACGTTTCCATGGAAGAATTTCTTTGAATTTTGGATTAAAGGGAGTTCACCTCCCCTAAAAGCTTTCCCTGCTTGCGTTGATGTATTATTTACGCACGGGAACGCATATAATGTTGACATTATGGGTGATAAGTAGCCCCATCCTCTGTCCCAACAACACGTGCAGGGTGTGAATCAATTGCCGGGAACTCTCCCCCAATCATAAATCCCAGGCACCTCCTCCACAGCACATTCCATATTGACTTGGGTGTTCGCTTCAAACCTTCTGAACCGTGTTCAGAGCTGTTGGAATTCTCATTGAAAATACAGCACATTACATGTAGTTCGGTAGAGGCTCTTCAGTATCGGGTACTAACTTTTGAGAATCCTAATTTCAAAACCGCTTTTTCAGATTGATTGATTGATTGATTCCAAATTGTATTATTCTCCAAGTTATATATTATTCAAAGGAACCATTCTTAGAACATATAGAGAGATATTGTAGATCTTTGAAAAATGTGATTAATAAAATAATTAACAAATATGAATGAATCTTTTGAGTTGCCGAATTTGCAGTGGAATAACAAACAAAATTAAGAAGAAAAGGAGGAGGTTTTCCTGAATACCTACGATGCCACCCTAAAGGCATAAGGCACTCTTCACAGAAGTCTGTGTACATTATTTATAATGCCGCTATTTAAGTTGTTAGGTTAGTTTTCTACTTATGTTAAGTCACATTTCCTTCTCAAAAGCAGATAATAAAATAACCTGTTTTCACTCACATAAGACAATAAGTACTTAAAGTTGTAATTTCTTGACCAGTATTATCTATGTGTATTTGAACATCAGTTTTCAAATGCAAAGTGGCTTTATTAAATGGAAGTGGGTTTAAAAAGTGGTGGTCAGGGATTTAGCCCTTCACAGAAGACCAAGAGTAAGAGTATTTTCTAAAATGTTTCATAAAACCTCCAGAACTAAATTAAATTCACAACAGTTTTTAAATGTATTAATTCTTAACACCATTTGAGTAATTTTAATGATTGAAAATAAAGATGATTCTGATTCATACATGTTAAAAGTTATGAGATAGATGGACATTTTTAGGTGGAGATTTATATTTATTCAGGGTGTCATTAATTTTCTCAATTAAATAGGGTAAATAAACACTATTTGAGTAATTCATAATTTAACCATTGCATATTTAAATAGTAGTGCTATGCATTCATTAAATTAACTTTTTAAACTAGACCTCAGAATATTAGGGTTTGTAAATTGCTTTTATTAAATTAAATATTTTAGTTTTGCAATAAACCAAACTATATTAAACTGTTAATTGTAAAACCCGAATCAATTCTAACCTAATAAACTTCAGTCGAGTGGGTTAACTCCTATTACTTTTAATTGCTGTGAATCAATTGATACGATTGACTTCTGTGCGGTACATTCAGTGGATTTTGTTATTGTTCTCAAATTTCAATGCTTGAAGGTTTGTCATTTGCGGTTTGGTTGCGTTGACGGAGCTGTTTTAATAGTATTACTGATTTTAATATCAGGTAATGAATACAGTTGTATGTTTTGGAGTAGGAAAGTTCATGAGTTATAAAACATATGTGTTTGTGGACTCATGAATATTGAGTAATCTTTCGAAGATTCATGTCTCGGGGGGGAAATAGTGTTTGAAGTTTATATGTGGAAATCTTGTTTGGGTTAACATTCACATAACTATATATATTTAAACAATTTTTTTATGCTGTAGAACAATTGTTAAAACTTACTTGTAGGACTTATTAACGGCTGTACATTTTTTAATTTCGATAATATTCGGTTAAGGGTAACACATTTTTAATATTTACATTATATTATATAATCTATGTGTTTGTTTACCACTATGTTTGAAATAATAGTAAATAATACTTCTGTGGATGAACCAACAAACATAAATTGGGAAATCTAAATTCAGGTTTCATTAACTCCCTTTGCAATGATATCCAATGTTACAATTTGTCATAACAATAATTTAAACAGAGCAGCAGCAATTTTGTTATATTTAAATAATTTATTTGAAAAATATTATTTTAGTTGATTTGTTTGTTTTTATCTTAGATTTTACTCTTTTTAAAACTAGGAATGGAACAAATGAGCGGAGCGAGGTTATTATGATAAAATAAATAAATAATGCGCAATAAATTACAAAAAATATAAGTTTCAAAATATAACAAATTTGTTAAAATTTAACACAAACATAACCATATGTTCATCCATCAACTAATAGTATATTTCATCACTAGGACCAAAAGTGACACTTTTCGATACAAGCTCCAATTTAATGGCCGAGGTCGGAAAATGACCGAGGATTGAAAAGCCACTTTTGGTCCAAGTGGTGAACTATATTTTTCGTCGTACTGCAAACAATTTTAAGATAACGATTTAACAAAATCTAAATTATGAATAAAGTTGGCTTCAATTTTGATCCTTATATTCTAAACTAACAGCTGTTCCACAAATTTTCAATTTTTATAAGTTGAATAATTCGTTCAATTCTTCTTTAACAGCTAATAAGCTCGACCGAAACGTGTGTTATTTTGATGATTTTTTTGTCCTAGATGGAAAACATCATTAAAATGATACTTTTCAGTCGAAGTCATCAGCTGTTATTCGTAGGAGTAAAAAGAACAACTTAAGCATCTCAACACGTATTGAAAACACCGATTTTTGAAGCAGTATGACGAAAATTATATTCTATAACATTTGATTCTTCAATATATTTTCAGAGGCAAAAAGAGAAATTTGTACTGACCGTTTTTATCCCAAGATAAAACCTTTCTATAGTTTGTCCTAATGACCGTGCAAAGTTTGGTTGAGGTGTGCTCACCCGTTATTGCGTAATGCGATTTCAAAGTTTGCGTATGGCCGAACTCAGTGAGTTTTTTCCCACTCAATTACGTTACACCAAAAAGAAATACCAAGTAATTATAGTTGATTTTTGTTATTAGTACATTTCAGAAGAAAGAACTATAAACTACACTATTTTTATGAACAAAAGATATTGAAATTTTGTTTGTTATTTTTTAATTAACAGAGTTAAATTTGGACAATAGTGCTTTACACCTGGTTTTTGCTTAGAATTCAAGTATTTTGTGTGGGGCAGATTTATAGTGACTGCCCAGATGTTGAATTAGAGAAACTCAAAGTCTCTACAAACTAAGCGATCAATTTGCGGCTGTCTTAACCTTTTGTATCCCTACAAGCTCCTATCCCTGTGAACAGTTCTTAGTTCATTAATTGATGAACGTAAAACTAATTTCATGCAATAAATTATTTACATAGGAAGTGAAAAGCTATCTTATTTTGTGAGTAGCAAGAGGGTGAAAAATTGACTCTTATAATGAAAAAATAACTTATTGTGGTACTACCAGTATTTTTAGGATCATACAAGTGTTCGGGTCATAGCATAAATTAACCATTAAAAATATTGTCTATTGAGAATGCTACCAATACCACTTACCACTTAGTGTATTTAATAATTTTTCCTGGTTGTACTGTATTTGTTTTTGTGTAATTTTTTAACATGCTGGTAACAAGGTTTGAGATCTGGCAGTGTGTCTGACTAAGTAACATTTGAAAATTTAGTTAAAAATATAAGTTCTTAGGACGATAATAATAAACTAGCAGAGTGGGAGGTGGTTAATTGGCTGCTGAGCAGCAATGCCTCGCTTCGTTCAGTTATTGAGAGGTGGAAATGGCTTCGGTGTGGAGGTGGCTAATGGACGCTAATGTGTTGCAGGAGTTTGCCACCTTGACCAAGGAGCTAAACCAAGCCCGAGAGCAGTTGCTGGAGCGCGAAGAGGAAATCTCAGAGCTCAAGGCAGAGCGCAACAACACCAGGGTGAGATTCGTGGAGCACTTTAGCTGTAGCTTGTGTTATGTGATTTTACACCGCAATGTGGAAACGTTGTTAAATGATTAGAAGTAAATCTCCTTTGTTGGGATTTATATTGGATTGTTTTCTAATAAATGTGATGACGAATCGGTGAAATAATAGTCATCACCAGGTGCTGACTTAAAATGCAATGTTATGCAAAATACGTAATGGATTTTAAGATGCTTTAGTTTATCTGGAAATCGCTTATAATTCAGGGGTTGAATTTAAGTTTGTAAAGTGGTTTAATTAATTATTTCAAAAATAAAATCAATTTTGGACAATTTTAAAACATTCAGTCAGTTTTATGGATCAAAATATTGTTGTAGGAAATGGATGTCTGATGTTAAATTATTCTTATAATTTATCTTAAGTTACATGTCGAGTTAGATTTTGAAGGTAAGTTTTCAAAAAATCATCAAATTCTAAAATTTGTATTTATGCGCAGCATTCACCAAGGGGCCATGCATAAATTACATCACGCTATATTCAGCTCTTTTTGACCCCCCCCCCCGTGTCACGCTGCTCATTACTCCCCTCCTCCCCCCTGTCACGTCACACTTATTAATTATTATTGTGGCGCACGGTATTTCGTCACTGTAACTGGCGGTTTCACAGGCTTTAACTAATCGTGACGCGTCACACAGCCCTTGACACCCCCCCCCCCCCCCCGGGGGAGGCGTGACGTAATATTTGCATGGCCCCCAAGCTTTATTAGGAAAATACTTTATTTTATTTTAAAATGCAAAACAAAATTTATGGGGGAATAAAGTTAACCTTAATTTTCACGAGGTAACATGTGAAGGAAGATTTGGAGTTGTAAGTGTCAGTCACCTTACTTTTTCTCAAGTGACTCCAAATTAAAAAAAATTCGGCAATAGAAAACCCAAATAAGTAATTTGTTACTGTTTCCATGTGTACTGGAGTAAATTTCACCTTTTACAGCGCTGTTGCAAAAATAGTATTACGGGTACAGGCTTTCAGCTAGTACCGGGGGTTCACAAATTATAATTACTGTACAACTTTAAACGTGTGTAGAACATAAATTAATTCTAAGATTTTAGTGAGGTTTGTTTTTCCATATTTGCATAGCTTTTACTTATTTATTTCTTCATTCCATAACTATATAATTCACATTTTCTTCAAAATGAAGGTGAGGTGTATTTTATGTTCATTACTAGACTAAGAGATTTGATGTTCAAGTTCAAAAAAATTTTGGAACCTTATACAACAGGGAACATCTTTATAGGCCCTCCATTCAATGTGGGAATAATGAATTCATGGAGACGGGAAGTGTACTCCACCAAATAAAACAGTACTTGTAGAATCGAGACACACATCTCAACCTCCCTTTATGAGAAATACTGTTTAAAAAATATACTTACAAAATTAAGTAAAAGTATAACATAATGAAAATGTAAAAAAAAACTATAGAACACATGAAAAAAATCAAATCCCACAAAAAAGCAATTTTATATTACTTTCCAAACATTTTTTAAAGTTTTAAATGTATCTTGTGGGCACCTGGTACAATGCATTATACAAAATAATGTTTTAATGAAACTTTTAAGTAGTGTTTATTGCTGGATATGTGCTTTATAGATATAAAGGTCAAACTGTTTTCAAAAGGGGTTTTAACTTTTTTATAGATATCTTAAATACCTTCACAAATTACTGAATCGGTTATTGCTACTTTTGTGAGTAAATATTTATATTCTACTTCAAAACATATAAAAATATAGAAAACAAAATTCGGTCTCTGGGTTACAATTGGTCACAATGACTTGGTCTATGGTGAGAGTTTCGTGTATTAGGTTTGGTCTGCTGAGAACTCCCGGCGACCCGAATTCCGGACCGTCGGTAGCCAACGTGTTAACCTCCCTTTATGAGAAATACTGTTTAAAAAATATAGTTACAAAATCAAGTAAAAGTATAACATAATGCAAATGTAAAATACCCCCGTAGCAGCAAACCTGCGTACTCAGCGAATTTACAATGCATATATATGTATCTCAATACCACATAAACCCACATACCAAGGTTCATCAATATACATTCATAGATAAACGATTTATGACATTTCAATTATTCTCCATAAGAATAACATAGCAGCTGAGTATGCAGGATTGCTGAAGCAAGGAACACAAAAAATGGGGTTTTATACAAATATCAATATAACTCATGTAGGTAAAGCCACGTACCAAATTTCATTAATTTATTTTCATAATGAAGGCAGATAACACGTTACTTATTCTCCATAAGAATAACATGGGGCTGAGTACGCATGTTTGCTGGTACGAGAGCCTTGGGTAAAAAAGTGTCTTTTTGAGCAAATATCAATGATCCACAACCAGATAAAGCTGTATACCAAGTTTCGTCAGTATAGGTTCATAAATAAGCGAGATATAAAATTTATATTTTTCTCCATAAGAATAACATTAGACAACGTACTGTGTTTAGCACTTTCAATATCTCGGTAACCAATTGACGTAGAGAAATGATCAAAATACCAAATTGTGTGTTTTTTTAAGCTGAATCCAATGGGAAAAAATAAAATTTGACTATTTCCAAAATTATATGTAAAAAATTCAAAAAACCCATTTTTGGGGTACAAAACCCCCCCAAAATACCCCTTCGGGTAGAGCGATCTGGCTGGTTTTCGAACTTAAAGTCATAAATGTTGCTTTACACGTTTATACCAAATGTAATCAAAATTGGATAATTTTTACGAGAGTTATCGTGCTCACGGACACATATATATATATATATATATATATATATATATATATATATATATATATATATACAGTTTCGAACGAATGGTGTTTTTGGGGTCTGGGGACCTCAAAACAAAAAGTTATCATGGTCCCGGGCCTATGTCTTACCATGCCGACTACGGTAATAGCTTCTTCCCTATAGGGGAAATTCGCTAAAAAACTATAGAACACATGATTAAAAAAAATCAAATCCCACAAAAAAGCAATTTTATTTTACTTTCCAAACATTTTTACTTTCTCTCTCTATACATAGTATATGGAGAAAGTATTGTTTTCGTCAAAATTTTTGAATTTGAGTTGTTAGTGGAAATATTCGTTTTGGTGCTTCCTGAACCCAAAATACCCCCGTAGCAGCAAACCTGCGTACTAAGCGAATTTCCAATGCATATATATTTATCTTAATACCACATAAAGCCACATACCAATTTTCATCAATATACATTCATAAATAAACGATTTATGACATTTTAATTATTCTCCATAAGAATAACATGGCGGCTGAGTATGCAGGTTTGCTGAAGCAAGGAACACAAAAAAAGGGGTTTTATCCAAATATCAATATAACTCATGTAGGTAAAGCCATATACCAAATTTCATTAATTTATTTTCATAATGAAGGCAGATAACACGTTACTTATTCTCCATAAGAATAACATGGGGCTGAGTACGCAGGTTTGCTGCTACGGGAGCCATTGGTAAAAAATTTTGTTTGAGCAAATATCAATGGTCCACAACCAGATGAAGCCGTATACCAAGTTTCGTCAGTATACGTTCATAAATAAGCGAGATATAAAATTTTTATTTTCCTCCATAAGAATAACATTAGACAACGTACTGTGTTTAGCACTTTCAATATCTCGGTAACCAATTGACGTAGAGAAATGATCAAAATACCAAATTGTGTGTTTTTTTAAGCTGAATCCAATGGTAAAAACTAAAATTTGACTATTTCCAAAACTATATGTAAAAAATTCGAAAAACCCATTTTTGGGGTACAAAACCCCCCCAAAATACCCTTTTGGATAGAGCAATCTGGCTGGTTTTCGAAGTTAAAGTCATAAATGTTGCTTTTCACGTTTATACCAAATTTCATCAAAATCGGATAATTTTTACGAGAGTTATCGTGCTCACGGACACATATATATATATATATATATATATACAGTTTCAAACGAATGTTGTTTTTGGGGTCTGGGGACCTCAAAACGAAAAGTTATCATGGTCCCGGGCCTAGGTCTTACCATGCCGACTACGGTAATAGCTTCTTCCCTATAGGGGAAATTCGCTAAAAGTGGTTTTTACGTGGTGTGTGTGTGTGTGTGTGTGTGTGTGTGTGTGTGTGTGTGTGTGTGTGTATGTGTGTGTGTGTGTGTGTGTGTGTGTGTGTGTGTGTGTGTGTGTGTGTGTGTGTGTGTGTTTCATTTTTTTGAATTTTTGATATTTAAGGGTAATTATCCCCCAAAAACCGCCAAAAAACATGAAAAATCGAAATTTCTCAAAAATGGCTCTAACGATTTTGATTAAACTTTAGTCGTTTGTAGAACTTTAGTTTTCCAACAACATTACACCACCCGCATTCTTGTAAAAATTCGGGTTCAGAAATTACAGGACTTAAAACATTAAAAAATCAGTTTTTTGGATTTTTCATAAAATGACATAAATATAAACAAATATTACTATTCACCATTAAAAAGAGATCAAAATACTAAATAATTTTGTATTTTGAATTACTATTCTACGATTGCTGGTTTCGGAGAAAATCGAAATTTTAATTTTGCGGTAAACGCAGTACGTTGTCCAATGTTATTCTTATGGGGAACAAAAAAATACTATTTCTCTCTTATTTACTGGTCAATTTCATTCAAACTTGATATGCTTGTCAAGTTAGCATTGACCAACAGAGGAAATTCGAAATATGTTGCCCCTTAATAACCCTGCGGGAGGGAGAAGGGGGCATTTCCCCTCTTAAAACCACGAGTGTAGCAATGGATCCTGTAGTGCTTCCAAAGCAGGGATTTGGGTGGATGTTTTTTAAAACAACTTGTTTACAAGATTTTCTGTACATTCGACCGTGCTTTGTATTCTATATTTAGTAAATAAAAAGTAATTTATTCATTAAAGTTGGGCTAAAAGGGAGAAAGTATGTGTCAGATTCCTGATACCGTTTATTAAAGTTTTAAATGTATCTTGTGGGCACCTGGTACAATGAATTATACAAAATAATGTTTTAATGAAACTTGTAAGTAGTTGTTTTTATTGCTGGATATGTGCTTTATAGATATAAAGGTCAAACTGTTTTCAAAAGGGGTTTTAACTTTTTTATAGATATCCTAAATACCTTCACAAATTATTGAATCGGTAGTAAAACATGTTTCGACTTGTTCTACTCAACGTGTTTGTCGATTTATGGCCATGAATCAATTGACGTAATAAGGCCAAGCCAGTGTCAGCTTTATTTGGCCTCAAATGTCGAGAGACGCCGCTTTACATCAGAATCGCTCTGATCCTACATGTTCCACTCTCTGGTTCATGAATATTTAAAAATAGTTATTCTGGGCTATGATTCTTTCACTTGCCTGTTGAATAGGAGCTCCTCGTAGCACAGTAATAGTGCTTCGCACTAGTCTCCTTGGGTTGATCGCTTAATGTCAAGTAATTATGCTCCTCAGTGGTTATAAAAAAGAAGTTGCAGCTTGACATTTCTTGGCTCATTTTAATGATTGATATAAATTATCATAAGTACCTTTTTTGGTATAGTATTCAAACATTTTATAAACAACATTGATATTAAGAATCTAAAACGTAGGTAATATTTTGTTTGGGTAGGTTGTTCATTTTGCCTTGACATATTTTTTATTGTGAGTGTAGTGTCCTGCTTCTCTTATTGTTGTCCCATTTTAAAGAGATCTTGAATGGCTTTAAACGTAGTTTGAAGAATGACACGACATTTAAATATATAAAAATTAACTATATGACACGATTATTTAAAGAAGAAGTTCAAATTTATCTGCGTAAAAGAAGCAAAATCAAAAATCAAAGTTTTTTAAAAGTAAAAACTATGTGTTTTGGAAATGTATATTAATTTCTTGATTTTCATTCAGCGATTTTCAGCTTCTATAACTAGCCTATTATTTTGTACACATATTTGGTATCAATCAAAAGCTTTTGATCTCTGAATGTGCCTTTTGGGGTTTTTAAAAACATCCACTCTCAGGGCTCTGCCCCATGGGTTTTCAAAACACCTGGTCCCTATGCGTACAAGATCCCTGTATGGAGAGCATGACAACAGGACAGTTTATAGTCTTAGAGAAAGAAATTAATCACGCTACTAGTAACTTAGTATGCCTAGAGTTTGATTGCAATTTTACGTAACGTAAGAGAAATAAATTCCTCTTAAAACTGCAGTATATCTCTTTTTGGTGGATTTCTACATTTTCTATGTTGAATGTTGCATTTTTTCTCTCTTGAGTCAAAAGTAACTTTAAAAAAAATTGCCTCAGACATTCAAATAAAAGTTAGCTAGAGCTATGAGCTTTCTAACAATACCATTACCAGTATTTTTACGCACATTTTCCATCCAAAACATTTCAGAATAACCCTTTCACTTGTCCCCCACACATTATGATAATGCAGTCAAGAGACTTATTACTGATATCGAGGAGACGGACGCATTGTGACGGAGTGAGGGCTTGCTTTTTAAAAGGTTCCAATCTCGCACGTAAGCTGGTTTGTTGTTAGTAACAGACACAAATGACAAACTCACGTGACCCGAGGTCTCAACGATACTACTTAAAAGTTCAGCTGTTGTTAGTAATGTACCTTTGCAAATACCTTTATAATAGATTAGTTTACCATAAATTTCACAAAAACATTAAAAGAGTTATTATTTAATGATTTATTATTATTTTTTGTTTGATTATTTAATGGTTTTTGTAAATTAAAAAATGTGGAGAAGGAGTGTCAAAGCTTACTGCTTGTATGTTTATCATGGTTGCTAATGTGCCCTCAGCCCTCAGTAATGTTCGCCACTCAGTGAAGGACAACAGATAAGGAAGAGGGAGCTGGAGCTAGTTGGTCCCTCTCTGGTATTGATACCTTGTCAAACACATGTGACCACTGTGTCCACACTCTTTGTCACTTCTCTCTATTGTTTCCTCAGTATCAGTTGGGACCTGCAAATTTTGTTATTAATGTGCTTCAAACTGAATTATAAATTAAAATAACTTCCATAGATTTTTTGTTAGCGAATTTCCCCTATAGGGAAGAAGCTATTACCGTAGTTGGCATGGTAAGACCTAGGTCCGGGACCATGATAACTTTTCGTTTTGAGGTCCCCAGACCCCGAAAACACCATTAGTTCAAAAGAACATAAATTAATAGAACTTGGTATGTGGCTTTACCTAGTTGAGTTATATTGATATTTGTATAAAAACCCATTTTTAGTGTTCCTTATTTCAGCAAACCTGCATACTCAGCCGCCATGTTATTCTTATAGAGAATAATTAAAATGTCATAAATCGTTTATTTATGAATGTATATTGATGAAACTTGGTATGTGGCTTTATGTGGTAACAAGATAAATTAATATGAATTGGAAATTCGCTGAGTATGCAGGTTTGCTGCTACGGGGGTATTTTTATATAACAGAAGGACAAAATATTGCCTTATCCCCTCCCTTCCTCCCCTTCTCTTTGTTTTGAATTTTAAATACTTCATGTGATAGAAAGAATAGAAAATAGTTTAATGAGCCTTTATAGAGATGTACAGTATACTATTTCGAAATTGCAAATAAGTAAAAAATAAGTGCTTTTATTTCAATATATATTTATCATTTATCTTTTGAGGAACTTGAAAAACTAAAACAAAGCTTTTTATTTTATATTGCTCTCAAGCAGATTTGTTACAAAATCATTCAAATTCATTTCAACTACATTGATAAGTGTTGTTTTATTAAATTAAAATCCACTTCTGTAGATGGAATGAGTTGGTAATCGACAGAACTACAATCACCTCAATTCCCCGAGGGTTGGAGTTATTGCTGTGGTTCTATGTTCTCTATGACTTACAGCAGAAGTAATAGGTTCTCTCTCATCCAGTGTGAAAACCAATGAGTAGGCTTAGAGTAATTTATATGGAAATCAACCTCGCAGTCATTGGGTTTGGAATCATCAATTGAAGAATGGATTGTAATTTTGATTAGTGTTTACGAGCATATAAGACTTCTACCAGCACTAGTTTGGTGTACTTTTTCAAATTTCAAATAAATACAGGAGTTTTATAATTCATGAAAAGTCATACTTTCACAGTGTTTTATTAAATTACTAAAGAGTATTCACAATTTTATTTTTCGAATGTAAACATTTTTTAATACTACCATAAATTCCTCAAAATAATGTTAGAAGGATTACCCCATGTATTTTTAACTAGTTCCTGTTGCTAAGGTAAATTAGAAATATATTCTAGCTAATCCTCTGCTTTTGTTATTCTTCAAATTATGTAGTTATTGCACAAGCCTTCTCATCCTATAAAGTAAATTTGTCCTGATACTGCTTTCATTCCATGTCCTCTTCAATCTGTATAGTACTTTATTTTGTTGTATAACTAATCTTTATATAATTCTGTAAGCGAAATTGTTAAGTCAAAATTGTGGGAGTTTGGCAAATTGCAGGATGGTACAAGATAGCTTAAATTAAAGGTCTCGATTCCAGGGACTCGGGAAAAATATCAGTATTTCTGAAAAGTTACCAGCAAACGAGAAATAACTTAAAACATTCCCCATAAGAAAAGCATGGAGATTAAAAAAGATCTGCTTTGTTTACATTTCAACATGTGATTGTTTATTGTTTATTCAGTCAGTTACATAACGTCATATTTATATGACAGGTAACAGTAAGTAGGTAATACATAAATTTGGTCTTAATATTAACAAATTCAAAATAATAATTCAAATTAACAATATGACATGTAAAGTAAATGTAAATTTAATTATAATACAATTTTACTACTGTTAATTGCCATTTAAAAAAGTGTCTACTTTGTTTACAAATTGACTTCGTGTTCCTACGTTTATCATTTTATTTTCCTCAACATGTAAATAGTAACAAAATCAGACGAGGCAGAGTATTAGAGCAAGGTTAGGGGCTATGGCCCCTTCAAGCCACTAGTTTAAAACTAAATTCCCATTGGGAATAAGCTTTTTCTTTCAGTGTGTTGCAAAATTGCTAAATGTGAAGTTCTTTTTAGCGAATTTCCCCTATAGGGAAGAAGTTATTACCGTAGGTCTCATGGTAAGACTTAAGCCCGAGACCATGATAATTTTTTGTTTTGAGGTCCCCAGGTGCCAAAAACACAATTCGTTCAAATTGATATATATATGTATATGTAACTATACATTATATATATATAATATAATTATACTATACATTATATATATGACTAATTTCGAAAACCAGAAAAACCGGACCATGGGAAGGGGGGTTTATCATTCATCACCATCATCATTGTTGCGGATTAGGAAACCCCAGCATAGCTGCTAGTCAAATCTTCCACAAGCGGGAATATTGCCCAGGTTACCGGAAAGATAGGATATAGCAGGAAAGGAAAGGTGGGTTGGGACGGCAGCCAAATAGACCCTTCAAAGGGCCAACTCCCGTGCCCCTCTGACAGCTGGGTTGAGGCTCTCAAACAGGGAACCCGCATTCTGCCCTCCAACTGGTCAACTCAACTGGCAGGGTATCCATGTACAACAGCCAGGGACCATCCATTCTCAGGTTGGCAGGTGGGGACCAAATCCGGACATTCTGTCCCTAGCCGCTGCAAATGGAGGGACCAAAGGTGAAAGGGAAGTTTGTCATAATGGACAGCCAAAAGACTTACCATATGTAATGACAACTTCATTTGCTGTACCCAGTGTCAGCTTCAAAACTGGTATAGACCAGTTTTAAGGTACTCCTGGGACGGGAAGGGGGGTTTATGGGGGTTTTAAATTGTCCAATAGTCAGTTTTTTGCATTTTCACCCTTAAATGTTTAAAAAACTTAATTTTGGTTTTGACCATGTTATAGAGCTTAAAAAAACAAATAATGTAGTATTTTGAATTATTAACCTAGGTTAAGTGGTTACGGAGAAAATCCAAATAACTTACTCATAAAATCTCCCATGTTAATCTTATGGGAAAATGGTTTTTGGCTTTTCCCCAGTTCATTTTAATGCAAACTTCACATTTGCTTTTACCAATCAGTTCAGCTCTACAAAACAATAATTTTGGTGTTTAATTTGTGATTTAAATTCTATTTATATTTGCATAAAAACCAACTGTTAGCAAACCTACGTACTCATCACCAATGTTATTCTTATGGAGAACAATTCAAATTGTATATATCGCTTATTATATGTGAATATATTTTTATAAAACATAGTATGTGGCTTTATGTGGTATTAATACATATATTATGCATTGGAAATTCGCTGAGAACGCAGGTTTGCTGCGACGGGGGTATTTGTCAATTCTGAAAAAATAGGCAATGTTTTAATTCAAAGAGGCGCTGTTGAAAATTAATACGTAAGAATGTACATAAGAATAACTACAGGGCCTTTTTTTAAACAGGAATTTTCGAAGAACTTTTGCAAGAGAGAAGGAACAAACAATGTGAGTAAGCATACCGTTCCTAGTAGCTTGGGGCAGCTAACACCAAGGGGTGGGAAGCAGCAACTATCTATTTTAACTCTCACATTTCGTTGCGTTTCTCGAGCACAAGTTTTTTTACAAGTCCTCTTTTCAAGCGGTCCAGCTACTGTATACTTTATTCGAGTAGCAGCTCTAGGCAGTTTTATGGACAGTAATGATCCTGACGTTTGGTTACAGCTGCTGCTGGAACACCTGGAGTGTTTGGTATCGAGGCACGAGAGGTCGCTGAGGATGACAGTGGTCAAGAGGCAAGCGGCCGCTCAGTCGGGCGTCTCCAGTGAGGTGGAGGTTCTGAAGGCGCTCAAAAGCCTGTTCGAACATCACAAGGCTCTAGATGAGAAGGTGAGTTGGGTTAATAAGTGGTTTTGTGACGTAATAGTTGTACTTGTCAACAAACTATGTGGCAAAATCACCTTATCAAGAGGGGTGGGGGGATGCCCCGTTTCTTATTTACCCCATTGGTAGGGATGGGGGGTTGCCCCGTGTCTATTTACCCCATGTGATTTTTTTAGTAGGGATGGGGAATGTCCTGAGTATGTTTTCCCCATCAGTAAGGATTGGGAATGTCCCGTGTATATTTACCCCATTTTTAGGTGTAGGGAATGACCCGTTTCTATTTACCCTATCAGTGGGGGTGGGGGATGGAACCCCACGTCTATTCCCCATGTCTATTTACCTTATCAGTAAGGGCGGGGGACACCACATGTCTATTTACTCCATCAGTGGGGGTGGGAAAATGCTCTGTGTCTATTTACTCCATCAGTAGGGATGGGAAGATGCCCCAGGTCTACTTATCCCAAAAGTATAGGTGGGGGATGCCCTGTCGTCATTTACCCCTGTTACATTGCTGTCATTAGTTTTTTCTTTGCTTGTCCTCAGGTCTTGGTTATATATATGTCATATTATTATACCAGTTTTTTAATAATGTTTTGAAAGTTGTCATCATAAAGCATTCGGATGGAATTATAACTTGATATGAAATATATCTCAAACGTTTTGGTTTCCCAGTAACTTAACTAGGCCTGTAATTGTATTATATGTTTAAGTCATTAAACTTGGTTTATAAAAATAATTTGCAAGATTTATGCTTTTATATTTGTTTATATAGTTTACTATCTCAAATACAAAAATAAATAAATTTAATCCATCAAAGAGTTAGAGCTTGGCATAAATTTTGTCCTATGCAAATTGTATGTTTTTTTCTCAATCTAGCCAACAACAAAAATAATGCTCTTATAACCAACATACCGATGTATCACATATTGTTAAGAGTCTGACATTTTATTATTAGCCTAAACCTCAGAGATAAGATGCAGCCCGGGTTTTATTCAGCTGCAGTTCATTCAATCTGTGCAGATGCATACCTTTCTGTTATTCTAGCTCACATAATGGTGCCGACATGAAAACTTTGCCACAAAAGATTGTATATCTTTTGCCGTACTTTTTATTCTTTCTACTTCTACATTTGCCGAACATTATGTCAAAATACTGTTTAATATGTTTTTTTTTAAATGGAATCCACTGTTTGGTGACCGTAATACATTCTCGAAGCAATTTTTTCAGTGCAGTATTTTTGCATATTTTTCTACTTATACAAATAAAGTATTTTTTTGTAAAAAAATAAATAAATCAAACAGATTTGTTTTCAGAGCTGAGAAAAATATTCCACCGTAATATCTTCAGATAAAAGTGAGAAACAGGCATTTTTGTTCAATATGTATTGGAAGAGGGACCAGGGATCGAGGGTGTTGGAAGGGAACAAGACTTTAATTAGTGGGCTCCCTGCGCGGTGAATGAACATAGCTGTACACTGTACAGCGATCTTCGGGGAGGGTGATCAAAGTTGGATAGCTCCGACAATCCCCTCCATCGCGTCTTGGCTGCTAGATTGATTGGAATCTTCACTTTAGCGAGAAAAAATATTGAAAGATCTCCTATCAAGGGAAGTAATAAAGTGCTCACTCCATATTGCAGTTTAGAACCTGTTGTCAAAACTTGTTGCGATGTTCATTTTACTATAAATTAAGTACGTTCCTCTGGGTTTGGTTCGAAAAATTTCTTTAATTTACCTTAAACTGATGATTTACTGAAACTCCAACCACTCAATTCAAATGGCTTACAGTATATCAAATCAGAAAAATGATGTAAATGTGCTGAAATTCAGCTAGTTGAACGTTTTAGTAACGTCAGGAGAATCAATGTTTGGCAGTAAAGAATAAATTTGTTGAATATAAAGATTTTTTGGCTGTAAAGAATCAATTGTTTAATAAATATAAATGATACCTTGCAGTGAGAATCAGTTTCTTTAAATATAATGAAATAATTACAAAAAATATAATTATGAAGAACAAACAATTACTTTGAATTTCCAGAAAGTTGTATAATAGCTACTGACTGCAATAATGTTATTTTTCTATTATATACTATACATTTTTACCTTCTTCTAAAATCTATTTTGATTATATATATATATATATATATATATATATATATATATATAGGTTTATTGGAGTTCTTTTGCAGTTAAAAAATGACTACTTCATAAAGAAATATAAATGATTGGTAAATTCTCTATGGCAAGAGACATGCTGATTTTTTCTTCTTTAACAAAACTGCAAAAATTAACTTCAAACTTAGCTGATATTTACAAAACTTAACACTATAGTATTGCCCTCGAGTATTGTTAAGGAATTTTTTGTTTAATTGTTGGAATTGGAATTTTTAGACAAAACTAAGCGTGTGCCACCAGAAAACTTTCATACATTTGGGTTTGAGATTAAACAAAGATTATCAAACCAGCTTAACCAGTGTTATCTTCACAACAGCGTTACTCAGTGTTGCCCACATTACCTTTGCAAAGGAGAGCAATACATCTCGAGGTGGTTCTAGACCGCAGATCGCAGTAATGTATTGTAATAGATGCACATGTAGCATGTCCCTGCCCACAGTCAGACGGTGACAACACGAACGTGAGAAACTCGTGTAACTCTGCCCACTTGGGGTCTGCGCCTCACTGTTAAAACTTTTGATGAATGAACTTCTCCAGCAAGCACTTAACAAGAACCACTATCCTGACCTCCTTTACATTAAAAACCCAATTTGAGTCTGTCTCTTGGAGTTGTAAAACATGTTGATTCATCACTCTTGATTTCCAGCATCTTTTTTTTTTATTTAGGCTGCTTAAATTGTTGACATCTTTACAAAGATTCTACCATCGAACAACTCCCAACAGGTTTTGTCATAAATCTTATAATGTGCGTATTACAATCTATTTCGTAGAATTATGATATGAAACACCATAAACACAAATCAACCTAAAAGAGAGATCATGAGCTCTTGCTGGTTCATGCGTCATAAATGTATTCATAAAGAGAAAAAGTTTTCACAAAAACGTAAATTAGCTGCGGGAGGTTGGCCGTTAATAACCATCATTTATCAACACATTACCATCGAGGGTGGCGCCATATTAGTGGAGTTCTCTCTTTTAAGGGCAACCGGGCTTCATATGGTTTTAAAATAAGCTAATTTTCATTTACAGTCAGAATTGTCTGCAATTAAGGCATTTATTCATTTTTGTACATCGTAATTTTGAAAGCAATGTGATATGAAAATCTACCAAATTAGAAAATAATTCTTCTTGTACAACCAACAATCTGGTCTTCCAATAATGTTTTATCCTTGCCAGTCTGTCATTATAATGACAATCTGCTGTAGCCAGTAATTGTCCACCGAATACATTACAAGTACCTCATAAAATTTGCATGACAGTCCCCAATGTTGTTTTCTAGAAAACGTGATTTGTTTACATAAACAAAATCATAATCTCATTTAAGCTTTAAATGTAAATGAATTCAATTAATTTTGATGGACTAATCGTTGGCTAACACGTAGCAAGTGACTGCGTGACTGACGTTATTGCTTTGTGTTTAGTGACACACGTCCTGTTAAATTAGAGCCACACTCGTCCGGTTTTAATTATTCACTACGATTTTTTATAGAACAGTGTTCACAGTAAGTTGGAGATTATTAAACAAATACTGTTGTAGATAGTTGATGGTTTTGTAATAACATGTACGATACAATGGGACTGAACTGAGCTAAGATGACAAAAGTGTCCACAGTAAGTTGGAGATTATTAAACAAATACTGCTGTAGATAGTTGATGGTTTTGTAATAACATGTACGATACAATGGGACTGAACTGAGCTGACAAAAGTGTTCACAGTAAGTTGGAGATTATTAAACAAATACTGCTGTAGATAGTTGATGGTTTTGTAATAACATGTACGATACAATGGGACTGAACCGAGCTAAGATGACAAAAGTGTCCACAGTAAGTTGGAGATTATTAAACAAATACTGTTGTAGATAGTTGATGGTTTTGTAATAACATGTACGATACAATGGGACTGAACTGAGCTAAGATGACAAATAAACCAAATGGGTGGGGCAGTAGCAAGAATCAGCACTAATAAATTAATAATAGTAAATAATATAATTATTGTAATTCAAATCCTCGTACAGTAATATTTTAATGACTGTTAGTTACTTGATGTAATTATAAATGTAAAGGTGTTTTGTGAAACTTATTTAAAAATATGAATTAAAACTCATTGAGGTCTCAATGAAAAGGAAAATTCAAAACAATCTTTAAAAAGACTAATTCCTTTAAAATCAAACCCCAAAGTAGGATGTACAGCAATACACGTGCTTAGTTACGACAGTAAGTGGTTAAGATATGTTTTTGGCTTTAAAAAGGTTTAGGTTTAAAAAAAAAAAGTTTATAAAATATATTGAAATTATTCAGGGAGAAATTACTTAAACTAATACTATTCTGCATGTTTTACAAAAAGAAAATGTTTCTGAGTTGTCTTTTGCCCTCCCCCTATATAATCTTGAACGGAATATGGTCTTCTCCCTCCAAACAAAAAAATTACAAAGTATGCTACTAGATTTTTTTCTGTATGTATTATTGAGTCTTGTGTGCATATACATGTTGCTATTAGCGCAAATGGTAGACAGACAGTACATAGAAGTTATGCAAATTATCAATCATCATATTCAGTTCTGTATCTAGAGACTCGTAAATGCAGTGTTAATCGTAAATATTGCCTTCAGAACAATGTCAGTTGGCTCCCCTGTTAATTACATATTTGCATTCATTATTGAAAATATAACAGTGAACTTAAACATTTTGGTGATTAGCCCCTGAACTGGAATTGAACTTAAAATATGGTTTTACAATACCTGTTCTGCCCAGTTCATATGAGTAGTCGCAGTTTCGACATTAATATGTCTTCATCAGATCTTCCATTTATAAAACACAGCTAATTTTTAATAAAAACTTTGCCAAAATGTTAAATTTTAACAACAAAAAACTTAAATTTTAATAAAAAACAACTGACACATAATAAATTTAAATATAAAAAACGCAACAAATTTAGACATGGACAAGGACACTTCTTGCATGCTGGCCAGCAGGAAACAGACTGATTATTTATCTCTTGTCATGTGTCCTCAAAGTGAACTTTTGAGTTCTTATCACTGAAGTCTGGTACCATTGTTTCCTTGGCTATTCTTGATAATTGTATTAAATAAAGAATGAGAACTGAATTTTATTTAAATGAGTTGTGTTTTATACATGGAAGATCTCATGATGACATATTAATGTCGAAACTGCAGTAATCTCATGATTATTAATATGAACTGGACAGAACAGGTATTGTAAAACCATAACAATGAAATTACTATGGATGAATATCAAAAACTGCTTTAAATCAATTGCTCTCAGTGATGAAGTAAATAAATCTTAAATTTCTTACAGATGAATTACTCGTGATTCTGAACTTGGCCAACTTGGATGGAAAGGTTCCAGTAGGAAAAGTGTAAATCAAATTTATTAAGTTCGACTCAGCTGCTTTAGCTGAATTCTTTTGGTTTAACAATGTATACATTATAAAGTTGATATTTCCATTTATGGAACAGTGTTTTACAAAATTATATATATATTGGTTTTGGACAAAAGTTGGAATTTAGTGTTAGAACACTCATGGAAGTTAGGGCTACATTTGTTACTACTCACTGTAAGGCCTAACTCAATAAGAGCTTCATCCCGGGCACTTTGCGTTATTGAATTAGCCTGGAATGACCCTAACAATGTTTCTTTTGACCTGCAGCTCCATGTGTTTAGTAGGCTTCAAATTTAAAGTTTGCCAAGTGAATGAGGTTCCCCTAGTTTTAGCTAGAATGTTTATTTGGTAGGTTCTTGTGTATTTTGTCCTGTTCAATAGTATGTCTAGTTTATCAATCATAATGAGTAAAAATACATGTTTCAAATCAATATTTCTGCTCACCAATGTCACTAAGAGAAAATCTTAGCCTCCCCTGTGCCGGGAGCTACAATAGGGTTGTGAAATACCTATCGGTACCATTGCCTTTGTCACTGGGTGGGCAGGGCAGTGGCATCGGGATGGTCAGTTATTCTCAAACTCCGTATGGGACAGAGAGACATCCTCTCATGTAATTCATTCATAGTTTTCTCTTAGCTCATTCATAGTTTAATGTAGTTCGATATAGTTCAATCACTTTTATAAATACAGTCCACTTTATAGTTTTTCACATTACATAATTAAATATCAGTTATTTACTCAAATGTATTATTTTATTTTCTAATTCCAAAACTTTGACATAATCACGCCGCAACAGTCCTATGATGAAATTTAGTTTGCAAAATGTTGCTTTAATATTGGGCAATAGCATTGATCGTAAAGGTTTTCAGTTTTACTATTGTTTTAAGGTAGTGGCTTTTGCAATAGTTGTTCTTATTCCAGTTTTATAAGACCTTGAGAATTCTTTTGTTTTAAAAAACATATGTTTAAATTCTCCAATTGATTTTCTAGTACTAAATTGTATTGTTGTAATCCTAGAAGTAATTCTTTGTTGAATCTTTACACCACTATTTATCTTATTATAACTTTTTAACCAGACGGATTAAACATAATATAAAAAATGAGTGTCCAACAATTATAAGCACCCAGTTCTCTCCTTCTCCCATTTAGGAAATGGCCACCCTTCCCACCGTCATACCCACCACAAGAATGAACTGTATTTTAACTTTTACTGATCTAATGAGAAACTTTTTAAATAATAAAAGTTAGTAGTAAATTATAGAGCATACTTTGTAACTGGCACTAACCACAACACTAAAAAATTCTGAGAGCCAACTTCACTGTTCACAACAAACCTAATGATAGGCAACTTAACTTTTCTTCAAATTAATTTGTTTTTGTTTTATGTCTTTCTATGCCATTGGCATTCTTTTTTATAGGGAATGGTCCAAACCATGGTCTTGTTACTATCTAAGGTCAACCTTTTCTTAAAAACTATAATTTATTATGTTCAGTGACATATGGCAGTGTACCAAACCATACAGTGTACAGTGTATACGGTGTTGATTATGGTACAACGTACCAAACCTTTATAAAATTTTAAGTTTTTGCTTTGGTTCGGTTGGGTTGGGGTTTTTTGCCTTTGGTTGGGTGGAGGGATTTCAAGTATTTCAATTATACTTCTTAAAAAAATTATCTACTAGGATAATTAGTTCGGAACAATATTTATACCATGTGTTTGAGAAAGACTTCTTTCTTTAAGTATTCAAAGTTAGAAAGGGAAAGAAAATACTTGCTTGTAAAGAAACTTTTTTGATATCTTAAAAGATAGTTAACAAACTATTCTTCATAAAGATATTTCCTGGGGGTTGATGAAGCCACTTCCTTCACATTTCTGTGCATCAGCATTTATATATTCCTCTGTTTTACTTTTATATCATTACAAGGCTATCATTACTGATTATTATTTACTGTGAATTAAAATAGAGCACAGAAAAAAACTGTTTAACATAAATAGTAAGATACATTTTTTTTCATCTTTTGTATCAGAATTATGAACTTTATTGTTATTATAAACAGTACTTGGGGACCGAGCTTTGCTCGGGGGAAGACCAGTTAGTTTGTTTAGATGACTTGGAGTAATATTTCACCACTTCCCGCTACTGATATTCAGATTTGTATAACTCATTTTCCTCTTTTCTACATTTTGAAGGTCACTCCAGTTGTTATTTATAGCTCAATGTCCCTTTGATTTATTTTACTACTCTATATATGCAATATTCACTCAAATCTCTTAATCTCTGCTCTCAGGAAATCACATGTTAATAATCATAAACAACATGAGTATTACTTTGAAAGTTCCCAGGTTGATTATGAGCAGCTGTTACAATTGTTTTGTTTTGATTTGAAACTCCATAAGCCCAATGTTAATTTTTTTAACTTTTCATTTTAGTTTGTTTACATTATTTGATTTTTCCTGGGGATGAGGCCTGTCTAGAAATTATTTTTATCCCAGAAATTAGTTATTTCGAACATTTGAAGGAAATCGTTGGAGCTGTTTTTGAGATCAGTGTCGCAAGCAAGCAAACATACAAGCAAACCTTACTCATATTAGAGTATAGGATTACAAGAATGTATTGATATCGTCAGCTAGTAAATATACCTATAACAAACACAATTATTGACAAATTTCATGGGATTAATTAAAATAAATATACATTTATAATAGGAAACATTCTTAAATTGACCATAGTATCATTCATAACAAATAAAATAAACTAACAATTAATTTGCCTAAATAAGTAATTAAAGTTGTAAGTAAAGCTATTACAAATTAATATGCTGAGACATGTTGAATAAAAGTTGTTAAAGGTTACTAATTCAATATATTTAGTAGTGTCTTACGATGTTGGTACATAGGATTCACTATATATATATATATATATATATATATATATATATATATATATATATATATATATATATATATATACTATATATATATAGGCTGTTAGAAATATTAGTAGCTTGATGATTGTTTTTACACTAATCTTTAAAATTATATTAACGTTTGACTTTTTGATTTCAAGGTCAGAGAAAGGTTAAGAGTTGCCTTAGAAAGAAATACTACTTTAGAGGAGGAGTTAGCATCTACCAAAGACGAAGTAAGTGCATAGCGTTATTTATTATCAAAACAATATTATCTTCTAGATGTTACGTCTCAAATCATGCAAATCTCTTTTTTTAACTATATTTTTGAATCGAGTATATGAAATTAAAATGTATTATTATAATAACTGGAAATTAGTAGAAATTAACTAATTTTTATAATAGTGAAAAATATCAATCTAAAGAAGTATTGTTCATTCACAGTTTATTTAGAAAATCGTAATAATACAATTATTTTTCAGTAACAGTGGTGTCATTGAAATGTAACATTTCCACTGTGCATGTGTCTTATGTGTTTGCGATTTTTGTTATATTTTCTAGCTCTAAAATCTATTTTACTTGAAAATTGAATTGGAGTTCTAATTTTTCAATTTTAGAATTAAGATTGTAACCTGAGGAACATTCCCATAAGCCTGATGGGAATTGTTTGAAACAAATTTATTTTTGAATCAGTTCACCCTAGTGAATTTCCTATGGAAAGTGAACTATTAGCATGACCCGCACGGTGAAACTTAAGCTCGGGACCACCATAGAAGTTCCTAACATGACCCCCTGAACACGTTTTGGGGTGTCGTTCAAGATTTTATATATATATGCACTCTAGCGGTCACATTTTTTGTCCGATTTACTTCAAATTTGGTAGGGACGTTCCTTTCTATAATCAGTTGGACAAGTTCGTTGGGCAAAACAATCGGAAAACTCTAAACCCCTTTTTTTGGGATTATTCTTTCAAATTTCGAGTTTTTGGGCCCAAAAAGGGTCAGAAAAGCCCCGGAGGTACAATTAATGCATGTATTAAGATGGGAATTAGTGAAGCGAAAGTGGTAAGCCCTCTCTCGTCATTCTAGCATAAATATTTACCGAGTTATTAAAGAAAATGTATATCGGCTAAACACAGTACGTTGTCTTATGGGGTTGTTACATTAAAAAAGCATGTTTTTCATTATTTGGTGTGTTTGTTTCATCCCCAGCAACCTCACGCCTACTTTTAAGCCTGACTGAACCTTCTCCTAACCTTATAATGCGCAAAATTGTATTCCTAACATTGCTAGTAAATTAAACCAGGAACATCACAACAGCCAAAATATCACTGTTTTCAGATTTCAACAAAAATTGGCATAAATGCATGTTTTTACTCTGGGTTTGAGTTTTAAAAGTTTTGTATGTGTAAATTCACTTCCCTCACGTCAGCATGCTGCGTGCGAACTTGTTATGTAGGTGAAATTGAATATTCATAGCTTTTAACAGGAAAACGTATTAACTGATTTCTCTTGCAATTGCAGTTACAACAGTACAAATTAGGAAGAATAACAACAAGTTCAGAAGATGGAAAGCCTAAAGAAAATGGAGCCCAAGAAGAGAAGCCAGCCAATGACGGCCCTCACCCTACTATTATCAAGGTACGACACACCTGTTGTATACTTAATGGTTTTAGACAAGATTTTTGAGAACAGTGTATTTTTATATTATCTTGACAATATTTAAACTTATTTTTTAAAAGTATAATTTATGTGAAACACTTGTTTGTTGTTATTGTAAAAACTTATTTTAGTTGTTTACTTTTTATGAGGAATGATTTAGCTAAAATGAATGGTCAGATTTGATTACAGAAATGTCTTTTCAGTATAAAGATTTTGTCTCTTATTTTTTATTGGTTTTCATTAATTTGTTATTTATTACACTAGCTTTATAAAGGTATTTATCAATGAAAATTATTACAGTTAGGCCTGATAAATAGCTAAAAGAGTTTTAAACATATATCCATATCAAATGTTTTATGTCAAATACAAAATTGTAAATGCCCACAAAAGTGCACTAGTTTTTGTTGTGTATATTTTAAAATCATCACTTTTATATCTGTTGCTGATGTCTATTAAATTCAGTCCACCATATGCAATTTCACTGGTATAGAGTTGTAATATGTTGGAGATGTACGTGTGGTGTGGAGTTTCATACTCGGAGAGATGGCATGTAATTTGATTTGAAGCGAATGTTTGCTCCAACTAGCTCCACCTAACTCTCCAGTCCCAGCATTGCATATTACTAATAGTTATCACCTCGTCGAGTATGGTTTAATGTGATGTTTATTGTTTGGTAAGTTTTATAATATAGGCTGCTCGGCCTTCCACCTGGTTTTGGAAGGTTAATAACTAAATAAAGTTTTGCTTGAAATTAATAATTTTCTTTTAAAATAGTAGTATCTTTAATATAAAGAGGCTACTGCAAAATACAAAATTTTGCTATAACTATGTTAATAACTAAGCCTATGTTGAATAGTCTCTTGACAAATATAGGCTAATTTATATTCTTTAAATCTTAACATTGGGAAATATATAATATTTCCAGAATATGCAAGTTAATAGTCTGGCTATTAAATTTTATTTGTGGTTTAAATTTTTAGCCAAAAATATAAAACGATTACTATTTGTTGTGCCTACCCTATAAAACATAGGGACATAGTCTAAGATAATTGAAATTCATTGCTTTCGTCTTTAGCCTAACTAAAAAAAACTTCTTGTTTTTACATTATTTGGATTGAAGATTTGCCTGTAGACAAATTAAATCCAGAATTGTTCTGAGTTGTTTAATTCACGTAGTAATTTGTTCTTATATTTATTATTTTAATCACAAATTAACAATTTTACTTGAATATGTCATTAGATATAGTTTTAAATCCTTGAACCCTTCTGAGTATACGTGCTTTTTAATTTTCTCCAATGATACAGATGTTTTAAAAGCTTCTCGCTTAGTACTTGCAGGCATATACTTACTGTTCATTTTGTTTACCTCCGTCACAATCTGTTGACGTTGCCGTCTCCCCGAGTATGTGTGCATGTGCGGCATGTGTCGTGAGTTGACGTATCGCTTGGCGCCCCCACCAGCATGTCATTGTTGTGTTGATGTACAGAGATTGAGCAACGGAGCCATCGAACCTGACTCGGAAGTCGCGCGACTCATCGAGCTGCAGAACACCGTAGACAAACAGGTCAGCCCTTCGCTCGCTTTGCTTGGCTGTCACATTTTCTGACTCGTTCGTTACATTGTTAATGTTTCGTTGGAAGACAATTTTTCGAACTGTTAATGCTCTGCTGTTTTAAGCGTGATTGCACTTAGTTTTATGGTTTATTTCATAAGTGGGTTGGTTTATGGGTGAATACACATTAAGAAAAATGAAATTGTGTTCAGGTTTTAACGGAAATACCTACTCTATTGTGTGATTTAGGTTGTAACAGTCACTTTTTTTATTTATAAAGTTATTGAATCAATAAATTAATAAAATTGTCACCAAAAAGAATTATCGATTTTGATAAATTTTGGTTTGTTTATTAGTCATTCTAAACAAACACTAGTATTAATCAGTGTATAAACACGAGGACACCTTTGTTTGCTGAAAGTAATAGAACATACATTTTTCACAGTTAGCCTATCATAACCTTTATTTATTTTTCAATTGCTTCTAAATACATACAGTTATAAACTAAGATTACAGTAGCCTCCCTGTTATCATAAACTTTATTTATTTTTCAATTGCTTCTAAATACATCCAGTTATAAATAGGGGTGTGCGAGTAGTGATTTTTTTAATCGAGTCGAGTAGTGCCAATTATTTTCCAGTTTCAAGTATTTTCGAGCGAGTATTTGCCATCAGTTGGTAGTTTAAAATAGTGTAATGGGATTTGGATACCACCCTAGATTTGATAATATAAACATGATTTCTAACTAATGCATGAGTAGCAATACAAAGTTTTGGCTAGTACAATCAAACTGGATTTCGTATTGTCAAACAAAACACGTTAGTTACAGTCGAAATGACAAGGTCCGATCGCCATTTTTGGCCGATTTTACGTGATGCGATCGCCTTTTACGGCTGTCACTACATGTTTTGGCCGGTCGTAATCGTTCGCGGTCGTCATTTTCAGGCGATTTTACGTGATGCGATCGCCTTTTACGGCCGTTACTACGCGTTTTGGCCAGTCGCAATCGTTCGCGGTCGTCATTTTCGGCCGATTTTACGTGAAGCGATCGCCTTTTGCAGCCGTTACTACGTGTTTTGGCCAGTCGCAATCGTTAGCGATCGTCCGGAAATCGGCGGCAAATACTCGCTCGAACTTTCTAGTAGTTTTCAAAACTTCGAGTCGAGTTTGAGCATTAAAATACTCGGCCGAAAACTCTAAGTTTCGAGTACTCGCACACCCCTAGTTATAAACTAAGATTACAGTAGCCTCCCTGTTATAAACTTTATTTATTTTTCAATTGCTTCTAAATACATACAGTTATTAACTAAGATTACAGTAGCCTCCCTGTTATCATAAACTTTATTTATTTTTCAATTGCTTCTAAATACATACAGTTATAAACTAAGATTAAAGGAGCCTTCCTGTATTAACAGGGCACCTGTTAGCCGGTCTCCGCTTTTACTGGTTGGTCTTGGTCGGAAATTACGGCCCACCTGATATCCATACTATGTACATCATTCATCAACCTGACACAATATGTATTTAAAGATGTGAAATAGCCGATATTAATTTTAGTTGGATCATTTGGCTTAACTGGAGTGTATCAATTTCAGTTTTGGGAGTGTCATTGTTTTCATTTGTTCACAATGTGTATGGTTAAGTTTTCTGTTAAGGTCATTAGTGTGAACCGATATTATGTAAAATACAGTACATTACATAACTCATATGTATAAATTCACTGTAGTAATTTAATGTAATTTAATAAGACATCGGATAACTGACCAAATCATTATCTGGCCAAGGTCCAGTTGGTTATTATACTTGATAACAAAGCAATTTGCTGAAGTCACGTTTTCAGAATTTTCTTAGTTTTGGGCTTTTTAATGACATTTTCAACCAGCCTCAAGGAGCGTTAGTAAGGCTGAAAACCAACTGCATTGGGGTGGGGGATATTTGTAAACCCCTTATGGCATTACCCTGGTGAGATCTCCATTCCAGCAGTAATCGAAAATCAATAATTATACTGTTGTTTTAAACTTTTATTGACACCATTACAAATCTTGATTTTTTGTGAATAAAGAGTTTTTGATTTAATTTTATTTGAGTATACATTATAATTCTTGGTTACTTATTTTACATTTACACTAAAATAAATTTGTAACCATATTTCTACACTTCCACACCAGACTTTCCTGAAATATAATCAGTAAAATCTTGTTACAACAGTTGAGAGTAATGAATTATTCTTAAACTGATCTAATTGTTTAATTATCTACCTTCTAAAATTTCTTTCCGGTAACCAAAACTATTAATTAAAAAAAATTTTAAAATATATATTTTTTACTATTAGGAATTTATAAATCTAAAATAATGTGTTTTTTTTAGTGTTTAACAAAAATTTTATTAGTTGGAGAAGCCTGTATACATAATAGAACTTAATTTGTTGTATTACAATTATTCCTAATTGAAGCTGTACACTCACTCATATTTGACTTAAAGCATGCTTAAAGTATTAAAAATGATCTGTTTTAACCACACAATATACCAGATTTAATGTTATCTTTAATATGTGAGCCAATTAGTTGTAGATAATAATAAAAACAAAATAATAAAATATTTCTTTAAAGTATTAGGCCCTAAGCCCTTTCAATCTCATGTTCATAATAATATTTTTCTAAATGGTATGTAACTGTTTTCCAGAGCACAGAATTAAGTACGTGGCAAAGAAGAGTTTCTGAAATGACATCCCGCGTATCAGAGCTGGAGGAAAATCTTTCGAAAGCACAGAAAGAACTGATAAAAGCACAAGAAACTAATTCAAAACTGCAGAGGGATCTGAGAGAAAATGTTGCCCAAAAAGAAGATCAGGTAAAGTATTGTTTATGTAGAGAAAGTACACATGAGGGTCGAGCTTTGCTCAAAGAAGGAGATTCATGAGTTAGTAACTTACCACAAGATAGTAATTTTTACAGTTCACTCGATTCTTTTGAGCAGTTATGGTTATTTTTGTTTTGTTCCTTAACATTCTACTAGTCTAATAGTAGAATTTTTATTTTCAAATAAGTTGTTGAGGGAAATTTGATTTTTATCATGGTTAATATTTTGCCAATTTTATGCTAAAAACCCCCTAATTTAAATTTTAAGCAAAAATTTTCAGCGGGATTTCAACATCCATTCTGTATGGAGACGTTGCTCGTATTTTTTGGATGTACTATAGGGTAGAATTAGAAAATCCACAGTTGGTTGGGATTTGGACTTGTGTTTTGTTTCTGTTGTGGCCCAGAAACCTTAAAAATATTTTAGAGTAAGTAGAAATAGTTATCTAGTATTCAATTTTTTAAGAAGTTTAGCCAAAATTATAACTCATGACCATTAACTGTGTAGTTGTTATATATTATCTTAAATAAAGTTTATGAAATTGATTTGATTTTGATATGGTATTTTCTATTTTTATGAGCGAGTGGATTAAGTGATAATTATAATGGTCAGTACCCATTTTTATCTATTTTTACCTATGCAAATATTGGTATTAATTAGCTGCCATTGTTGAGAAAAAAACAACTACTCTCATGAGTAAGTTTATCCTGTGTGTGGACTAATTTTAAAATTGTATGTTAATATTGTGTATTTTATTCGTGGAAGTAAAGTGCTTTTGATTTGATTTGACTAAATTAGTGTCAGTCATTAATGCTGCATCTATATATTAATACGCTAGGGGTTTTTTCTTCACAGTCATAACTCAATAACGGCTGGATGGATTTTAACGTTTGAGGTGTCAAATTAAGGTATTTTTACGTAGATTTGCCAATACGTCTCAGAATTTTAAGAAAAGGTATATTTAAATATAGTAAAGGGCTGAATTTTTGGAACAGTGGTGCAATCTGACGGTGGAAGTCTAAACTATTTGTTGATTGAAGTACGTTGTTATCATCCGTTTTAATGTCAGATGTTTTGTTATGTTTGTTTACAACTGAAGTAACCTTTCGTTGGGTACAAACTTGCTCGGATTTGAGCAACAGGACAACTAGTATTAAGTAAACATAGGTTACAGTTACTCAAATAGGTTACTTCAGCTCAAATTTAATCCAAATATAATAACTGTCATGGGTTAAAAATATGACACAATATTCAGTATATAATTAAGTGGGGGGTGGTTGCCCATTTATAAATTTCTTCTTGTGTAGACCAAATTTCACACCAAGAACTTGAGAGTGGACTGTTTTTTGGAGCAAGTTGTGGAAAATTAATAAGTTGAACTGTTAATAATCAAAATTATTAGCAAAAATAACAATATTTAGTCATTTATACATATTTCTAAGCTTCTAATAGCAGCTGATTTTTCAATTGTTATTTTTCTTTATTTACAACTTATTCGAGACTTATGTTTTAACTTACTTAAGAAGATATTGATAAATTCGGCTCACTCTCAGTTATCATTTAGACATCATTTTCTGATAGATCATAATAAAATACATACAAAATATTTATATCAACCAAAAATACTTTTTTCAGTAAAATACATACAAAATATTTATATCAACCAAAAATACTTTTTTCAGTAGTACATCTGTGATGCTAAATTAAAAGCAGCCACAAGGCAAACATATGACACAGCTACAAAAGAGTCCATCAGCCCAGGATTTCGGTTGCCATTATAAATACTTGTAGTTAAGAGCGTTAATAATCAAACATTGCCGGTTGCAGGAGGAGAGGATAGCCACATTAGAGAAGAGATACCTGAATGCCCAGAGAGAGTCGACGTCTCTGCACGACTTGAACGAGAAGTTGGAACAGGAGCTTCAGCACAAGGAGGCGCAGCTCAAGGTAGTTAGTCTTCGCCCCTTGTTGTCATTCCCCGGCTGGCTTGCCCCCCCCCCCCCAACCCGATATCTCGGACCCATACCCCTTCTTCTGTGCTTTGGGTGTATAACATGTCTTTCTCGGTGTAGGTTCCTGTGTTGTTTAATGTAGTCTGTGGCGATTGAGTGTGCACTAAAATTTAAAAGACACTTACCTGATACAAGCTGTTGTAAAAACTGTGGACACTGTGTTTGTCCTGGAGATGATATGCCAGGTTTTTGGTCAGTCGGGACTTGAGCACTTAACTGTCAAACAGTAATTCATCAATTAAGTTTAAATGACAAAATTGTTTAATTAAGAAAAATAGATTGGACTCAGATTTCTCATCTTGTAAAAGGATTGACGAAAAGATGGAACAGATGACATAGACACCAAGACATAATATTTTGCCTATCTGTGTAGCCTTTTTCAAATTTGAAGAGAATGCCTTTAGATACATAATATACATCGTTTGCATTTTCTGGAAAGTGCTGGGAAAAAGTTGTGAAAATGCTGAAAGTCAGGCAAAATGCAGTTTAATCAAAAACGTAAAGCAATACTGTGCAAAAATCAAAACTTATTAGGTTTTTGTTAAATTAGTTTTCCTGGTGCACTGAAATGGAAGTGAACCATAATTATTAAGGGAAAAATGTATTGGACATTATCAAACTGTAAACATTAAATAAACAAATAATCAGAGAGCACTAGACGGCTATGGGAAGGATTTTAAATTGTATCGTTTATAAATTAAATGTGTATTCCAAGTCTAGAGTCAAGTAAATTTTTTTTTGTCTGGGAAAGTCAGGGAAATCATTAACCACATAAAAGTGTGAACCATGTATACATTTCTCTACTCAGTTTAATGTTTCAGAGAAATTTAAATGTAAACATATTAGGTGTAAGTGATCAACAGCTAATCAAAATATAAACTGTTTTAAAACAATTTTGGGACACAAATTATAATGTTGATTGGGCAGTTCTGTTTTAAAAGTAACCTAAACATTAATAGAAATCCTGCATTATTATTGGAGATAATATCAATAATTAAATTATGCATTTCTCTAGTTTTTGTGTGCACTCAAAATGCCACTATGTTAGGTGTAGTTTTTATTTTCTGTTGCATTTCCTCAATTTGAAATAATACTAATTTGTTTATATGTTTATAACAAATGACAGTTAAAATAATAATTTCTAAATTAATTTTCCTGAAATCACAGTCACAATGTTTGATTGAAAACATTTTTTATATACGCTAACCAATATGTGATTTTACCAATCCAGTTTCATTAACAGAAAGAATATATGTATCTAACAAGACATTTCAAAGCTTGTAATATTATACAACCACATATTATTTAAAAATATAAATCTTTGAGGACAATAATATTAAATGTAGACTTCTAAACCTAAGGAAGAAAAATGATGGTTTACCAGTGACAAAAACTTTCTCTCTTATGACATTATATTTATATCTGTTATGTAGTAACTGTGTTTATTTAATGATTAATATTTACTCTTGCTGTTTGCTGCTTCCTCCTTTAAGTTGCAATGTAGGTATAGCAACCAAGTTAGTTTGTAGCAACCAATGACAGTTTGTTTACTAACTTGGTTGTTCAAGGTAAGGTGAATGTTATTACATAATTATTGTTATTGTTAAATGTGTGTAGCTGTTATTGTGAATGGTTTCATTCCATATAACTGTTTGTACTCTATATGTAATAAATTGTTACCTATTTTTTTATTATTAATCATTACTTCACCGTAAAAGTTGGACTTGTTAGTTAAAATACGGTTTGGACCGCTCCCTATCAAAGCGTTAAAAAATGCTACTGGCGTAGATAGACACAAAGTAAAAAATAAATAGATAAGTGGGCAAAAATAAACATTCAGCATATTTTTACTTAAAACACTAATTTTGGGATGCATGTAATCAAATGGGAAATCAGCAATGCCAAATTTGAAGGTATTATCATAACCTATTTGAAATAAAAATGTTCTACAAGTGTTAAAATTCAGAAAAAGTCCAAAATCTTGTCAGGCCTTTGCCCCTTTGGCCCTAAAATATTCAATGTTTATCATGGCAAACGATTTTATTCGGTCAGATGGTTATATAAACATGTGAATGTTAGTCATAAAAGTTCATAAGTTTCTCTGCAGAATGCAGCACAGACAAAAAATATTTTTTGCTCTCCATAAATATTTCCGTTGTAACTTGGTTTGCAATTTAATTTATACGAAGAGGCATCACAATAAAATGCTATATTCACACAAATGTAGGAGATAAGTACAATTTTAAATAATTTGAGTTCCCCGATGCTGAGTTACCTAATGATCTAAAATGAAGGAAGAGTAGGTATTAAAAATGCTCCCTTGCAAAACAAAAACATCAGTCATAAAATTAAATTAAGCTATCTTTTAATTTCTTGACATTTTACTACAAAGCACCATGCCTCCTTGTTTGGATGTATCAATTATTGACAGTTTATGTTATATTCGTATTGGATTAGCTCTGATAAATTAAATTGCATAGAATGTGTGATCTTCAGTGGCGATCATATTCTGAATCAACAGTTACCAGAAATTTGTTAATTGGATTCTGCTCAGTTTGAGCAAATTAGTTAAAACTAAAACAATTTTAGATCATGAAACTGAACATATTAAAATGAAAAGTGTTGTACAATTTCATTAGTTTTGATAAACATTTGTTATATTATTTCTCTTAAAATAAACTTTTTAAATTAATTGGAAATGTGGCTAGTTTGAATTGAATGTGATACGCCTTTTACAGTTTCATGATTTGTTAGGTTAGTAATCTCAACTAATAGAATCACATTCTGTTCATAATGTGCAGTGTAGCTTACATTGTTGTAAATATGTACATTTTACTATGTGAATAACCTATCCAAAAGATATAGTAAAACAATCATTATAATATATCTCTCTGATTTGGATGAGAATATTTAGACAAAATTATCTTAACGTTGAGTAAAAATGTTTATTAAACATAAAGATATAGAGTGGTTATTAGATTATAGAGATGGGAAATGTGTTTTAGTTTTTTTGAGGTGCCACATATAAGAAATGGTGGTGGTGTAATGTTAACGCTGATAATGACACTACCTAGCACATTTTCTGGCCATTCTGTGCTACCTTGTGTATTTTCTCATTGTACAGGCATCCTGGTTAAACAGAATCATTAAAACTGACCTAGTAGCGCTAACTAACTATTTTTCTAATTGTCCTGGCGTTCTCGTAAACAAGTAACATTAAAACAGATATAGACATTAGCACGATCCTGTGCAATTTCCCGTCATCCTGGTATCCTATTACATGAAATTAAATTACATTTTAGCGAATTTCCCCTATAGGGAAGAAGCTATTACCGTAGGTCTCATGGTAAGACTTAAGCCCGAGACCATGACAAATTTTTTTTTTAAGGTCCCAAGATGACTAAAACACTATTTGTTCAAATTTATATATATGTATATATATATCTATATATATATATATATATATATATATATATCTATATATATATATATATCTATATATATATATATATCTATATATGTGTCCGTGAATGCGATAACTTGAGTAAAAAACGTCCGATTTTGATGAAATTTGGCTCAAATGTGTAAAGTGACATTTATGACTTTAAGTTCGAAAACCAGAAAAATCGGACTATGGGAAGGGGGGTTTATGGGGGTTTTAAATTTTCCAAAAATCAGTTTTTTGCATTTTTCACCCTAAAATTTTTGAAACAGTTAATTTTGGTTTTGACCATGTTATAGAGCTTAAAAAAACAAATAATATGGTATTTTGAATTATTAACCTAGGTTAAGTGGTTGCGGAAAAAATCCAAAAAAACATGCTCATAAAATCTCCCATGTTAAATCTTATGGGAAAAAGGTTTTTGGCTTTTCCTCAGTTAGTTTTACTTTAAACTTCACATTTGCTTTTACCAATCACTTCAGCTCCACAAAACAATCATTTTGGTGTTTAAATTGTGATTCTACGTCCAACCGTTGCAGAGATATTCAAAGTACTAAACACAGTACGTTGTCCAATGTTATCCTTATGGAGAATAAATAAAATTTGATATCTCGATTATTTATGAATGTATATTGATGAAACTTGGTATGTGGCTTCATGTTGTACTGGTATATTGATATTTGAACAAAAAACAAATATTTTGTTGGTTGTCCCCGTAGCAGCTAACCTGCATACTCAGCCCTAATGTTATTCTTATGGAGAATAAGTAAAGTTTTATATCTCCCTTAATTATTAACATCAATTAATAAAACTTAGTATGTAGCTTCACCTGGTTGAGTTAAATTGATAATTGCATAAAAACACATATTTTGTGCTCCTTGTTGCAGCAAACCTGCATACTCAGTCCTATGTTATTCTTATGGAGAATAAATAAAATGCTATAGATCATTTAGTTATTAATTTATTTTTATAAAACTTGGTAAGTGCCTTTATGTGGTAGTGAGAAACATATATATTCATTGGAAATTCGCTGAGTACGCAGGTTTGCTGCGACGGGGGTATTTTATTTGTCACAGAGTTTACACTGGTTGTGAGTTTTTCACAGATAAACATATGACACGTCATTTGGCAATTTTCTTAAACTATATACAACTATGATTTAAGTTACACATTTTACAAATGAAATTTCAAAGTTTTACAGCAGGAATGTATAACTTTTCTTATAGTCCGGTTATCAAAAGAAAGTGACTGGCGGAGCAGCCGCACGGCAACCGAGCATTCTATTTCATAACCTCGTGGAAACGTAAAACACGTGGTTAGAAATTTCCAATAAAAGTGATTCAACACGTTTATAGCACATTTTTCAAATATTTTGTATCTTGTTCCAATGAGTTTATATTGATATTTATATTTAAAATAATATTAATTTTAATTTAAAATATCTCAATTGGTGTTTTTTTAAATATATATATATATATATATATATATATATATATATATATATATATATATATAAACTCATTGGAATAAGATACAAAATATTTGAAAAATTACCTATAAACGTGTTTGACTATTTAATTAACGTTTATTGGAAATTTCTAACCTTGTGCTTTACGTTTCCATGAGGTTATGAAATAGAATGTTTGGTCGCCGCGCAGCCGCTCTGCCAGTCACTTTCTTTTGATAATCAGTCTATAGAAAAGACCAGTCTACCTAGCGGAATTTGTTATTGTCCTGGTATCGTGGTTAAAATCTGAGTTTGTTAAAATTGACTTATATAGGAGTGCTCCCTAATTGGGTTTCTTTTCCCGGCATCCGCGACTTCCTCAGATCTTAAACTTGCGGCTTCCACTCTACATCGTTATGTTTATGAACCATCATAACTTGACATTCTGAGGTTGGATTGGATCCAATCAAAATCACTTCGCGTGTTACAATTTTTTGTTTCCCGTTGTTACAGCTGCAAGAGGAGAAGACGCGAGCGATCCAGGAGAAGCTGGAGCTGTGCGAGCAGAAGCTGGCGCAGTTCGCCAAGCTGCCTGAGATGGAGGAGGAGTTGAAGCAGAGGATGGAGGCCCTTAGCCAGGTGAGGGCCCAGGTACGCCACTCCTCCATACGCTCCGTGCTCTCGGTGTCTTACCCCCTCCCTGCACACACCACACCTGACAACATACAGCGGGGGGCGGGACGACAGACAGTTCAAATGGTAGCATGGATCGTAGCAGTTATTGTAAACGCCAACTAAGAAAAAATGTGAACTTGTCTGAGATATGCTCCTTTCCAGGACAGTGCTGCACATGAAACAATGCTGCTGTCCATTAACTACGATAAACTTGATTAATGACTATCTGATTACCTGTGCTTTGCTCAAAGAATTCAGGCAGGAATAGCTGATTAAGTTCCTGCTGCAACTATATCTGTTTCTGATCCATTAAACCTCTTGCCTGTAAGAATAACATTGCAACTTTCAGGGTCTGATTAACCATTAGGCTGACTAGGCTGCAGCCTAGGGTGCCAGTCATGCAAGGAGCGCCGGCGCCATAGGGGTGCAATTTTTTTAGGGATTTATTTTACCTTGGGATTATTTCGGGACAGGATATTGTATCCTCAAAACAATCATCATCTGCGGTGCAATCGTCTTTTTCAGCCGATATAATGTAGTTCAATCGGCATTTTCGGTCTGTATCACTTGGTGCGATCGTCAGTTACGACCATGACTAAGCAAGTGATGGGGTCGACATTTAACCCTAGGACTGCCCTGGGCTGATTTATGCTTAATTGCTCGGTGCCCTGGCAATTTTGGCCATTTTGCAGAGGTTTTTTTAACAATTCGCAGTGCCTAAACTACTGTTGATAACCTAGTCATATGTATACTCGTTTTGTTCATAAAAGGAAGGAGATTTTGAATAAAATAAAATAAAAGGAATCCCTGTTGGTAGTTTTTTTGCAAAATGTGAAAAACCAAAATTTTATAAAAATTTTTGAAATAATTTTCAAAAATAGAGTCCTAGCATTTTTACACTAATTTTTTGACAGACAATCAAAGATATACACAATTTAGGCAATTTATTTCCCTACGTGGAAATGTGTTTGAATTATTTTAAAACATTTTGTTACGCAAATTATGGAAAGAAATACGGAAACCGTGGAAAATCGACAAACTTACGCTGTACATTTGAAAAATTAAAATAAAATAAAAAGTATAAAAGTATTACTTTTAAAGTAATATACTAATACTGTTATATTACTAAAGGTAACAATACAGTTATTGGAAATAATGCACTTTTGTACAAAGTAATAACTGTTTTTATGACTTTATATGAGTTGAAAAACATAATTTGAGTTTCGCCGAAAGCGAAAATTAGTTATTCAAAGCTAAATCTAATTTTTGTACTTTATTATAATATAATAAATGATACTTATGTTTATAGTAAACACAGTTCTGAACAAGAATATATATATATATATATATTTATATATGTATATATAAATATGAACAAATAAAGGTTCCATAAGCATATATTGATTTTTGAACAAATTTGTAGCATAGGCCTTGCCGTATTCAAGCAAAATCTGCAGAGGTTACTACAAACAATAAAAGATAACCCTATCATATGCATACTCTTTTTGGTCACAAAAGAACAGAGAATTTCAATAGAATAAAATAAATCAAACGCGATTAGGTAGAATTTGGGATAAAGTAAAAAAAGTGAAAATTTCCAAATTCATTCTAGGCCTAGCCTAGAAAACACTCACATTTTCAATAACGCACATTTGAATATAAATAATAATATTTACCCATAGTAATATGGATAAATATTACTACTTGCTCACACACTAACCGACAATACACTTGTTTTTTCACTAAAACACTCAGAATTGATAGTAAAATACGAATAATAACCTACGGGCACTAACAAACAGACATCGGCTCTGGCTAGCAGAAAGAATAAACAACTCGTATTTCCTGCTACCTAATAAGAGTCACTTGACACTCCATACACTTGGCACCGCTACAAAGAGGAAGAAGGTTTTCCTGGCTTCAAAGTGATATGATTTACATCACACTAAATCAATTTTATAAGTATTTATATAATGATTTATAATTCCGCGATTGTCGGGGAATAGGAATAATCAAGGGCCTGACATAACAGCTGATTTCATAAGTTATTTCTTAGACTTTCTGAAATCGTAAGCTAAATGTCACTTCACGAAAAGAAAGAATAACTCATGTTCTTTCTAATGGTACCAACGACTTTCTGTTTGGGCTAAAATAGAAACACTACGATTTTTTTGAAGAACAGCTGTTTTACGAGATTTCGCCGGTTGCGAGTCGAAAATGTTCCGTGCGCAAACTTTCGTTCAACTTAAAATAGCAATTGTATTGATCTGTTAGTGCTACAAGGTTCGTTTATATATGAAAATGAAAGTTTAGAATCTCCTCTTTAAAATGTTATCAATATTATTACGTTTCTCGGTCATCTTCAATGCATTATAAGCAGTTCAAAAAAAAATGACCCCATTCCCCGAATATCGGGGAAAGGACACTAGGCCACGACATGCATTCCCCGAATGTTCGGGGAAAGGCAGTTCTAGGGTTAAGGCCGATATTTCATGGTACGGTCGTTGTGTTTCGGTGGATAGCGGCGCGATCATCATTATATCTTTAAAAAGTGCGGTGTGATCGTAATTTATGGCCGAGGGCACATGTTGCGATCATCAATTATAGACACTATCACGTTTTTCGGTCATCTATTACATTGTTGGGGCACAGCTTGGTCGCTTTTACAGCTGATATTACGTGGTGCTATCGTCAATTACGGCCGCGATGTTATATGGTGTGATCGTCATTTACGGCCGATGTTACACGATCCGGCCGTCTTTTACGATGGGACTGAAACCGAGAGATATAGGGCCCTTTAAGCAGATACCAGTGGTGTCCCTGAGTTTTGGCGATTACTCATTGGTTGGAAAGAGATATGGAGCTCTACGTTGGAAAGAGTCAAAGATACCTGACGCTGGTATCCCCTTAATGCATAGAGCCTCCACAAAAAATGAAGCTACGTCGTGTCGGGCCATGTACAGATGACACTCATTCATCGAGTCTTTCCGACACACACCCCCCTTCAATAGTTGGGGAGGGGTGACACCAAATCAACTCAAGCCTATGGGCGCCACACCTCTTATTCAGGCCCTGGTAACTTAAGGATTGCCAAGGTGGAAATTTTTAAAGTTTTAGGTTGTTTAAAATTTTCACATTTTGTATTTTTTTGTTCAAACCAACTAATGTACCCCTTTTTAACGAATTTCCCCTATAGGGAAGAAGCTATTACTGTAGGTGGCATGGTAAGACTTAAGCCCGGGCCCATGATAACTTTTTGTTTTGAGGCCCCCCAAATGCCCAAAACACTCTTCGTTCAAATTTATATATATATTATATGTGACATTTTTATTTGATTCAATGGTATGGGCTACTATTATATTAAAAATATAAACAAGGGTACTCAGTTTTTATTTTATTAATTTTTAATATATATATATGTGTTCGTTACCTTGATAACTTTTGAAAGAATCGCCCGATTTTGATGAAATTTGGCACAGATGTGGAGAGTAATAACATTTATGACTTAAGTTTGAAAACCAGAATGATTGGACCATGGGAAGGGGGTTTTAAATTTTCCAAAAATCAGTTTTTTTGCAATTTTTACCCTGAAATTTCAAAAATACTCAATTTTGGTTATAGCCATTTGGTAGAGCTTAAAAAAAAAAGAATTATTATTTTAGTATTTTGAATCATCAACTAAGTTTATGTGGTTGCGGAGAAAATCCAAAAAAGTATTAATAAAATTTCCCATGTTAATCTTATGGGAAAACAGGTTTTTAGCTTTACCTCAGTTAATTTTAGTAAAAACTGTCCATTTGTTTCTACCAATACCTTCAGCTCTAAAAAACAATCCTTTGGTGTTTCAATTGTGATTCTACGTCCAACCCTTGCGGAGAAATTCAGTGCTAAACACAGTACGCTGTCCAATGTTATCCTTATGGAGAATAAATAAAATTTGATATATCGATTATTTATTAAGGTATATTGATGAAACTTGGTATGTGGCTTCACCTAGCATGGTATATTGATATTAGAGCAAACAAAAAATTTTTTTTGATTGTCCCTGTAGCAGCGAACCTGCATACTCAGTGCTAATGTTATTCTTAAGTCCCATTTCCATTGAACATTTACTTAAACAATGTTTTGAGCTAAGCTCAAAACATTGTGGTTGGCCGTTTCCATTCTCCCAACTCAGCTCAAAACATTGTTGGAGGCGTTTCTGTTCTCCCAACTCGTGCCAACATTTCCCGTGAAAAGCCATCTCCTCTCCATGCATGGAGCATTCGTGCTTTACTACATACGTTCGTGTGTAGTCCACTTGTGTTGCTACACAAGTATGTTAATACAATGTGACGCAAAAACTGTTACAGCGTTTGTTAAAACTGTTTTACAAAAATAATTATTTGTACATACATTGTTTTATAAACTATCCTTGTAATTTTTCATGTCAAACACAATTATTAGAAGTTGTATAGGCCCTAATTTAAAATAAATCATCAACATGTGTTAACTATAGCCAAGTTAAGTATTTATCTTTCACTTTGATTAATAAATTACATGGAGGGTTTTATTTAGAATTTAGTGTGTCGGTATGTTTTCAGAAACCAAACTAATTTAAGATTTTCTTTGCCGGTATAGGCCTACTTATAACTTCTTACACACTTAAAACAGGCAAAATAAAAAACTATTAACAATTAGAGGTTAACATTTTAAACCAGTTATTTAGTTTATCAATCTGATGGAGATGAACTGATAAGGCAATTTTGGTTTATTGCACACGCTTGATTAGTTATACCAAATTTGTATTTAATATTTATAGAAAACATGTTCATTTCAAACTGATAAGAAGTTAAAAAAATATAGCAAACTTACAGTAAATTACTAGAATATATACAGTTTACTGTGCTTAACCTTTTTGAAATGCATATGTAGAACGATTTAATTATTTAAAAAATAGTTGTCCAACTACTGTCCAACAGGATGAAGAACAATATACCTACAACTTGTTGTATAAATTAATCTAGGGCATAGTAATGACCCAAGACCCAAATGAAACTACGTGTTGTTGATGGAAAGGACGCGGCGACCAAGGGCGCGACAGTGCGGGGTGGCGAGGCTTCGGCTGCTACTGCTCACCACACATGCGCGAACCCTGCTCACAACAGTGTTGGGTGTTGGGACACCGTTTCCATTATGTTTTTTGAGCTCTCCTCAAAACCTTTGTTGTCAGTTGCATCGGCTCAAAACACATTTTGTTGGCCAACAAAGTTCAAAACAGTTTGTGAGCGTTTCCTTTAAACATTTTACTTGAACTTTGTTTTGAGTTTAGCTCAAAACAATGTTTTGAGTAGAAACTGTTAGAATGAAACGAGGCTTTATGGCGAATAAGTAAAGTTGAGTATCTCCCTTATTCATGAACCTAAATGAATAAAACTTTGTATGTAGCTTCACCTGGTTGATTTAAATTGATAATCGCATGAATACATATTTCTTATCTTCCTTTTTGCAGCAAACCTACGAACTCACCCCTAATTTTATTCTTATGTATAATAAATAAAAATCGATATATCACTTATTTATTGATGTATTTGTATTGAACTTGGCAAGTGGCTTTATGTGGTAGTGACAAACACATCCATGCATTGGAAATTCGATGAGTATGCAGGTTTGCTCTGACGGGGGTATTTTGGATTATTGACTTGTGTGAAGAAAAAACAAAAACAAATTCTCAGACACCGCCAGTGTACAGTAACATTTCTGATGTAACCTCAGGGTATCTGTATGGTGGAAACATTCGGTGTAATCCTTTATATAAATTACAAGAAATTGTACCTCACAAAAAAAAACACCAAACAAGTATTTTTGCATTACTGCAGAACTAAAGACCTCTTCTAAATATGTTCTTATCTGCCACAAGTTTGTGTTTTTCTAAAATTGCAGTAATTTACAGTTGTTTTGAGGGGTGAAATACTGTAGTTAGGTTCACAAATATCTACTTCTTCACAGTTTTTAATAACATGCTACTCTTTTGGTTAGTTAGAGATAACAAATTGCTTATTGCCTTTATTAATTCAATAAACATAATTTTGGAATAAACATTAACTTGATTCCCAGAGTATTGTTGGCTATTTTTCTTAAAACAAGCTAAACCCTGTACAAATGCTACAAAAACCCTCTGCAAACATTGGACAATTGAAAATATTTCCACTATACCCAGAGGGGATATCAGAGTTTAAGGATATTAGAGGTGAGTATCTTAGAGAGATTACTACAATACATGCTCAAAGATTGCAGTGTGGGTAGTGTAGGGTGGGTGATTTGTTTTACCTGCAGCACTTGTCACTACCATTTGAAATGTCTGTCAATCAGTGGATCCCAAAACCAAGTTGTAAATAATTAAAGTGAGTTTATTTTGGTTTGAAACGATGATGTTAAAAACATTGTGGTTCTGAGAGAAAATAAGCCCTAAATAGTTTCTTAATAGTTTATTTATATAGTACATATTAATTTTATTTACACTGTTCAGCCTCCTTGCTATTCAAATTGTATGATAGATTTCATTCATTATGTTTTCTGAAAAATCTTCGCTAATCAATGTATTTAAAAGTTTGTCTGTGACTTACAATCCTGTGTTTTTGATATAATTTTGTAATTAGCCATTTCTTTTGTATTCTCCTAGTACCTTTTGTTTTATTTATGGGATGTTATAAAACATATCTTGTAACACAATGGTATATTTTACACTGTATCCATATATAAGCCAGAATACATATACTTTTTAAGTGGTACGAGCAAACAGTTAAGATTGATTACATCGATAATCATCGTTGAGCTGATTCATTGTGTGTAGTACAATCATTGTGACCGATACAAATTTATTCCTTACTTTCTATTAACTGTATTGGCAGTGTTAGCATAAATAAAACTTTAAGTAATGTATTTATCACTTAAATTCTCTCCCACTATAACTAATGGAACCAATTGTTTAAATTCATTTTTACTTTCTCCCCCTTATATATTATATGGAGAAAGTATTGTTTATTTATCTTTTTGTATTATTTGTCTTTGACTAACCGAAAGTTCTCCTTCTGTTGGGCAATGGAAAACACACACTGACCTTTATGTTTTAAATTAATATGTTATTAAACATTTAAATAATACTAAACGTACAATTATAAGACAGACTTATTTATATTTTTGCGAGACATATGGATACACTAGCTGACATCGTCCCTGGTTTCACCTGATAATACAACAGTTGTGTGTGCTGCATTTTGTGGTTAACACATGAAACCACTATGAATCCTGATCAGCTGTTTGAATTCTCATCAGCTCAAACTAAAGAGATTGTCCATAAGAATAACACAGGGGACCTTTGAAGCCCCGTGGGGCATTGCCCTATGAACATTTTTGTAAATCCCTTCTTAGTGGTTATTTACGAGATGGAAAGAGTATACATACCAGATTTCGTGGTTGTAGGTGGGGGATGATAGATTTTTCGTAGTTATAAAATACCCATAAGAATAACACAAGATTGGAACTTTGACTCCCCGTGGCGTGGAATACTGTGGGGATTTCTTAAAATCCTTTCTTAGGGGTTACCTACGTTATAGAAAGAGTGTTCGTGCCAAATTTCGTGGATGTATGTGTAGAGGTTTGGCCTGGGGGATGATTGGGTTTTCATATTTATAAATATAGATGTAAACTTACTGTCCTCAGAACCACAAAAACTGACTATCATTTCTTGCTCACTCTGCTATTGTTTACAACTTATTTCATGGAGATAATTACATCTTAACTAACAATATTTGTCATAATTTTATCACTTGAACACCTCAGCTATTGAAGATTACAATAACATTTGCATCTTGCTCACATTCTATGGTGTAATCTCATTAAAATAAAATTACAGATGAGCCTTAGAAAATGTTTTAGCCTACATAAATGTATTATGTATGCTCAGATAATTTTTGTGTAGACAAAAGTAGTTTTACATGAGTAATTTAGCAAATAGTTAGCCGATGGTTGTAGTAGGTGTGGGTCCGTGGGTCCTCACTTAGTCCATAGACCAGTGCCATGGTGGAGTGGTGACCGATAGTTACATTAGAAACACTGACACTGCATGAATCTACGCACATCCCCAGTTTCAACTTATTCTTTTGTCACTCAATATTTGTAAACATAGTTTACTTTAAGAAATGTTTCGTAACAACTGTATGATCTATAAATGTTTCTCTGCTCTTCATTCTCTTGGTGATGTGCTGGTCTTGCAAAAAAGCTTTTACTTTACCCTCTCGATGTTTAATAATAGATATATGTCTTATATACGTAAGATTGATATATTTTAAAGTGGTATTTTGAGTAAAGATTCATAAAATAGCAAGGTAAGTTTGATATTTTATTATACTGTAATATATATTAGTTCAGTTGTGTAACTCAGCGTGTAGCATTGTTTAGTAAACTTGTACCAACTGTATATAAAATGTATTTACAAAAGTTAGTTGAATAAAATTTGAGTAGGTGAACAGACTCAAATCAAATACCTTCCTTCTCAGCAGAGTTACATCATGGAAATTGTTACTGGTAAAGGAATATGTTCTTTTAACGTAGTATTAACATTTTTAGATACAGTTCTTGCTGTAGATAGACAGACATCTATGAAAATCTCATGAATTATAAACATATATAAAAAAGCATATGTACGATTATGGTTTCTTTATATCATCTTTTCAAATTATTGATTCAGGAAATATTTCAAATAAATTGAAAATTTTAAAATTTCACTAATGACATAGATATAAAATATAAATTGGATCGAAAATCATTGACGAAACATCAACAACAAAATAAAACTAATATTTCTAAGGAATTTAACATCCATTCATGTCTTGTGCACTCCACTTTGTGCAGTTTGCACCCAATTTTAAAAAGGAGATTCCTCGTAACATGTACAAACATTTATATTTATTATTAGGGGTGTGCGAGTAGTGATTTTTTAATCGAGTCGAGTTGTGCCAACTATTTTCGAGCTAGTATTTGCCATCAGTTGTTAGTTTAAAATAGTGTAATGGGATATGGATACAACCCTAGATTTGATAATCTAAACATGGTTTCCAACTAATACATGAGTAGCAATACAAATTTTTTGCCAGTACAATCAAACTGGATTACGTATGGACAAACAAAACACGGTTTGACATTCGTTTTCAGCCGATAAAACATGGTCCGGTTGTCATTTGGCCAATATCACCTGGTCCAGACATCGCTTATAACCAGTATTAAATGACGAAATCGTTAGTTGCGGCTGATATTAAGAGGCCAGGTCGCTACTTTTGCCAATATTATGTATACCGTCGTCATTTTCGGCCTGTATTGTGGTCTGGTCGTAATTTTCGGCCGATTTTACGCAATGCGATCATCATTTTAGCCCGTTACTACACGTTTTTGCCGGTCACAATCGTTGATGATCATCATTTTCGGGCGATTTTACATGATGCAATCGCCTATTGCAGCCGTTACTACGCGTTTTTGCCTGTCGCTATCGTTAGCGATCATTATTTTCAGCCGATTTACGTGATGCGATCACCTTTTGCGGCCGTTACTACGCGTTATGGCCGGTCTATTCGTTAGCGATCGCCCGGAAATCGGTGGGAAATACTCGCTCGAACTTTCGAATATTTTTTAAACCTTTGAGTCGAGTCTTATTAACTTATTAACTCGGCCGAAAACTCAAATTTTTGAGTACTCGCACACCCCTATTTATTATCAATTTCCCTACTTTGAATAAAAATAGCTATTATAAACCAAACGTGGTAATGAATGTTTTTCTTAAAAAATACTTTTCTTCTAAAGTTTTTATACACAGAAACAATTGACCTTGATAGCACAAGTCAACATAACCTAAATGCACATTCCTAATCTAGTAGAGCTTCTTGATGAACCCACGTATTCCCTTGAGTCTTGCTACTGGGATTCTGCTGTTCTTAAAACAAGCGGTATAAACTCGCTTAAATACGTAGCTGTGACCTTAGCTTACGAGTAAATTTTGTGTGCAGAAGGACAATACCATTTAATGACAGGATTATACAAAGAGTTAGTTAGTCACTGAAGTCTTTATTAAATTACTGCAATGGTTAAAATGTTTATATGTTTAAGTTGAACATGAATCGAAAAGGGTGAAATAGAACAAATTTAATAAAAATACTTATTTCTGCTAAGCTGCCAATGGAACTATGAATTTCCAGAGAAATCTATAACATGGTATTAGCATAATGATTTAATTGAGCCTATACCTACATGATGAATTATAACAAATTTAAAACAAGTTAGTGATGTTCTCTTATAATTTTAAATGGCTTCTTACAATTTTATTTTAATAAAAACCTCCCAGTGGCTAGCAAATGTGTTTTGCAAAAGGATTCAAAGAGAAACAAGATGAGTTTGGTGGGTTGTGGCTGTGACGGTGGCTATGATGTGGGATTTTCCAGGCGCAGGAGCGACATGGGACAGCGGAAGACAGAATACAGAGGCTGGAGGGGCAAGTGGAAGAGAAGAACACGGAGCTGATGAGACTCAACCAGCGGCTGAAGATGAATGAGGAGCACAACACTCGGCTGTCCTCCACTGTGGACAAGCTGCTCTCAGGTACCACTGGCGCGATGCATCGACATTTCGATTAGATGCATCGAATCGACGATTTGTAGCAGTCTTATTTGGTTATCGGTGTTCCGTTGCACTAACCTTACGAAATAATTAAACTGTTCAAAATTACTTTAAGAGTTATTTGTAAACTGGTCTTAAATGTCATCTCACTTTGGCATAACAGTTAGTGTGTATTAACACTTCCACGCTGACGCTATGGTCAAGGCAGCGTTTACTGCTTATCGAACACAAGTATTCGATATCATGCAAGTATTGCCATATCATATCGAGACACTGAATCACAATACCTGAGGCATTAAAATGGTTTGGTTTTTTAATAAAATTTCCTTAGCCCTTTTATTTTGCAAAGTGATTATATATCAAGAAAAGTTTAAGGTAATCCCGAAAGGTAATAAAAACGGTACAGTGCTAAGCAAAGATTCAAATCAAAAGTCTTGCTGCATCGCACACCCCTAACGGCAACTGTGTAGATGAACTAGCTGTGTTCTTTGAGGACTAACCCATTGGCATGTTCACCTGGATTGATCTATTGTTTTGGCACCTCTAATCACATTTAATTAGGATCTGATTCTTGATCATTCCTATGATGATCTTGAAGATCCAATCAATGATTTTATTTTTTATATTTTTTTACGTTTCACGCACAGATGTGTATAGTTTATGAGGACGGGCAAAGTAAGGCAAAAAGAGGCTGCCAACCCCTTAAAAAAATGTATCTACATTAACCAATATAACCAGCGATAAATGTTATCTATTATAAGTAAAACGTCCAATTTCACACTGTACCAAACATCAAAAGACATTTATGCCAAACAGAACCTTAAAACAACAAGACAATGTTTAGTTTTCCAGTATCGCATCAGATCTTAGCCAAACTAACAAACGAAATGTTATTATTTGATTATTGGCATAAATAACATAATAACCCAGTAAAGGTAACACAGATTATTGGAGAAACAGTAGTCTCCCAGTAAGTGCTCCAATCTAGTAGTAAATTGTGAACCTAAAAGCAAGCCAGACAGCACTGTCAGAGCAGGCTGACAGGTTGTCCAACTAGATATAATGTAAGTAACTAACTACTTTGGAAATAAATATTTTTTTGCTGTGAAAAACAATTGTACTGTGAAATATTATTTAACCAAACCGACATAATCCGAATTCTCAATATAAATAGTCTGAAATTTATTTTGGAAGAGAAATTTGATTGGTTTATAAACAAACCTAAACACAAATGTAATCAATTGAGATTAACTTTTACAGCCAATTTTGATTGAGTATGTGCCGCTACCAACTGATTATCAGATTGTATACATTCAATTTCATTTTTGGAATTGCATTTCCTTTTTTTTAAAGTCATCTTGTCAAAATAATTGGAGTTGCAAATAATCAACTCTCTATAAACCTGAACTGGTTCTGTTACTAAAAAGTTGGTGGTACATTTAGTTGTTTTATATTTTTTTAAGTGAAATTGATAAATAACCATTGACTCTATGTGCTGTCGAACCAAGAGAACTTTTTTGGAGTGTCAACAAATTGTCTATCGTACATTTCGTAGCATTTTCCTTTAACCGGTTTTAATTAATTTACAGAATCCAATGAAAGACTGCAAGTGCATTTAAAAGAAAGGATGCATGCGTTAGAAGAAAAGAATGCATTATCACAAGAACTAGAAAAAACAAGAAAAATATTAGAAGATATACAATGTGAAAAGGTAAGAAATTAGGAAATTACAAAAATAGATTTTAAAATTACTTTTACTTATGTTTTACTAGCAATAAATCTTCTGTACAATACACATTTTGTAATATGATATGATCATAACATATACATTTATGTATATTGTTTAAGTTACCGGTACTTACGTTTGGAAGAAATTGATTAAGAGACATATACATGTGTACTAGTTTCAATACACTCTCAGTAGCTTAGTACTTATTGCTCAGTATTTTGTAGTATAATATTGTTTAAAAACATACATTCTGGTTGTTATTTTTAATCAATGTTCTAATTTTTACAGGGTGAAATAGTCAAGGAATTAAGTAAAGCAAGATTAGAAATAGATAATGTCAAACGTCAAATGTTACAACAAGAAATAGCTTTTAATATTCAACAGACAGATGCACTAACAAGGTTTGTATGGACATCAAATTTACATGTAATTTATCTATTTTAATTTAGTTTAATCTTGTTTGTCTCTTAATCTAGTTTAATTTAGTGAAAAATCTTATAAACCAGTTCACAAAACTAAAGAAGATAATAATAATTATTATAACAAGTATGTTTTTCCATATTAAAGGAAGGGAATGTCTATCTGTCATCATGTCAGCTTCTGATCAGTTTTGAACGCAACAACTACTGATCCGATTGAGCTGAAATTTTGCATGAGGATAGGTAATATGACTGGAAACGTAGGCTGATTATGTTTCAAAGATCTCTTTATAGTTCCGCCCCACAGGTTTTAACATTTTAAACAAAGGTTTTAAAAGTTCCAAAGTTATTCCTATGGATATTGCATCTCACTCGCGCAGTGAGTGTGTTTCTCATCGGCCACTAAGATCCGTAGTTGCTTAGGGAAGGTTGCCGTACATTTGAAGGAGAGTGGCTAGAGACATTATTATTTTGTGAGTGGACAAGACCTGTTTAGTTTAAGACCATTTGTAATGCAATATAACTTATTATTATTCACAACAATAAAAATGACTTCCTTCGTTTATTAAAAATAAGTTGTACAAAGAATTTATTATAGACCTGGTAATTTTGTAACTGTGAGATCCATGTACAAAGCCTAGAAGAACACCAACTAGTTAGAAAATAACTGTAGATAATAAGGAAATATAGTTGTTATTGATGTTATATTTTTGTAGCCTTTTTTATTTACGTTTACTTATACATAATGTTTATCACTGTACAAATAATGGAAAGGAAGTGTATTTTACTACCTCTGAATCATTTATTTAAGGGTTGATAAACGAGTTTGTTCCTTAGAATGTTTTTAATTTAAAAGAAAGAAGATAATGACTCGCATGTATTTTTACTAACTGCTGATGGTTAAAAAATTTCAGTAAAATGTTGACCTCATAGAAATATTATCATTGCAAGTATCACATAAACCTTTACGCATGCATTAAACACTTTTATTTCATAAATTGTTCTGTGTTTTAACAGCCAGTATATTGTGGCCTGGTTTAGATCAAAGAACGAACACATTATTTGGTCTAGGAGCAGCAGTTCACAACACTACCCGTTACGTTTTGTCACAGGAGTTTATCGCCCAGCATGCAGGAGCAGAGCAGTTTCGTAAGGAGCTCGAGTCACTCGAGTTTCGACACTCACTCGCTCTCTCGAAGATCACACAAATCGAGAGTTATGGAAGATGATCCATCAAAGGTGCTTTTTTTCACTTTTTATTACCTCTGTTAAGTAAATGTAATGACACGTCTTTCAAATTAGGCTCATTCGTGGAGAGAATTTCTATTCCAACCTTCAGGAATGTCGCATGGTTTTTTTCCAATTATATATATATATTTGGATAGTGTTCTAAGTTGTTCTTAGTGTATTTTATCTATTTGAGAATCAGACTGTCAATTCAATTAAATCATTCTTTATTCATTCATATACAAGTGGTACAGTTGGATAGCGTCAACAAATTATATTATATTCTGTTTTTTACTAAATTGATCAAATATACCAACATTATATTAGCCTCTATTTATAGCCTCTCTTATTGGGACTCATTGGGACTAGTTCAGTCGGCCACAGTCTGCAAGATGAATTAAATTTTTAAAATTGTACTCTGGTAAGTTGGGAAAAGGATAGACAGCTAGCTTACCTGTAGAGAATAATACTGATACTTCATTCTCTTCTCTTCTGATGAAGTCCCCAAGATGGACGAAATATCAAGTATTTTTGTGTGTTTTTTATGTGTCTCCTGTGCCACACCTGTTTATTCTCTTCAGGTAGGCTAGCTGTCTATCCTTTTCCCAACTTACCAAATTCTCACAGCCTAGAGCTTTTCCAAATTAACCTAAAATTGTACTCTGTAATTTAGAAAAATTATCGACATCTACACAAAATTGGTTTTTCTTAATTGGAATCTTTGAAAGTTTACATCGTGAGATGTAAGGTCCAATTTTTGGACCCGGACAACTGGTCGCTCAGATTCATTCCGTTGATATCAGTGAACAATGTGAGTGACGTTTGTAGTGTTGGCAGGAGTGGGAGAAGCTGCAGCAGGCGCACGTGTTGGCCAACGTGCAGCAGGCGTACGACATGACAAGTGATGCGGAGGCGGACGACAACGAAAGCATCTTCAGCGCGGCGGACATCCTGTCGCCCTCGGGCCACACAGATGCGCAGACACTGGCCATCATGCTGCAGGAACAGCTGGACGCCATCAACAACGAGATCAGGTTGGTCCGAATAATCACTACACAGTGTGCACAGTGAGGGGAAGTGTGAAGCTAAAATGTTTGTAATTGACTGTACTTTACGTGATGTAAATAACAAAAACTTATAACACTTCAAATATTTACACTTATTCTGTATTCATACTAGGGGTGTGCGAGTAGTGCTTTTTTTATTCAAGTCTAGTCGAGTAGTGCCAATTATTTTCGACTTTCGAGTATTTTTGAGCGAGTATTTGCTATCAGTTGGTAGTTTAAAATAGAGTAGGGATGGGTCGGTTGCATTTTTTATCGGTTCGGTTTTTTATAAAAACCGATTGTCGGTTTCGGTTATTTTTCAAAGAACTAATAACTGTCTCATCCATATTTTAAATTTAAGTTTCTACCTAGATTCCGAAATTCTGCCTAAAAAAACTTTAATTGATTATATACCGGTACCTACAAATCCGTATTTTATAATTTGTTTCATGGTTTACATAAATACTGCTGCAGAGACACTATGCAGGAGAGTTGGTTAAAAAGTCACAAGTAATCAAAGACAAATCAAATGAATTTAAATTAAATATTTTGGCCCATTACAAAATTAATTAATCACCTCGGCTTAAAACCTTGTTTTGGCCAAATAATAACAAGTTAGCCTAGGGCAGTAACGTAGTCTAAATAATCTTTAACCTTAACTTTTTAAGACGTTAAGGTTTAAGTTTAGCCTACTGTAGGCTAACCTTAAACAAAATAATTTTACCTGTTTTTGCTGATATTTTAGTTTTTCAGACTTTAGAAACCCAGAATCTAATCGTAAATACAGTTTATAGATTACAGATTAGTTTATAAAAACCAAACCAGAACATTTTAAACGAGGAAGTGATCACGAATAATACTCCTAGACAGACATGCATTTTGTTGTGTCCAGGCTCCAGGTAGTTTTTTGTTCACTTTCATACGTCTTCCATTAGCACCTTTCATGAATAGAGAGCAATAAATCACTTATCTGTACCTGTCATTCAATGCCTCTGAGATTTTATGAAAACAATGAATCCCGTTGAAGTAGAAGAATACTAAATTCCTAATTGGCTCTAGTGTACCATTTTAAGTGATTTTATTTTAAATAACGGATACAATTTTAAATCATATGTAGCCATTTTACAATTATTTAGTAGGTATTTAATGGTTAATTTTTAACACAATTTACAACCTTGTCAATTGCAATTTAATATTGATTTCACCAATATCCTACAATAATATAAAATAATTAAAATCAGTTTAATTTAAATTTACAATGGGAAAAGAGCAAGATTACATATACATTTCTGTATTCAGAGAGAAAGATGTTTAACAGTGACTGATAATTGTGCTCGGACCTGTCAAGGTCACATTTTTTGTCGCAACTAAACCCTCCCCACCCCCCTCGCCTTGCTTCCATCTGTTGTCTCCATTCACGTACATCCATAAATAGAACTCCTGACAACCATCCTTTTGTGTTAGTTGAGAGTTATTTTGGGACTGGAAAGGAAGTGATTAGTTGTCGGGTGGAGTCTTATTTCAACCACTTATTTTGTTAAACGTTCAGCTTTTCATTCGATATTTGTACAACATTATAATGCTTATTTCCAATACGAGCAGTTACTGACAGTGAAAAACCGAAACCGACATTTCACCATCGGTCTCGGTTTCGGTTTTTTTGTAAAAAAACGGTAAAACCGACAACCGACTTTAAGAGCCGACACATCCCTAAAATGGAATTTGAATACCACCCTATATTTGATAATCTAAACATGGTTTCTAACTAATACATGAGTAGCAATGCAAAGTTTCATCCAGTACAATCAAAATGGATTACGGTGTTCACAAACAAAACGCGGTTTGACATTTGTTTCAGGCCGATAAAGCACGGTCCGGTTGTCATTTGGCCAATATCACCTGGTCCATACACTGCATATAATCAATATTAGATGACGAAATCGTCAGTTACGGCCGATATTAAGGGGCCCAATCACCACTTTTGCCGATATTATGTTTTCCGTCGTCATTTACGGCCAAAATTACGCGGTCCGATCGTCATTTTCAGCCGATTTTACGTGATGCAAGCGCCATTTGCGGCCGTTACTACGCGTTTTGGCCGGTCGTAATCATTAGCGATTGGCAGGAAATACTCGCTTGAACTTTTGAGTTTTTTTTTTAACGTCGAGTTTGATTATTAAAATACTCGGCCGAAAACTCAAAGTTTCGAGTACTCTCTCACCCCTAATTCATACACAAGGTAAATACTAGGGGTGTGCGAGTACTCGAAACTGAGTTTTCGGCCGAGTATTTGATACTCAAACTCGACTCGGAAGTTTTGAAAAGTACTCCAAAGTTCGAGCAAGTATTTCCCGCAGATTTACAGACGATCACAAACTATTACGACCAGCCAAAACGCGTAGTCACAGCCGCAAAAGGCGATCGCATCACGTAAAATCGGTCGAAAATAACGATCACCAACGATTGCGACCGGCAAAACACGTAGTAACGACCGCAAAAGGCGATCGGACCGCGTAATTTCAGCCTTAAATGATAACGGAAAACATAATATCGGCCTAAATTACGATTGGATCACGTACTAAAGGCCGAAAATGGTGACGGTATATATAATATCGGCAAAATTGGCGACTGGGCCACTTAATATGGGCCTTAATTAACGATTTTGTCATCTAATATTGATTATAAACGATGACTGGACCAGTTGATATTGGCCAAATGACAACCGGACCGTGTTTTTATAAAATCTAGGGTGGTATCCAAATCCCATTACACTACTTTAAACTACCAACTGAGGGCAATACTCGCTCGAAAACACTCGAAACTTGAAAATAATTGGCACTACTAGACTCGATTAAAATAATCACTACTCACGCACCCCTAGTAAATACATACAATCAATTTCGACCGGTCACACCGATCATCATCAGGCCCAATGAGAGAATGGCAGAAACAAAATGGTGTCCCTGTTTATATCCTACTACCTACTCGACAAATTTGTGAAGGTTTGATACTGGATGCAGCTGCCATTGGCCACCGGGCTATTAATTAATGATCCTGGCTAAAGAATCAGTCGGTCTTAGTAACAAGGCTTCAAAAGGCATCTCACCCATTCTACACTAATAATGTGCGTTAAAATATGCCCTAGTCGCATCGGCGTCTTACAAAGGTATTAAGATATTAAGGAATTCCCAGAAACAAGTTCCAATAGGTGCCACCAGAGTCAATATTTACATGTTCATTCATCAATCTATCTCTTTCTTTAAATTTATCTTCATACAATTCTTTCCCGGCGGTATTTACATTTTCTTTCTTGCAGTTCTTGAAAATCTCGAGGTTTTCTTCTATTTTCCCAAAAGTATGACAATTTTCTAGCAAGTGCTTCATGTCATTAAATCTTTCCGGTTTGTTGTTTTTCCAAGCGGATACGTGGTTCCTGAATTTTTGTACAAAATTAACTGTTAGGCCAATATAACAGTTATTGCAATAATTGCAACTATTATGTTGATTCCAGGTGTACCAAAAAGTTATTGCAATAATTGCAACTATTATGTTGATTCCTGGTGTACCAAATGAATTACAATCTCCTGTTCGTGGATGCAATATTCCATTCATGGTGCTCTGTTTCTTGAAGGTTATTGAAAGCCCATGTTTATTCAATTTATTGAATCTTGTGTGTTCTAATTATAGTAATATTGCTGCATATTTGGTGCTTTCTTCTATTCTTCCTACTTTAGTTTTTCCAAATTTAGTTGTTGCGCTATAAAGTTGTTCTTGATTCCTGATGTTTTGTTTAATCTTTTGCTCCTATTTCTTTTATGGTTTTAGGTTGGAGACTGTTGGCTTGAGCAATCGCCTTTATTGTTTCTATTCTCTTCCTTCTATTAGCTTTGCTTGCGGGAATCTTGTACACTCGTTATAACATCAAACTAAATGCAGCGGCCTTGTGGCTGGTATGATGATTAACGTGTTGTTAATAGTCATGTTCGTTTGTGTGGGCCATCATTAATGTTTTACATGGCCACAATTTTTAAACTACTTTAATTCAAGAAACAAAATTTTTTACAATTTATATACATACCTATGAATATTTATGCCAAATATGAAGCTTCTATGTTGTACAATCCCTAGTTACAAAATAATTTGCAAAAATCATATTCGGACTGTTGAAAATCTAGCTATTTTAGACATACGTTTAAATGTAATTGTAAGAATCAAAATTGTTATTAGTCAGCAGACAAACAAGTGATGCATTAGACATTGTCTAGACCTAAGGAACACACCTGCAAATCAGGACCCAAAAAATCAGGTGGATAACCATATCAATTCTTCCTTTCACTCAAGTTGTTGTCGTGTTGCCCAGACTGATCCAGGAGGAGAAGCAGAGCACGGAGGCGCGGGCCGAGGAGCTGGAGTCGCGAGTCGGCAGCTTGGAACACATGAACCTGCTGGTGAGGGGGCGCAGCTTCGAGCGGTCGTCGCCCCCTCTGAGCGGCCGCAGCACGCCCAAGTCTCACCACTCCCCCCAGCGCGACTACCTGCACAAGTACCACACGGTTAGTACACTGCACGCGCCGTGTGTGTGAATAAGGTCCAGCTTATTATATGTCTGTGTGATTCATTATGGTTACCATAAGTATACTAACCCAAACAATAACAGGCAAAAAGCAGTATTGTTCCTTAAAATGTGAATACCAAAATACAACAATTTTGTTTCCTCAGAAATATTTTATTCAGACAACTCGTCCAATATAGTCAATTGACAAATAAAGTTAAAATTGTGTAACCTGATCTGTTTGAATTAAATCTATAATCTTTGAAACTTTTGCATTCCATTATATTTTGCATTATGTAAATTATAAGGATAATGTCGTTTGGTGCAGAGCATAGTAGCAATTTATTGCATCTTTAATGATTGTTTATCATTTAATTACCCTAGTTCGAATGCCCATAATATGAATTTGTATGGGGGTCTCAAGTTTATTTAAGGATCTTAGTAAAGTTAATCCTAAAAGAATAAATCCATCCCATTTCATTAACATTTATCAGTTTATCAGCTATTTTACTCACTGATTTTTACTCATTCAGCAATCTAACAACAATAATAATACCCTGGGACTGGACGCGGTAGCTCAGAGGTAGAGCGCTGGCCTCACAAGTCAGCCGTGGTCAAGCGAAGGTTCGATCCCGGCTGACTGCTGACTTTTTTACGAGCCGTCACCATAGGCTTACCCAAGTGACTAATTCTGTTATGGTACCTCGCTGTCTTTAGATCGCCGCACAGGCCTATAGCAACGGGCAGTTGAGGATTAAAAATAAATAAAAATACCATTATCTTCCTATAATAACTTATAATTATTGTTGGGTTTCAATTGAACAGTTAAACGTAAGTTTCACAACATTATTATTTTATGGTTTTTTTCTATAATTGAGAGTAGTTTCTACGGTATTGTCTATGATGTCTCTATAACCTTTGTAATTATAACAAATATTAACATGCTAATACAGTATAACATTTTAAATACAAATTTATTGGTGTGGTAAATTAATTCTATTGTTTTGTAAATTATATTCCTGCATGCTTTATTACTTTTAAGTGATATATTTATCTTTGCTGTCACAGAACTAGAGGTGTAGAAGAGATAATTGAATAAGGTGCAAAATAAAGAGTTTTTATTGCACTCACTAAAATTCAAGTAGTGAGTTTATCAAAAGCAGTTTTTGTTTTCTCAAAAAGTTGAGCTATTGTAACTCACTGGTGTTCTTAACCTGTTGGATCCTGTTGCCGCACAGTTGTGGCTGAGCGATATGTGCAGCGGCGAGCAAGCATTTTTATTTTCCGTTTGCCAGGGCACTTACCTTCAACTTAAATAACGCTGAATATACCGACACCCACGGCAGAATAATGCCTTTCTTATGCTACATTTTGTTTTGCATTGTGATTCTGTGCAGCCCTTTTACAGCATTTTTCTTGTATTAGCTGTAGTTTTTCATCAATCTGTGACAAAATTAGCCTTCTGAAACTTTTTATATGTTTATTTTAACAACATACTGTATTAAATACTGTTTATAATTTAGTTAGTACGATATGGTGTAAAGTAATTAATTAATTAATGGACTTAAGCAGCTTGGTTACTAGTTACTAATAATTACTGCAGTAGGCCTAAGCTGCATGAGCAGCCTCAAAAGTTGGGTCACTGGAAAGCGAAACGTGGAATCCAACAGGTTATTAACATCAGCAGTCTTTAAAAATAGATATGTTTGAATTTTTTACAAACATTTACTGGGTAAACCACATGTTAACTTGCCGTTCAAAATTAATATACTTTGTTTTGCCCCTTTCCTCATATATATGTTGGATTAATGTTAAGCTGGCTACTGTTTTATATAAGGCTGTTGTATTGATCCTGAAACAGGTTTTATTGTGCTGGACTGTGGTTCTGGGCTTCACGCTAAGAGGTGTAGGGCTGAAGCTAGTCCTAACTCATTTCCCCCTTTATTGTTTCTTTAACTTGCCACTACTACTTTCAGCTCTTTTCTCTCTCCTTGTTTTTCTTTTACAGCAGAAACATAAAATCGGTCGTCAGAGAAATCCCAAAGTAAGCAACAGATAACAGATTCACCCTCTTCTGTTCCTAGCGACAGCTCTCATAGCTATTTAATTTCCTTTGCATAAGTAATATCCAACCGTTAGAACAAGAATATTTAAGTCCGATGTAAATTAACCCAGATCACCTGTAGGAGTTATTAGTTATAAAGCATTCCCAAACCTTTTGCCTCAGAATTATAGAGCATTGTAAATTTAAAAGTGTGTGAAGAAATGCTTGTTACGACCAGCACTAAATATTGTGTGATAAAACAAAAAAATATTGGTACGATAACATTGTTTTGTAAACAATGAACTTAGGAACATCTCTGATAAATTCCTTCTTCTACCTAATTGAAGAAAAAGCGTTGCATATTAGTCAATTTATTTTCACTGGATTAGATTTTTTGTAATGTCCTGTATTTGTTATCACGTGTATAGTATTAATCAGATGCTGTTCCATTTTCCTAAGATTGAGAAATTAGAAATGTCAGTACCTTTAACTGAAAACAAAAATAACTTCCCCCCTCTCCAATATAAAACATTAGTTTCGACGAGGATTTTACTGTAGAAAAGAATGTATTGAGTGAGTCCTGTTTGCCAAAATTTGGATTATTGCTATAAGAATAGCATATGTCCAAGTAACTTGCGTAGTGTGCAGGGGATTTGAAAGTCTAGAGTATTCTGTATTCCTTTTTCTTAACAAACACAAAGCAAACTTTGATATTTATTTGACATTTCTCAGTCACGTATATTCAGTGTCTTCCTGAATTCAGGAAAAATATTAAATTCTTGGCATTTATTTTTAGAAAACATCAGATTGCATTTAATCGAGTCTCAAATGGACTATCATCTTTAACATGGGCAATCCTTAATATGAAATGAAATGATTTATTGATACAAAACGTTACATTGATTGCTCCAATAAGCAGGACCAGGTATCTTGTCAACTATGGTTCATGTTACTTACATAGAACTATTTATATTTAAAGGTTTGTATACATTCAGAGTGATAGAGAACAAAGACCTTTGAAACAAAGGCATTCAACAATGTGTTTAAAATTGTATAACTTCCTGAAAGTGGCTTAAAAATTAGTTTTGTTGCAAAATAATATTTTTTGGGTTCTGCCCAATTTTTATACTGGATAAGTCAGTTTATAACTATACATTTTTTATTGGAGAAATTTCATAATTTTTTAGTTTTAATTTATTATTGATTTATTTAGACTAGGGATGAGTAAATACCGAAATTTATCGATTCTCGATACCGATAACAGAAATATCTATTCCCGATTCTCAATACCGATACTATCGACACCTACGATTATTTAGTACCTATAGTTGTTAAAAACAGTTACAAATTTATAATACCATTTAAAATTATTTTGTAGTTAATCATCAAACAAATTTTTTAATGCAATTTTTTTACATAATTTAATGTTAATTTCACTAGTATGCTGCAGTAATATAGAAAAACAAAAACTATTCATTATAAATTCATAATAGGGAAAAACTTGGTTGTAAGATAATGACTCATAGAAATAATGTTGGTCAGCCGACTGGTTTGTTGCTTTTAACCAGACCCTTCCCATCCCTCTTCCTTCCTTATCTTCAAGGTAGGATTTTTGCTGCCGACCCAAACACTCCTCGTGCCTTTTGTAGAGCGGGTAAACGGCGGGAGTATCTCTTCCCGTGCACTTCGTAGCGCAGGTAAACGGCGGGGGTATCGATGGTATTGGTATCGACATTGAACGAATGAATCTCGATACCGATACCAATATCCAAGAATCGGTGGTATCGAGAATCGACTCATCCCTAATTTAGACTTTACCTAATAAATTTATAATTTATTCAAATCCATCGCTATTATGAGTTTCAAAAATACAGCAGTCATTTAAGTTGATTTTAAAACTTATAATCAATTTTGAGATGATTACACAAATTTCCATGTGGCACCAAATAGATAACTGTCGATATAAAAATTAGTTGCAGGAAAAATCCTTATGGTTAAGAAAGATCATGTGAAAAAGAATAGTGAGTTAGTTTAGCTGAATAGCTAGCTTTTCTGACAATCCACTTAGATTCACAAAAGCACGTATTTGGGTGGTTTTAGCAAAACAGTATTTAACTGTCCTGGTATTTAATAAAAACTTCATGTAATGAGTAATTCAATTTTAAGAACAACAAAGCTGATATTTTGTTATTAAAAGTTTTTTTTCTGTTTTTGTATGTATTTCTTACTTAGAATTGCCAGTTGTACATGCTTTTATACTTTTTAAACAGTTCTTTAGCTGTAAAGACAATTTTGTGGAAATGATAGTTAAGTCTTAAGACTAAAAAAAAGCATTACTCTGGATTTTTCTTTATTATTCAATAAATTAAGTATAAAAGCATTTAAAATCACCATGAGTGTGTGAAAGGCTCATTATTTACATTTTTATAAACTGCTAAAGATATTTAATCAGTTCTTTGATTTAATCCTAAGTGAAGTTTTACAATACTTCTTTTAAGGACTTCTATAGAGAGAAGTAAAAAGCCAATCGTTCCTCTTCTTGTACCTTTCTCTGAAGAACTCCCTTAAGGAAATAAACTGTCAGTGACATAAATGTGTAATTTGTTGTATCTATAAAGCTGACTGAACTTAAATTTCTCAGGTAAGCTAGGTGAATATCATACCCTTTCCTAAATTAAATTTTTGTCAAAATACGGGTGAATAAATTAACGTCAAAGTCTTGAGTTTGGTCGATTATAAAGCTATTTGTAGAGAGAACATTGTAGACTATGAATCCCCTGCTGGCCTGCTGAGAGCCGCAGTAGCGTAGCGTTGAGTAAGACGAGTGTTATTGTAGGCGCCGGCCTCCATGTCTCCAGCCCACCTCCACCAATACGCTGCCAATCTCATGAGTCCGGGCCAACTTTCCGAGTCCCTGCCGACCAGCCAGGTACCGTCGCTTCGCTTTTGTCCTCCGTTTCCGCTTTACTTGTCTTGTAGTTCCCCCTCTCCTGACCTCAGCTAACCGCAGTCCCGCTCACTGTTCGCTCGTCATCTAGCCCAGCCGACGATGTTGGGCTGTGGGCCTCTTGTATATAACACTTGGCACCGTAGTAGACTAGTGAGGTTTTGTCTCAACACTTCGTCCCCTCCTAGGATTAGACCCTCTCTCCAGAGTCCGCACATTGTTTGGTAGCAGATGATTTACATGAGTGTCGGTTTGGATGTGTTTTGTAAGTTATGGTACTTTATTGCATGTTTGTTTAAGTTTTGGATTGTTGACAAATCTTACTTCGAAACTGTCTTTATCCCTAGTTACAGGATTTTTGTAATGAAAAATAGTTTAAAATATTTATGTATTTCCCTTTTGTCTCTTTGTTTTAATGGATTTATATATTTTTTGGAAAAAAACATGTTTGTAAAGTCAGACCTAAATCTCAATTTAGAGATCATTATAGTTTCATATTTTTGTAAGCTTTTTCTTACTGAGCACTGTTTGAAAACTGTATATGACGCACCATTGTTTTGTGGTATCAAGTTGTATACCGGAAATCGTGCTTTTGGAATATGTTTAATGTGCCACTTATGGCACATTCACATGTATTTTTGGAGTCCCTCTGAATACTGTAGGGGTTTCTGAAGTATTTTAACTAAGCTGGGTTTGACTCCTAAGCACCTGAACAACAAAACCGTGGTGTCATCCTAGCCATTATGGTCACTGAAAAAGGTATTTTGTTTTCAAACTCAGTTAAGGTACCAGATAAAACTAAAGTTTTACTGGTTGGATCTAATTTCTTATTTATTCAAAATGTCCTTTTGACACTTCTTGCTAGATTCTGTGCTTTGGATGTTGCTTTAAACATTTGTGGAATGGCTTGGAGTAACCACTCGAGTTTTAGCTTTAGAAATTAATTTGGGTTACTAACGAAGCCAGTATGTTTCAAATTTACTCATTGTGGATGTATTCTAAACTAAAATTGTACTAATGCTGTGTGTTCAAGTTTATGGTTGATATTACAGCTCCCTGACACACTGCATTATGCTTGGACGTTTAAAACACTTATCTTGTTTATTTTATCATAGAAAACTAACATACTTGGAAGTTGTTTACTTTTAAGTTGTCAATAAAGTTAGCATTATGAAAGATATCCATCTATTTAGGTGTATGTATCGTAAAATAAAAATAACTTGTTCAAATCATTTCAGTAGTTTTTATTTGAAATAATTTTGTATTGCAAATAGTTACAAGCCCAATTAAATACAAAATTATCGGTTTAAAAATCTCTGAGTTAACCCTTTTACTGCCGACCATTTTTTTTATGACGTTGCTAAAAATGCCAGACCACTATTAAGATTTACTTGCCAAGACTGCCAGGTTGAATTAGAGCAAATTACATGCTTACATGAAAAAATTTGTAACTTTTTTATTTTTCATCAGAAATGGATAATTTAGGTCTTGTTTTATTTGTACTGAGTTGTTTGTTTCAAATAAAATATATATTGTGGTGTATGTCATAGTTTTTGTTTTTTTTTCAAATAAAGAATATAAAAATATAAAAAATATATTTATTTTTTTAGTTTGGACTATAAAAACTACCCCTAAAACTTATACCTCAACCAATATTAGACATCTATGTTGTAAAACATGCATTAGTAACCACACACCCAAATTTTCATGCCATTACCTTGATAAATGCAGGAGTTCTGATGTTTTTTCAAAAGTTATTCAAATTTTCAAAATTGAAGATACACTGCATATACACTGGACACTATCAGTTTTTTCATAAAAACATGTTCATTTGGTTTCTAAATAGCAAAATCTTCTAAGGCACATAAAATAACACTAAAAACAGACTAAAATAATGAACCTAACAATGACAAAAATATTTACAATGGAGAAAATTTCACAAAAAAACACTTTCAACACCTGTGCTCACCGAAACAGGTAGGGTGAACACCTCTTTTGCACATTTTACAGACAGTTCTGCTCCTCTTTCTAGGGCCCCCAGAACTTGTACTCTGCAAACTACATACACAGCAGTTTTTTAACATTCTACCTGGAAGAGATTCTAGGCCGAATTCGGGGCGCGCTTCTCCATTGTCGCCACCACCGCCCATCGCAGCAACATGAAGTTGGGTCCTCTGGCCATGCCATTCTCTGGAAAGCTCTTCAATAATGGCACTTGTAAATTGAAACCTGGAAAGCTGTTTTCCACGAGAGTTTTCTTTGTATATGATGTAAGAGTTTAAGATCATTCTAGAAAACACATTGAACACCACCTTTTTCCAGTATTTCACTGTTCTACGTTCATCCAGATAACAGTACAGCATTTGGTCGGACCCATCAATGCCCCCCATGTACATATTGTAATTATTAATTACTTCTGGTCTTAGTTTAGGGGTTTCTTCATGCCTTCTCTTCCTCCTAACTTCTACAGATTTAGCTGTGGCCATAGTTGAGAGTAACAACACTGGTTTTTTTTGAGAAGCTTTCTCTCGATAGCCTAAAAATAACATACTTTCCTTTCGTAAGTATATTTTTTGGCCAACAGCAAACTTGTTTTTCAAGAGTGAAGGTATTCCTTTACGGTGTTTTCGAACTGTGCCTGTTATGGATGTGAGGTTTTCATACAAGTGTTGAGCCAAAGGGATGCTGGTAAAAAAATTATCAACGAAAAGATGGTATCCCGTCCTCAAATATTGTCCTAACTCTAAAAGCTTACAAACTACATTGTAAGCAAGCCCAGTTGATTTTTTTTTGTTTTTATTGCCCCTGTAGCAAAAAAAAGCCAGACAATATTTTGACACCGAGTCGCAAAGCATCCACATCTTGATGCCCCATCGATGGTGGTGCTTGTTGGGCAGATATTGTAGTATTTGGGAATGACTCTTGGTCCCTACCAGGCTTTCATCAACTGAAATTTCACGATGAGGGGTGTAATAAGTCCGGGAAATTCTATTTGCATGATCTATCAATGGGCTGAATTTTGCGCAGGGGTCGTAACCAGGTTCACCTGGTTTAGCCAATGACCTGTTATCAACAATATGAAAAAACTGAAGCAAGCACTCAAAACGATTTCGGCTGAACATTTTTCCGAACCAGGGAGTAAGAAGGGATCCTGTTGTGGACCAATAACTCTGGATGGTAGGCTTTCTCATGAGACCCATGTTCAAAATAGTTGCTATAAAAGCCTTCATTTCTGGTAAGGTTACATTCTTCCAATCTCTGGCTCGAGAACTTGGCGATAAGTTATTGGAATGAGTTGAAAGGTACTCTCTGGCATACTGATTTGTTCTAAGTACAAAAGAATTCAGAAGGTTGATTGTGAAAAATAGATTGAAATATGAAATGGGAGGTGAATCATGCGGAGGGCAATGTTTTGGTCCAGGCAATTCATCAAAGTTAAAACTGTGGGGGAAATCCGGATCATTATTTTCATCTACAACATCCCATCCAAGATCATTCTCATTGGCAACATTTTCATTTGGATCATTAGGCCTAGGCCTATAATTTTCATCTGGTACATAATTCGCTACAACATCTTCTATAACTAAATCTACTGTTGTAGGCCTAGGAGGTGATCTTGGCAATATGAAGTTGGGCTCATTGTTATCATCTACAACATCCCATCCATCATAGTGATTGGCATTTCCATTTGGAACAGCTTCATTTGGATCGTCATAATTTTCATTTTGTACATGAAAATAATTTGCTACTGCATTATCCCTACCTTCATCTACTTCTGTAAGCCTAGGAGGTGATGTTGGGGTTTGAAAGTTATTGATTACATCGGCAATAACGTCATCAACTGTACTTGGGGTACGCCTATCCCTAACCCTACGTCTTTTATTAGGTGTTTCACCATCATCAGATTTGTCAGCAGAAGGCTCTGATTCCACATAATAATCGGGATCTTCGTCTGTGTCGTCCTCAAACTGTGGTCCTAAACCTGATTTAGAACTAGTGTCTGATTCAGAACTTTCACCGTCTGATTCTGTTTCAGACTCTGAAAGGTTCTCAAGAAAACTGTCACTAACATCACCGTCGTCCACAAAATTGATTCCATCGCCCAAAAGATTGTTTACAATGGTGTTTTCACTCACAGGCGATCGACTTCGCTTGTCCATTTTCGTAATAACATAAAAACTGTAAGAACTAATCCTCGGATAAATCCACAAACATAACCAACACCGGTAAACATAAACAACAACAATCGAAAGACGGACGGCAGACAACACTCACTACACAGAGTAACTGTTGACTATGCACAGACGATAGGTGAAATCAATGAGTATAACTTTATAGGTTATACAACTCACAGAGTATAAAGTGTACTTTTTTGTGTTCCTCATAGTCTTGACAACGAGAATCTCAAGTTTCGTGGCATTTGGTAAACATATAAGGCCAATAAGTTATAAATAGTAGACGTGCTTTATTGCGCACGTCGGCGTTTCTCGCACAATTAGTGACGTGCGCATATGCGCACGTCGGCGTTTTTCGCACGATTCTCGACGTGCGCAAATGCGCACGTCGGCAGTAAAAGGGTTAACTCGACTCATTGGTTGCTTAGAAAAAGGCGATAATTTTATACTGATCTTAATTTATTAATTTTATTTCATGAAGGGTAATATTTACTCCTAATTATAGTCAGTAGTGTAGTGAATTGTTGCAAATAGTACTTCTTCTGATCAAGGAAACATGACAGTTGCTTTATTGTGGCGGTTTCTTGGTCATAAATTGAGTTATGTTTCAACTGCATGCCTTCGGACCTCCCTTCAAACCTGTTCTAATGCTGTTACAGTGGTGCAGCACTGCTGATAGTGACTAATCAAGATTGAGACTTATTTGAACTTGCAGATTTTTAGATGAGATGAACAAATCCATTGTCAAAGTGATTTTTCCGCAACAAAACAATTTAATTATTTTAGTTAGTTTGTGAAAAATTATGTAAATAATTGCAACACCACTAGAGCGAAATCAGAAGGTTGAACAACATCAGAAGGATCTTTTACTTGTTTTACACTTTTGATATAAACGTCTTAAAGCTAAAGTTAGCATTAATTGCATTTTTGTTTATAAATTTTAATTTGACCTTTATAGAGAGATATTTAAATGAGCAGTGAAAATTTGCAGAAAAGAAAATGGGAAAAGTAAATTAACCTGCCATTGGCTGAATGTAGAACAAGCAAAACAAATTTGTCCTCCTAAGATGAAAAACAAATTATAACTACTGAATATGACTTTTTGAATGTACTCAGTTTGATGGCTCTTGTAATTTATTCAACATTTTTAAAAACCAACAACATTAAAAAAAAACATTTTTAAAGCATTTTTTAAAAATGCTTTAAGGGAATGCCGAGAATCGAACCCATGACCTCTTGAACCGAAGTACAAGATGCTACTGTTAGGCTAGCGAGGTGCCCAAATGTAAAATGTAATGATTTTACAAGTGAACAAAATCATTTGGAAATAGTTTCAAATATTTTGATCCTCTACTTTATAGATAGTGCCAACTAGGATGATTCCACACTCCTCACCTCAGATCCATCTCACCTACCTTCATCCCAGCTGGCACTGCCTACCTTGGTCTGACCAAGTTACGCTACAAGCGTGTTGGTGTTGCAGCTCCAGCTGGCCCAGCTGCCGACGGACATGTCTGCGGAGGAGCTGAGCGGGGGCATGGGCGGGGGTGGAGGGGAGAGCAGTGGTGGGGCCTCCCCCCTCACGCAACGCAGCCTTCGACTGGAGCGGGTCGCGCAGGCACTGCAGCATAGCCAGGAGGAGCTGCGGAGGTGAGTCACATAACACGATTAAAACCTTTTGTCAAGTAACAAAAGGCTTATGTTTTCGTGACTTATGTGGGTACATTTAGTAAAACGGTAACTAATTTTGCTTTAATTTTGTTAAATAAAACTATTTAAAAAGCTGATTTCCAACAACTACATACATCAGCTTATCATTTTTGATAAAAAAAATACAAGTAACTAATGCAGTCATTTGGGCCAGCTAAAGAATTTTTTTAAAAACTGTTGTGGTTCTTTCAGGATAGGTTCTTGGATTGCAGAGCCATTGGTTCTAAGCAATCTGTAAGCTAACTATTGTAAGTTCTTTAAAGAAAATCATAAATTGTCTGCATCTAGTCAAAAACATTCATAACTATGAATTTATTGTTTACTAAGTCAAGTTGTACTCGATTATCAAAAATTGATTTCCTTTTTAGAGTGGAGGACTGGATAGTGTGAAATTTTAAGAAAGAATGGATTAGCTGGATTAAACCTTCACGTCAGCAGACCTTATAAAAACCTAAAACATTTGAGTTCTTTATGAAAACTTGTTAATTATGAAAACAAATGTACAGTCTACCTTCTTTCTCTGGATTGGTTTTTATGAGAAATTAAAATGCTTGACTTTAGTAAATCAAGGTAGAAAGTTAACTGTCCCGAATTAAAAAATACTCGTCCAACATTTAATTTAATTATCACAGAAAATTGTGTCAACTAAATAAATGGATTTAGCACCTCTCTTTTTGTTAGAAAGGTCCCATGATCGCTGCATTTGTATTTTCTTACTTTTTCTTCCTACTGAAAATAATAAATAACCAGTGTTTTAGATTTTGTCCTCTTAAAACTCACATAACAAACTAAACCATCTCTTGTGCTTTATAACTCTAACAAACCATTTTTCTAACAGTGTATATTTAACGCCACCGTCTGATGACATCAGGCGTTGGCGATATCTATACCTTGTGCATTGTGCAAGTGCTTGTCCTAAGTGTGTAGAGCCGAGCTTATGCTTGACTGTGCTTTGCTCTGTGCAGACGTACGGGAGCCAACGCCTTGCCCTCTGCCAACCAGGGCCTCTACAGCCAGGCCACTCTGAGGTTCATAACACTTATTGCTTCCTACCTGCATGACCGTAGCACTTTGTTACCTTTTGCACTAACATCGGTACAGTAAGGTTGCAGTGGGGAACACAGGTGGCGACCCAGTAGTGTGCGACTGGCAGTCTAAAGCTTGTACAAGCTTGTACAAACCTTTACTCTTCAAAATTCCTACTTGGGCCGGTTAGCCACGTTTCATCGGACTAGACCTGAAATGAGCTTATTAGCAGATATGGCTTGCACCTTTTTCGTTTCAGAACGTTCAAGGACCTGGTCCACATCTCTGTCACCCAATCGTCCAAGTTGGCTTTAGCCACCCTTGTCCAAAGTTCAGAGTCTCACATTATAAACATCTGATATTCATCAAATCAATTCATAACTGCACAGCTAATTTGTTTTTTAAACTGTTTGAAACATTAATATTTCTCACATCCTTTGTATCTTTTCCAAATTTATCATTCGGAGTATTACATAACGCCAGGATATTAAAATTTCCCATTAGTCTGCCGAATATGTTTTGTTTGTTTTCTGTCTTAACATGTTGATCGGAAACCGTCCAAACCCCAATCTTTTTATCTAAGAACGACTTGTTCTGAGAAAGCATAATTAATTAATAGCCTAAATTTGGAGTGAATTACCTTTAATATTTAACAGCAACATTCTATTTTAAAACAATACCCACATTTCTACGCTGTTTTGGTACAAAGTCACATTGAATTTAAATGTTAACCTTGTCTACAAGTTTCAGAGTAGAAACGTGATATTTGTATTAATACCCCCGTTGCAGTAAACCTGCGTACTCAGCGAATTTCCAGTGTGTATATATGTATCCTAATACCACGTAAAGCCACATACCAAGTGTCATTAATATACAATAAATAAACTATTTATGACATTTTAATTTTTCTCCATAAGAATAACAGCTGAGTATGCAGGTTTGTTGAAACAAGGAACGTAAAAAATAGGTTTTTATACAAATATCAATATAACTCAACTAGGTAAACGAATTTTATTAATATACTATGTTTTATTAATATATGTTCATAATTAAGGGAGATAACGTTTTTCTTACTCTCCATAAGAATAACATGGGGCTGAGTACGCAGGTTTGCTGCTACAGGAACTATCGGAAAAAAATAGTTTGTTGTGCAAATATCAATAGACAACAACGATATAAAGGAATATACCAAGTTTCGTTAGGATAAGTTGATAAATAAGCGAGATATACAACTTTTCTTATCCTCCATAAGAATAACATTGGACAACTTACTGTGTTTAGCACTTTCAATATCTCTGTAACCAATAGACGTAGAGAAATTATAAAAACACCAAATTGTTCGTATTTTTAAGCCGAATCCAATGGTGAAAAGTAAAATTTGATTTACTAAAATATTATATGTAAAAAACTCAAACAAAATTGGGGTACAAAACCCCCCCAAAATACCCCTTTGGATAGAGCGATCTGGCTGGTTTTCAAACTTAAAGTTGCTTTAAATGTTTGTTCCAAATTTCATCAAAATCAGACCATTTTTATGAGAGTTATCGCACCTACGGACCCACACACACACACACATATATATATATATATATATATATATATATATATATATATATATATATATATATGTATATATATATATATATATATATATATATATACATACAGTTTTGAACAAATGGTGTTTTTAACTTCTGGGGACCTCCAAACGAAAAGTTATCATGGTCCCGGGCCTAGGTCTTACCATGCCGACTACGGTAATAGCTTCTTTCCTATAGGGAAAATTCGTTAAAATTGGATGTTGCTGCGGAAGATGGTTTTAACTCAGTGGCAACATGTTTTGACAGATTATAGTAAAAATTTGCACCTGCAAGTGTTACCTAAGTAATACTCTGAATGGTATGTGTCAGACATGTTGCCTTTATTGTGTTGTCTGTGTCATAACCAAACATGTTATTTTCTTAACTATCTCTTGTGAATCTCTTGATCTTTATAGTCATTTAAACGTCCTAGACAGATAATTTACCTGCAACCTTACTGTACTGAAAAATTACATTTTGGGATTTAATTGTATGGATATTGCACTAACAGTATAACTTATAACAAATAGTTTTAATTATTTGCATAAACAGGTATTTAGATTGAATATGTTAGCATAATAGTTTTAAACCTTTACACGGTTAATTTCACAAAGTTTACACTCAAAAAGATTATCTAGATTATACTGTCATAATTTGACAATTATCTATTAATTAACTCATGTTAAGGCCTCGAGAGCTTCTTTTGTGTAAGAAGGATATAGTCCAAGAACCAATGACCCAAAAAGTCATACCATTTGCATAATTTTCTAATGCTATATAACCAGTATGACTTTAAATTTTATTTAAGAAAATCAAAGTCTGGCAGCTTAATCACGTTCAGAAAATGGGTAAATCTATGTATACAGTGTTTATATATTTAATAAATAATTCCGCCCAGCATGTATAACGGTAGAATGGTTTTGTTTAAAGTCATCAAACAAAATTTTTCGGGACTAAAACGCATATGGGCAATCTATTAAACATATGTTCATCAAAATCTATGTACAGAATGTTCCAAAACTGAAGGTCATGGGTTCGATTCTCAAAATTGTTTTATGTAAACATAGGGCAAATTGTACATTATTTTAAAAATATCGTTAAAAGAAACATTTTGCCAAAAACAAAATTCACTTATCTTTATCCGTTTCAAAATGGCGGCAATCAGCAAAAACCTTTTTTTCATATATGAAATGCATGTTAATTGTACAAATGAATGTGGACACAGAATACATGCAAGTCTTAAATGCAAATTAACATGCATTTCATAAGGGAAAATAAGTTTTTTTGCTGATTGCAAAAAAACTAAAAGAGATACAAGGTTGGTGTAAATTAGAAAGTTGCTAGAATTTACAAGACCTTTTCAATGATATGCTTTTTGACGTACAATACTATTTGACTTTTTTAATTTTGGGTATTTAAGCATAAAAAAAAAACTAGTATTGAAATTTATATTTGTTAAAAAAAACTGTCATGTAGCATACTAGAGTAAAGCTGAGTTAGTAAGAAACTTGAGCCTGAAAAAAATATACAAGTTCTGGTTTAGAAAATACAGGGTTATCCATAAATGTTTATATTTTACACAAAAATGGCCGCCAGTTTGAAACGGATAAAGATAAGGGAATTTTGTTTTTGCCAAATCTCTTAACGATACCTTTTAAATGATGTATAATTTTCCCTATGTTTACATAGCAAAATTTTGAGAATCGAACCTGTGGCCTTCAGTTTTGGAACATTAGTACATAGATTTTGACGAACATATTTTTAATCGAATGACCATATGCGTTTTAGGTATGAAACATTTTGTTTGATGACTTTAGACCAAACCATTATCCCGTTATACATTCTGGACGGGATTATTTATTAAATATATAAACATTGTATAATATAGATTTACCCATTTTCGGATCGCGATTAACCTGCCAGACTTTGATTTTCTTAAATAAAATTTTAAGTCATACTGGTTATATAGCATTAGAAAAGTATGCAAATGGTATAACTTTTTGGGCCATTGGCTCTTAGACTAATAGAAGCATATTGATATTTTAATAACATTTTTAAACTTAACAACTTGAATTGGTATTAAACATCATTTTTCCCCTTTTCCAATTAGCAGTTATTGTTAGATTTAGCATGACTGTGATTTCAATTTCTGTGAATGACATGAACAATTCACCTTTAATTGGGTGCTTGTTTTTACATAGCATAAATGTGTATCCTTGATTTAGGACTGAAATGGATGAGGCCTATACTGTACAAACTTGGTAAATATTAAGAAATTTGTTTTCATATGAATGGTTAAATTTTAAAAGAATATGAGATTATTCCTGCTTACTATTAAACTTTCAGCTAAAGAATATGAGATTATTCCTGCTTACTATTAAACTTTCAGCTAAAGCATATGAGATTATTTCTGCTTACTATTAAACTTTCCAGCTAAAGAAAATAAAATGATTTCTGCTTACTATTAAAATTGTCAGCTAACATTGAAATAGATAACTAATTAATTTAAGCATTTCATTTAGAGTCTTATAATGTAAGGTGAGTGAGTGAGTGAGTGTAGTAGCTACATTCACTAAACTGGTTAAGAAAGATTTTGCTAAAAATGATTACTTTCTGTTTTCATATTAAACATGGACTAAGACATTTTTATCTTTAATTTCTTTACATATCCTACATTTCTTTGTTTTTGGGGATTTGAAAGTTAAAATAGTTTACAACATAATGGCAACAGTAAAATAAAAATATTTGAGGATACAAATAAAAAATGTGAATATATTCAGGAATTGGGCTAACTTGGATAAGTAGAAATTGAGATAATTGGATTTAGCGTGGGAATCGAGTAAAAATAAATATCATACAAAAAAACTGAAATTTGTTTTGAAAAGTTTAACATAGTGAACTGAAAGTAAGCAAACTGCACTGTAACTCTCAACCAGTCCATAGTCTTCTTACGGGTGATACTAATTATGTCAAGGTTGCTGACCTTGCCTTTCGCTGTTATGCTGAAATTGTCTTAGTTAGTTGATTCGTATAACTGGGCTTTGGGTGTTTAGAATTCTAAAGTATTTATTTAAAAAATGTATACTTCTATTGGTTTTTACAACATTGTAAAACAACAAATCAGTAAGGAAAGTAATGTAGAAACCCATCCTCGAGCATTCTTCTTATTGAACTGAGAGGTTATGATATGTATATATTTCATATATTTCATCAAGGCATATTTTTATGATCAGTCATTGCAACTTTTGATACATGGAAGTATTACTCATGACCAAATTAAACTTAACCAGAAGTAATCCATGATGTTGAGTTTGCTATGGCCAGAAAGAAGCAGCAAGCTATAGTTTAGATAGTATAGATGGCTGGGCATGATTGTTAGAATAGTGAAAGAAGATAGACCTAGTGCAAAATCCACCACCTACCACTCAGAACGTTATAACCACACGCAGACTTGATGAGAAATCAAATCCGATTCTGTGGCAATATTGTCCAGCTTACAATCACATTCCTGGATTTGTTGCACAACCCTTCTGAGATAATAGCACCCACCTTTTAGCCTGAATTCAAGCACTAAAAAAAATCCTTGTGTCCCGTATTCGTCTTTCATTTTGCACAAAATCAGAGCACTGTTTACGTTAAACCTCAATATTTATGAAATTGATTTGCTTTGTAGCTTTCACTTATAAATTATTAATTGCACCATTACATGTAATGAAAAAGGTCAGTTTATTTTGCAGCTGATATAATGTAAAAATGTACAAACTGAAAATTAATTGCTCTATACATAACAGTTGTGTTTTGTTGAAAAGTTAATATTGTTTTGTAAATATTTAGCCATTGTATGTTTTAAGGTAAAATCAGTCTTCCAGGAAATAATTGTTCTACTAATGAAGCATTTTTTAAAGTAGAGCAACAGACATTTCAATAACAGTTTTGTACAAATATTTAACTGGTAACATTGTTATTTTAGGTGATCTTTATAAAATTGTTATGTAGGTACAAGATTTCTTATTTTTCATACAAACATTTGGCATACCACTCAGCCACTATTGAGTTACATTAAAGGTGTATTTCAAACTAATGTTTGAAGTTTAATTAAAATAGGACTCTTATACTTTTTGCTAAAACATAAATATTTTCCCTTTTATTTTGTCACTGCGGGTTTTAATTGTTGGTTAAGAATCCGGTTTTCAAAATAATTGTACCTCATCATTTAAATAAAGTGGAGTTCCTATTATGAAATTGTTTTGACAAAATGCAAAAGGAATGCAGATTACCAGTTATTAAGGGTTTGTCTTAAACAAAAAGCTATCAAGAAAAACCATAACAAGACAATATTTGAAAATTATAATAATGTACAGTAGAACCTCGATAGTTGGACACTTTGTGGACTAAAGGGTTGTCGAACTATCGAAATGACAAACTATAGGGAGTATATGGAACATTTAACACAGGGAGTATTATGATCAGAAAAACAATAGCGTATCACGAAAGTATCAAAATCGTGTTTAACTCCCGCAGCGTCTCGAGCGAACTGACTTGACCTACTTACTGGAAAGGGCAGGGAAGGGTGGATAGGACGAGGTAGGGGGTAGGAAGGAAGTTATTTATAGAAAAGGCGGTAGCGCACGTTCGTGAAAACAATAAGCGGGCTCCCATCACTGACTGGCGAACCCGTCAAGGACAATATCGGTCGCCGCTTCTGTCATGTCATGTCGTCACGGCTTGTGTCGATGAATACAGACTGTCGAACTATCGAGGTTCTACTGTATTTAGATTAAATACAAAAAAATCTGAGATTTTGCTTTAGTTGATAACAATCTGAAAAACTTCAAGACGATTAATGATTTATTTAAATTGATCATTTAGTATTCATACCTACAGTATCATACACAGTATTGTGCAGTAGTCATTCATGCATCATTATGCATACACAAAATACATACAACAAAGTCCCTTTTAGCCTATAACAACTATTTTAGGGGTAGAAAGTTTTACTTACTAGGTAGAATGAATAAAAATGAAAGAATACTTATTTACATAGAGTGTATATGTCTGTGGAGTGGTCGGTGGGCGGTGTCTGTGTATGGCCTGTAGTGTAGTGTGTATGTGTGGCGTAGGCCAGGCGGATATTCGACTCCCCCCTCCCCTCTGTCCTCACGCCACAGCAGCCAGGACTCGCTACACAAGCACACCCTGATGTCGGCCGGCCAGTACCATCTGCCGCCCAATGCCAGTCCTGCCGCCCAAGCCGCCGCTGCCCACAAGAAGAAGGGTATCAAGTCATCGCTTGGCCGGTTCTTCAGCAAAAAAGAAAAGGTGAGGAGAAAACACCCGTCCAGATTGTCGTAGGTGTTGCTGAATTTTAATATGTAAAATCAGATTTTGTGCCTGATTTCATCAAATCGTTTAACCAGTTTTGAAGAAATTATGGCTTAAATGTTCTAAAATTGCAAAATTGGTATAAAAACACTTGGAATGAGTGAACAAAATGCTTTCATTCATCAATGTTCTTTGCAAAACATAAATTAAAAACTGTAAACATTGAAAACTCACAAGTTTTACTCCTTTTATTAGTAGAAAACAATTGTTTAAGAACCGGCTGTATTCAATGGCATCGTTGGTGTTAACTATTTATTTTAAAGAAAAGAAAAATACTAAATATGAACGCAAATTATCAGCTTAATATTTGTTTATTTAATTAAATAAAAAACACCAACTTCGCCAACATCTATACGGACGGGCCCGGAAACAACCTACAAGAGTGTATCACCGGACCGTGGAAGCTTACACGATAAAAAACAAAATTGTATAACACTTACGATAGATTTCAAGATTATCCATATCGTGATATGTGAAAGGAGTTGGCTGATAATGCTTTCACCGCATAGAATAACTTGATATATAGTATTAGCTATTACTAAAGTATTAATACTCAGCTTTCACTTAATATTATTCGTTTGCTGAGAAAATTTATTTTAAAATCACTGAACAATTTTTAAATAGTTTTCTAGACAGTTAATACAGATTTCGATAGTGCAATGAGATTTATTGTATAAACACAGTCTATGGTTCAGTGCACACTGCGTTTGTCGCAGGGTAAGGTGAAGGAGGTGGGGACGATGGACTCATCCCAGATGATGTCGACCTCGTACGGAGAGATGGACATGAGCGCCGGCGACTCACTGAGCCTCGGCGGCAGCATCGGCCAGAAGGGCGACTTTGACAGGAGGAAAAAGAAGAAGTTAGTAGTCGCCGAGTACTTGGGTCATCTGTGTCAATGTCACTTAATTATGTAGCTTCTAGGTTTTTATCTTTACAGAAAATGTAGATAATACTTGAAAATAACCTAAAATTAAGGTTCCACGCAATTGTTATGTTAAGCAGTGGATTTTGGAGTAAATCTTCATTTAGTAGTGAATACACTTAATATGTATCAATCTCTTAACTTAACCTTCAATTGGTTACTTGACCTTTTGGCTCCAGCCTCGTTAGTTTAAGCGGCAAACAATTTAAATTAAAAATAAATAACACAGGTAATTCAATTTAAAATAATCTGATATTTTAACATTTTAATTTTATCGTTTTAAAAACCATAATCTGCACAGGCTTTATGCTTTCAGGTTTTTGTTGTTGTTATGTAACCCCCTGTGTGACTCTCTGACCCCTCCCCTCCCTACCAATCACATTCTGTAGTGGCTGAAACTTATTCAGCACTTTGACCTGTTCAACGCCATCGGCCTATGAACGGAAACAACAAGTAACAAGTAACAAGTTATGTTTACAAATCAAAACGCACCTCCTATTGTCATTGTAGCTTGGTGCAGATATGATGATGTGAGAATTTCAAATTAAACATATATACTGTACTATGTAAATGAAAAAAGGTGATAGTATAAACTGATGTTGAAAAGAAACAGTTTGCACATTATTTCGTTGCTGGCAACAACCTAAAAAGACACATTGCATTTTTTAGGGGTTTTAGGTCTTTTCTAATACTTTTATAATTTTCTTGGCTTGATTTTTCTCAAGATCCACTATGTATTAAAAATATAAATTTCCTAAGAATGATTATTGTAGGTGTTATCTTGGAAAATATTAGGTCAGAGTTGATACCAAGGAGGTTTTGTTAGTAGTAAGAATAAAAAATGTCCATCCCATTATTGCTTTTGTCCAAACCATTATCCCCGATAGTGAATAACTGTTAAGGAAACTTTGGTACATTCCTAATCATTATCAAAGGGTTAAGCCTGTTAAAGAAGGGCTCTTTAAATGTTAAGATTAAATTTGCAATTTTATTCAGTGATGTATATTATATAATTAACTTTTCAAATTGTTTGAACTAAAAGCTATGAATTAGGCAGTTCATTGGCATTGTCAGAATAGTCAGTCAGGCTCGTAACTCTACTCGTGCTTCGAGTCTAGCAACCCTCTCATTCTCTCCACTCAGACACGGACCAGTCAGTACTCATCTGTAGCAACCCTCTCATCCTCTTCAGTTGGACGCGGACCAGTCAGTACTGAGTTGTCAGGTGTTACAGACACGAGCTGCTGGCTGAGGCTATGAAGGCGGGGACGCCGTTTGCACTGTGGAACGGCCCGACGATCGTCGCGTGGCTCGAACTGTGGGTCGGCATGCCGGCGTGGTACGTGGCCGCGTGTCGCGCCAACGTTAAGAGCGGGGCGATTATGAGCGCGCTCAGCGACACAGAGATACAGCGCGAGATCGGCATCAGGTAATGTGCCATTGTGTTGAAGAGTTGAAATATGTTTTTAGTAGGAATAGTAATTTTATTTCATGTGGGCCTATGCTTATCTTGGTATTTTTTGCATTATGGTTAAGAGGACGTTTGAATCATTGTTGCTGCTGGTTAGGTGTAAGTTGAGGTGAAACTTGGAACCAATAAAAAAATTAGTTGCGCTATCGATGATGTTACACACTACTGTGTTACACAAAAACAAAAACAAAATACCCCTGTCGCAGCAAACCTGCGTACTCAGCGAATTTCCAATGCATATATGTATATATGTCTCACTACTACATAAAGCCAATTACCAAGTTTCACAAAAATACATTCATGTACAAGTGATATATAACATTTTATTTATTCTCCATAAGAATAACATTAGGGTTGAGGACACAGGTTTGCTGCAATGAGGAAGATAAGTAATGTGTTTTTTTACAATTGTCAATATAACTGAACCAGGTGAAGCTACATACCAAGTTATATTAATTTAGGTTCATAATTAAGAGAGATATACAACTTTACTTATTCTCCATATGAATAACATGGGGGCCAAGTATGCAGGTTTGCTGCTACAGGGACTATCAACAAAAAACTTGTTTTTTGTGCTAATATCAATATACCACAACTAGTTGAAGCCACATACCAAGTTTCATCAATCAATATACATTTATAAATAATCAAGATATCAAATCTATATTTTTAATACGCTAGGCATATTTTTGTCATAATTGTTTTGGAGCGGTGGTACTTCCGATCACCATGTCCAAGGTGTCGTTAGAAAGGTCTTAGCATGTAGTTTTGCCATCAATTAAAAAAATTTATAAAAGTCACCGTGGACATGGGAAAATATGGGGTCAAAGTCGCGATTTTCCCCATAGACATAATATGCAGTTACAAACCAACGATCAAGAAATCAGCTGTTTATTTAAGGAAGTGGTTAAACAAATAAAATCTGACCCTGAAATATGGTTATTGAACGTACAGCTGGCAACAAAACACCAGTTTTTATTTGCACAAAATCAAAACATAACCAAAAAAACGTTCGACATAATGGAGACTATAAGACGTTGACCAGGACAGCCAAGAGGAGGAGGCCGACGAACTTTAACTGACGAACTCTTTCCTTGGGTAAAAGCTTGCTCGGATTCGAGCAACAGGACCACTAGTTTTTATTTATTCTCCATAAGAATAACATTGGACAACGTACTGTGTTTAGCACCTTGAATATCTCTGCAACGGTTGGACGTAGAACAATAATTAAAACACCAAAATGTTTGTTTTATTGAGCTAAACATATTAATAAAAAGAAAAGTGAAGTTTTTAGTAGAATTATCTGAGAAAAATCTAAAAACCTTTTTCCCTTAAGATTAACATGGGACACGTTTTTTGGATTTTCTCCACAACCACTTAACCTAGGTTAATGATTCAAAATACTAAATTATTTGTTTTTTAAAGCTCTATAAAATGGCTATAACCAATATTTAGTGTTGTTAACATTTTGGGGTAAAAAGTGCAAAAAACTGATTTTTGGAAAATTGTAAACCTCTATAAAGCCCCCTTCCCATAGTCCGATTGATCTGGTTTTCGAACTTAAAGTCATAAATGCTACTCTTCATATTTGTGTCAAATTTCATAAAAATCGGGTGTTTCTTTCAAAAGTTATATTGAGGTAACAGACACATATATATACATATATATAAATTTGAACGAATAGTGTTTTTGGCATCTGGGGACCTCGAAACTAAAAGTTATAATGGTCTCGGGCTTAAGTCTTACCATGCCACCTACGGTAATAGCTTCTTCCCTATAGGGGAAATTCGCTAAAACCAGAGCCAATATAGACAATGCCGACTGTGGTCGTGCTTGAAAATAGCTTCCTCCCTATAGGGGAAATTCGCTAAAAACATGTTTGGCTAACAATTCTCAACTGTGTTTCAGATTTGGAAAATGAATTATTTGTGTTTAGAGTTGTTTTATCAAATGAGTAAATGTAATAAATTATTACTTAGTAAAAACTGTTTTACAAAGATCTTTTATGAATATTGGATTGTATTTTTCTTATTTGAAATGACACATAACAACTTAGAATGAAGATAGTGTATTTTGTATACAAATATTCCAAAATAAATGTAACACCGATAGATATAACATCCTTCAGATTCAAGCTACAGGATTTCTTGATTTAAAAATTATGGCACCCTCCATAGTATTTTTTTCACTATAATTCATTTTATTGTACATATAAGAATATTAGCCTACAATGAGAAAATTTGGAATCAAAGTATGTTGTGTTAAATGTGTTATTATTGTATGATTTCCTTGCTTATTCCACTCTTGTCTCAGACCCACACGCTTGTTTTTTCCAGCAATCCACTGCACCGGCTGAAACTGCGGCTGGCGATCCAGGAGATGGTGTCGCTGACGTCGCCGTCGGCGCCCAAGACATCGCGGACGACGCTGGCGTTCGGCGACATGAACCACGAGTGGATCGGCAACAGCTGGCTGCCGTCGCTGGGCCTGCCGCAGTACCGGAGCACCTTCATGGAGTGTCTGGTGGACGCGCGGATGCTGGACCACCTCACCAAGAAGGACCTGCGGGGCCAGCTCAAGATGGTCGACAGTTTTCACAGGTCGGTCTTCCATATTGTATTTAAAACTTTGTGATTTTCTTTATACAAAATTATTATTTTTGATAATGTTTAGTACTAAACAAAAGCTCTTACCATCTAGATGTGCATTCAAATTCAGTGCTCTGCCCCGTATGATTTCAATTAAACGAATAAATATTATTCAGTGAAGTAGAGTTTATGTACAAAATTGCAATACAGGATAGTATACATAGTAGCAGCCTAGGCCTATGTCAAGTTTCATCATTGACTGAAGAGACATCCCCATCTATATGGCCCAACTGTTTAGTGTTAGCCAGAATTTGAAGTGGAAATAGTTTGATTAAGTCACTGACAGAGTGTACTGCTGTCAACTTTTTACTGTAGTTAGTTAGGTTAACTTGTAAAAAAATCTCCATCCCAGAAAGCAAGTGATAATCAACTTATCTTAGCTTTCTGACACACTATGTTCTATGTGTTATTCCCATAGAACTATATATATGGAACGTCGAGTCAATGCAGTGCGGAGCGAGCCAGCCGTCGCGCTGCTCCCCCCACTACTAGTCAGAGGTCGCACCGTCACAGAGCCATATAACCCTATACTCTAGCTTACTAGCGATGCATATTTTTGTTTTTATATGCAAATTTTAAAGTTTGAAGATTTAAGTTAATACTTATAAAAAAGGGATAGTTTTTAATTAAATACAATTTTTTCATAATGATATTTATTTGTAAACATATGTTTTTAAATTACATTAATATTACAAAAGATACAGTAAGGCAATGCAAAATGTAAAAAAACCTTCCTAGAAAAGTGTACAAGCTCAAATGAAAAAGTATGTTAGTATTTAATATTCTAAGTAAATAATTATTTTGGATGAACGATTTACACATTTCAGATATCAGTATCAAAGGATTTTATCTCAAACTAGCTGATCCCGCAGGCTTCGCCCCGCAAATAATTTATAAAAACGATGGCAGTTGTGTGTGCTGCATTCTGTGGTTAGCCCGTGGAACTACTACGAATCAAGATCAGCTGTTTGTATTTTCATTAGCTCAAACAAAAATGAATGTCCATAAGAAATACATGGGAACTTTGTCGGGATCACTGGCGGAGCCCTAAGGTCAGATCAGGATGAAAACCATTTAGTTTTCATATTGTATGCCTAAAGAATCAGTGTACAGAATTTCAGCTCTCTACCTACATGGGAAGGTGGAGAATTAGTGATGAGTGAGTGAGTCAGTCAGTCAGCCAGGGCTTTGCCTTTTATAGATATAGATGATCGCAATAAGCGTATTTATTAGTGAATTTCCTTTGGAAAGTGAACTATTAGCATGACCCGCACGGTGAAACTTAAGCCCGGGACCACCATAGAAGTTCCTAACGTGACCCCCTGAACACGTTTTGGGGGGTCGTTCAAAATTTTATATATATATATATATAGACATACATATATATATGTGTTTGCACTCTAGCGGTCGCATTATTTGTCCGATTTACTTCAAATTTGGTAGGGACGTTCCTTTCTGTAATCAGTTGGACAAGTTCGTTGGGCAAGACAATCGGAAAACTCTAAACCCCTTTTTTGGGGATTAATCTTTCAAATTTTGAGTTTTAGGGCCCAAAAAGGGTCAGAAAAGCCCCGTATGTAAAATAAATGCATGTAAAAAGATGCGAATTGGAGAGGCGAAAGTTTTAAGCCCTCTCTCGTCATTCTAGCATAAATATTTACCGAGTTATTAAAGAAAATGTGTATCGACCAAATACAGTACGTTGTCTTGTGGGGATTTTACATTAGAAAAGCCTGTTATTCATTTGTTGGTGTACTTTTATCATCCCCAACAACCTCACGCCTACTTTTAAGCCTGACTGAACCTTCTCCTCACCTTATAATGCGCAAAATTGTATTCCCAGCATTGCAGGTAAATAGAACCAGGAGCATCAGAACAGCCAAAAAATCAATGTTATTGTAGATTTGAATAAAAGTTGGAATAAATGTATGTTTTTAACTGATTTTGAGTTTTTATAGTTTTTTATGTGGAAATTCACTTCCCTCACGTCAGCGTGCTGCGTGCGAACTCGTTTTATATTTAGACTTGGAAAACAAGCTAATGGGACATTTTTCTGGAAATTTTTGTGGTGTGTAGTGGGTTGGTGGGCAATAGTTTATACTCATGATAATATAGTTTTTAGAAATGCAAGATACCAGCACTTATGAGGAAATCACATAAGCTTCAAGAATATATCCTTCCCCTTTAATTTAGACCATTTTCTTATTATTTTAACACGTTAGCTGCCGAGCCCAGAATACCACATTCCTCCCATATTGTGATACGGAACTAATGGATTAATTCCCAAAATCTTTTCAAAAACATTTAAAATATAGTCCATATTTACCATTTCAACAGATTTTATTTGTAAATAATCATTAAAAAGTCTTAGGTCCGTTCGGACCAAAATGCAGATTTAAAGTGTTTTTCCTTGTACTTTTGCACTTAGGTCCTTAAGGACCAAAGGTACTTAACTCCAATTATTGTAAATTTAATTACTTTTTCCTTAGATAATACAACAACAACGGCATTGTATAAGCGATTTACAATAAAATATAACTCCATAGTCGTGGTCAAGTCAAATAATAGACCACAGCGTATTATCCAGTTTTAAATATCCAAATAATTTTGGTGGTCTCACGGTTACATTAGACAACGAACTGTGTTTGTTTACTTCAAAAGTCAGTCGACGAGTGATCCTTTACTTTTTTGTCTCATTCTTGATGGCTAGTCTATTGTTTGGCATCCGGTCGAGGGTTGATGTAATTTATTCAAGAGATATACGTCCTACTACAAAATGCTAAACTGAAACTAATGGTCGTAAAAAGACAAATGATGGCTTATTTCTTTCGCCTAACTATCAAAAATTAAATAAAATGTCAATCAAAGTTGTGTGACATTCCGTTCAAGAGATACGGATACAATAGGCCCTAACTGATTATCAGCTTTATTCATTTTCCGTTCAAAATTTGTAATGTTAATTTCCTCCTTTCCCAACATTTTATTGTTTTCTATTCAAATTCCCGACTTTTCCGTCTGCTAGACATCCTGAAATTTATTTGCAATCAATTTCGGAAGATCTACACGAGTAACGTTACGAACATGTGAGGAACTTTGACTTGTTCATCAATTTTATAAATTTTATAAATAAGGCAATATTCCTTACAATTGCCTATGTATAATCTTTTTATAATCATAATTACTAATTTATATTTCTTTTATTTCAAAGTATGTTGTATATTTCTTTTTTTTGCCATTTGTTGTGCTTACACCTATTACAAGTATTTTTAACTATTCTTAACTCAAAAATTATATTAAGCCAGTAATTTTATGCTCTGTTTTAATAATTTTATAATTAAAACACATTTACAACATTATTACTAGGGCTGTGCGAGTACTCCAAACATTGAGTTTTCGGCCGAGTATTTTAATACTCAAACTCGACTCGAAGTTTTGAAAAATGCTCAAAAGTTCGAGCGAGTATTTCCAGACGATCGCTAACGATTGGACCGGCCAAAACGCATAGTAACGGCCTCAAAATGCGATCGCATCATGTAAAATCGGCCGAAAATGACGATCGCTAACGATTACGACCAGTCATAACGCATAGTCACGGCCACAAAAGGCGATCGCATCATGTAAAATTGGCCGAAAATGACGATCGCTAACGATTGTGACTGGCTAAAACGCATAATAACGGCCACAAAAGGTGATCGCATCATTGAATATCGGCCGAAAATGACGGTATACATAATATCGGCAAAAGTGGCGACCGGGCCACTTAATATCGGCCTTAATTAACGATTCGTCATCTAATATTGATTAGAAACAATGTCTGGACCAGGTGATATAGGCCAAATGACAACCGGACCGTGTTTTATTGGCTGTAAACTAATGCCAAACCGTGTTTTGCTTGTCAACAAGTAATCCAGTTTGATGTTACTGGCCAAAACTTTGTATTGCTATTCATGCATTAGTTAGGAACCATGTTTAGATGATACCATGTCTAGGGTGGTATCCAAATCCTATTACATTATTTTAAACTACGAACTGTTGGCAAATACTCGCTCGAAAATACTCGAAACTCGATAATAATTGGCACTACTCGACTCGACTCGATTAAAAAAATCACTACTCGCACACCCCTAATTATTACTTATAAATGCAGTGTTTAGTATTTACACACTATTCCTTATATTTTGAAAATTACTCATTAGGTCCAAACGGACCTAATAAATTGTAAATATTTTCTTCTACTTTGAGTCGACAGTTTGCAGCCCTGGTTGAAGCAGCGAACCAAACCAATGAACGGCCAGTACGCGTGGTCTATCTAGTATGCTGGAAGTTCAATGTTTTGCCGCTAGGTCGCTCTGGTGACTAACTTGAACCATTTAGTAAAACATAGCATTTGCAACTTCTTAGGTCCGAACGGACCTAAGTGTCACTCAAAACATACCCCATGTTTAGGTCCGATCGGACCTACGTGGCAGCTAACGTGTTAACATATTATGTACATATCTTAAAAAACTGACACATTCGTATTATTAAAAAGATCTTTTGATTTTTTAAATTTTGATTAAATATATGCCAATGGTTATGTTTGTAATGTTTCAAATGCACTCTCTTCAAAGTGGATAACTGCAAAGGGTCCCAAGAACAAATCCTTTTCTTTTTGTGTCTATAATCCAACGTTTACAAAGATCCGGGTCCTTGGAAAACACAAAACAATGACATATAACTATTTTGTTTATTAGAAGTACAAATATTATTTTTTTATTCTCTTCACCTTTTAATGACAAGGAAATCTGTCAAGACTAAAAAAAATTAGAGATTAAAAAAAATTGTGGATTGAAAATATACCTCTAAAATAGTTTATAGCAGAAGAAACTTTAAAGACAATGTTTTTCTTTCAGTTTAAAATAATCAGCAATTTAAAACATGGTTGCCACCAAAGTTGCATTTAAAAATTCATGCATAATTCCAGGTTTTCCAGGTAAAAATTTCAAAATTCCAGGTAAACTTGTGTGGCATTTTTTATGTATGTGCAACACCTATAAGGACTTACACTATAAATGGATGTGCTATTTTACAAAAAAAGATTACTTTTTATCAAGTATATTATATTTGTATTAAAATTAACCTACTAATATTATAAATATGAAAATTTGGATGTATGTAAGTTAGAATTCCATCACGGAAAAACTACAGGACCTATTAAGCTAAAATGTTGTATGGACATAGTTTACATATCACATTAACGTATAGAGACCTGATATCTCCACATTCGATCGTAGGGCTCCACCACACATTTCCTTTATGATCCAATGCAAATCTTATGGAAGGATATATTTTATAAAATTACCAGCTGTAGTTAAGATTGTCAGTTATTAAAAAATAATTAATATGGTCAAATAATGTGTTTTAATTTTTTTGCGAGCGAAGCCGCGGGGTAACAACTACTTTCTCATATTTTTGTTGCTATCCCCAAAAAATGAGTATACTAAATGGGTATATGCTGGGCCAATTATTTATACTAATGAACTTTATTTTTCTCTCTACACAACAACATTACAATATTTCAATTGATAGGAGGGGGATTATGTCAACAGATTGTACCCAATTATACAGGGTGTTCGGAAAAGGTGTTCCAAAAATTCAGGACGTGGTTGTACACATCAAAATAAGAAAAAAAATCATATGAACATAGTTATCCTAAAACCTATAGTTTTCCGTTTATCTGTCTGTATGTGAACTTTACATAATTGAACATATCTTACGAACCTCTTAAAAGTATCAAGTTCAAACTTGGTACATGCATGATGACTATTAAGACCTACTCTGGTTATGGAGTATCAAATTTCTACTGTGTACCATTACAAAATGGCGGCCATGTTTTGTTTTCAAATCTTAATACTTAAAAACCGTAATACTTATTAAGAATCAAAAAAGTTGTGAAGATTCTATTTAACTTTGGCAATATACTTTATATCAAAAGAATAAGAAAAGAGTATATACAAATCGGTTTCATTTTCTTATTGTGTCTCTCAATGACAAAGGCATTCTTCACGGTTCTTGGTAGGGTATGTATGGACTCAAACCCCATTCTTTTTACTCCATAAAGTAAAAACGTTCTTAAATACCCCCGTCGCAGCAAACCTGCGTACTCAGCGAATTTCGAATGCATATATTTGTGACTCACTACTATATAGAGCTATTTACCAAGTTTCACAAAAATACATCCATAAATAAGTGATATATAGCATTTTATTTATTCTCCATAAGAATAACATTAGGGTTGAGGACGCAGGTTTGCTGCAACGAGGAAGATAAGTAATGTGTTTTTTTTTGCAATTATCAATACAACTGAACCAGGTGAAGCTACATACCAAGTTCTCTTAATGTAGGTTCATAATTAAGGGAGATATACAACTTTACTTATTCTCCTTATGAATAACATAGGGGCCGAGTATGCAGGTTTGTTGCTACGGGGACTATCAACAAAAAACTTGTTTTTTGTGCTAATATCAATATACCACAACTAGTTGAAGCCACATACCAAGTTTCATCAATATACATTCATAAATAATCGAGATATAGAATTTTAATTCTCCATAAGGATAACATTGGACAACGTACTGTGTTTTGCACTTTGAATATCTCTGCAACGGTTGGACATAGAACAACGATTAAAACACCAAAATGTTTGTTTTGTTGAGCTAAACACATTAATAAACATAAATGTGAAGTTTTTAGTAAAACTATCAGAGAAAAATCTTAAAACCTTTTTCCCATAAGATTAACATGGGAAACGTTTTTTTGGATTTTCTCCGCACCACTTAACCTAGGTTAAGGATTCAAAATACTAAATTATTTGTTTTTTAAGCTCTATAAAATGGCTATATTCAAAATTGAGTGTTTTAAACATTTTTGGGTCAAATTTGCAAAAAACCGATTTTTGGAAAATTGTAAACCCCCATAAAACCCCCTTCCCATAGTGTGATCGATCTGGTTTTCGAACTTAAAGTCATAAATGCTACTCTCCACATTTGTGCCAAATTTGATCAAAATCAGGTGTTTCTTTCAAAAGTTATCGCGGTAACGGGCACACATATATATATATATATATATATATATACATATATATAAATTTGAACGAATAGTGTTTTTGGCATCTGGGGACCACAAAACGAAAAGTTATCATGATCTCGGGCTTAAGTCTTACCATGCCACCTACGGTAATAGCTTCTTCCCTATAGGGGAAATTCGCTAAAAGCATTATTATGGAAGCAGATCCAGTTTTGAACTTTCCAAACATTTTCAAGGTTTTGCTGGGGATCAATATGATAACAAACCTCAGATTATGAAGCGACCGCCCTAACCACTATAAGCTATGTAGCCAATTAATGCTTTAAAATTGTATCCAGCGACTCCAAAGACTTCATATTAGAAACTGAGTTCCATATCAATGATTACAAATTTTGCCAGGACTGCAAAAAATTGGAAATGAGTAGGCGTGGGCGAGTCTCGAGATTTTGAGTACCTGTCGAGTATTTTCTACTCGAAAATTCGAGTCGAGTAGTTGATTACTCCTGCTGTTTACCTCAAATAGTTGAAAATGCAAAGCTACTCTCGCCGTTTGCCCACGTTTACGCCACTAACCAATATTTAACAAAATAAGTGACTGAAATAAAGAAAAATAAGTCTAACATTTATTTTTAGCTCACATGAAAGGAGACAATGACAGATGGGTTATTTATGGGTCCCTGTGAGTTAAGATAAGTTAGAGAGGGGCACAGGGGATGTTTGGGTCAGGGTCTAAAAATCACTTTCTCGTTAAAATGTTCTGGTTTTGATAAACTAACGCAAAATTGTTGTAGGGATATTTATATATTTGTAATATTTGTCTTTTGTTTGTTATGGTTGTTTAAAACAATATATATATATATATATATATTTTTTTTTTTTCATTTAAATCATTATTCATTCATGGTAAAATTAAGGTTAAAATAAAATAAATAATAATATAATAAATAATTCAATAAAATGTTATGTTTATAATTAAAGTTTAATATGTACAAAAAATTGTTTTCAATAAAAATAGTTAAAATGAGGTTTTTTTTTACTTTTTAAAGAACTACTCGTCTCGACTCGACTTGATTCTCGAGTAGTTTGGTTCAATACTCAACTCAATTAAAAAAACACTACTCGCCCACCCCTAGAAATGAGTCACTTTTATTACAAATTTGTTATAACAACATACGAATTAATCCTTACAAAATTGTCGTGGGCAGACGCGACTGCATTTCATTATGTTTCCTCAACAATAGCTCTCTCACTCATAAAGCTAAGTCGCCGACCATTGAGAACGCATCGCTAACGTCGCCGGCACTCGAGAACGCATCGCTAATGTTGCCGGCAATCAAGAACGCATCGCTAACGTCGCTGGCAATCGAGAACGAATTGCAAACATCGCCGGCAATTAAGGACGAATCGCAAACGTCGCCGGCGATCGAGAATGAATTGCAAACGTCGCCAGCAATGGAGGACGAATTGCAAACATCGCCGGCAATCGAGAATGCATCGCTAACGTCACCGGTAATCGAGGACAAATCGCATTCGTCATGGGCAATCAACGAATCGCTAACGTCGCCAGCAATCGAGAACACATCGCTAACGTCGCCGGCAATCGAGAATGCATCGCTAAAGTCGCCGGTAATCGAGAACGAATCGCAAACGTCGCCGGCAATCGAGAGTGCATCGCTAACATGAGTTCTTCTACAAGCAAAAGAAAGCATTAAGGATAATTTTTAACATCAGGAAAATGGCTTCTGTGAAACCATATTTTTCCCAACTCGACATTTTAACAGTATATGATTTGTACATATTTGAAACTACATTACACATTAAAAAAATGAATATTTCAACTGAAAATCGAAATTTTCATAACTATAACGCCAGAAATAATAGATATGTCGAACAACATAAATTAAAACTATTTGAGAAGAAAACTAGTTTCATAGGCGTAAAGTTTTTATTTAACTTACCTAATTATATTTTAAAAGAACACAATCTGCAAGTTTTTAAAAAATTACTTAAGGCTTATATTCATTTGATGAATTTTTTGAAATTATGCAAATTAGTATGATTGGTTTTGTCGTGGATTGTAAATAAATTGATAATAGGCTAAGTGGAAGTTTGTATGAAACTTGAAGTGATTGGATATATATATATATATATATATATATATATATATAAATGGTTTTTTCATTTGTAACAAAATACTTTTAGTTCTTAAAACAATTTACACTTTTATTTTCTTACCAGTAGGTAAAATGTATTTGAAATATAATAGCATTTGTTCAAAAGCAGAGTTAGGGGCATAGTTAAGTTTATTGTGTATATATGTATCTAGTATATGGTGTTTTATAACTTTGCTAGTGCTAAGCACTTAATACTTGTATTTGACACTATTCTTGTAACTCTACATCAATGAATTAAGAAGGTTTGAATTTAAATTTGAACGTCACCGGTAATCGAGGACGAATCACAATCATCGTTGGCAATCGAGAACGAATCACTAACATCACCGGCAATCGAGAATGCATAGTTTATAACGTTGCCGGCAATCGCTAACTTCGTCTACTGTTTAAAATGCGTTACTCGACCACTGACGATCGCGACCTAAAATTCCCGGTTCAACCGAAAATTCCTGCATAATCCACATATTTTTTCCCGGTCACTAAACTTTACGCATAATTCCCGGTTTTTCCGGTCGGTGGCAACCCTGTTAAAATAAACCTGCAATTTAAAAAGGCTAACTACAACTATACTTAATATATTATTGCATTAAGGATAATGGTAATGTGAATGAATAAACTTGCATAACATTTTCGAAATAATCAACCTTACACAAGTTGTTATACTTTCTTATGAAGGGATAAACCTGAGTATTTAGTCATTTATTTCTTGTAGTTGTAGGCAACAGAGTAGGTTGGCACTTTTATTTTCAGTGAACCATAGTCAGTACAATAAAATAGTGTCTGAAATAAATTAAAAGAACTCACAAACTACACCCAACGGAAGAAAATATGGAGTAAGGCGGTACGAGGCCCATAGCGCGAATGCAGACAAAATGATGATTCCACTGACCGGTGGAGGGGGGAACCGAATGCGGCCGGCTCGCTTCCAGCCAGGCAGCGCTGCTTGACTCGGCGTTGCATAGTTATAGTTCTATGGTTATTTTCCCCTGAGTGGATAAGTAAAAGTTGACAGAAGTATCATCTGTTGTTGATTAGTGTAACTACGTTCTCTTTGAATCTTGGCTCACACAAACATAGGGACAGCTTTTACAATGATAATGAGAAGTCTTCTTCAGTATCTATACTCAATAATTTCATTCAACATGCTTCCTAAATAATAATCACTGAACAATTTCCAATGTTATTTTGTTGTAATTATTTGATTTAGTTAGTTAGCTAATTATATTACAACATTTCCAAACCTTCTGCTCTGTGAGATCCCCGAGTGGAGAACAGTACACCACCAAGTCTTAAGTTTCTTTGACTTAGTATTGGTATGATACAACAAATTTGATAATTGTGGTAGTTCCTCGATTAAATTTGAGTGGTAGGATTTTTAAAACTGTTATGAGTTTAAGGGGGGAGTTGGGCTTATTAGTAGCCTATTTGCCAGGCTCAAGGAAGTTACCTGGGTGACTTTGGCCCTATAGCTTAAGGGTGTTTGGTCAAAAAATAAATTTCAGATTTTTATGTATGAATGTGTTTGTTACAATGTACTAAACACGAAAATGAAGTTTAAAAAATTTAAAAAAAAATTCAGGGGTATATTACAAGGGACTAAAGGGGCGATTTTTGGGTGTTTTGTTACCAATAAGCAAAGCAACCCGTTGATATTTTTTTAAATAAAAATACATTTTTTGCTTTCTGATTGCTTCCTTTATGCGTTAAAATAAAAATAATAAAAATCTGAAAAACAATTTTTAATTGTTTTTGTTTTACACCTTATTTTAAAATTAAGATTTAAAAAATAAAAAACGAGTTTTGTTTTAATAGATGTGGGTTTTATCTGATATTGTATAGGCGTTTTTAAATCTTTTCTATGTATAACAGTTCTGCTTCCTTATTGGTAAAAGTAGCACCATGTAGGGTCGGCACGCTGCACTGCAAGTGTAGTGGTGATCACCTACAGTGCCCGCACGCGTCGAGGGGCGAGGTGCGTCGCCGCTCAAGGTCATACCGTACTCCGCGCGCTTTCTGTGTTACTCTCTCTCTCTCTCTCTTTCTGTCTCTCTCCTCTGCACTCCCACCACTTCTTCGGTTTCGCGCGTATAATTCCGGTAAAACGGATTCTGCGGCCCTGCCGCAAATTGACAGATTCACCTGTTTTAGCGAATTTCCCCTCTAGGGAAGAAGCTATTACCGTAGTCGGCATGGTAAGACCTAGGGCCTGGGACCATGATAACTTTTCGTTTTGAGGTCCCCAGACCCCAAAAACACCATTCGTTCGAAACTGTACATATATATAGATATATATATATATGTGTGTGTGTGTGTGTGTGTCCGTGAGCACGATAACTCTCGTAAAAATAATCCGATTTTGTTGAAATTTGGTATAAACGTGTAAAGTAACATTTATGACTTTAAGTTCGAAAACCAGCCAGATCGCTCTATCCGAAGGGGTATTTTGGGGGGGTTTTATACCCCCTCACCTAGTTGAGATATATTGATGTTTGCTTAAAAACCAATTGTTTATGTTCCTAGTTTCAGCAAACCTACGTACTTATCCCCAATGTTATTCTTATGGAAAATAATTAAAAATGTATATTTGTGAATATATTTTTATGAAATTTGGTATGCGGCTTTATGTGGTATTAAGACATATATTATGCATTGGAAATTTGCTGAGTACGCAGGTTTGCTATGACGGGGGCATTTGATATTAATTAAATGTAACCTCAGTAATATACCTCTGGGATTGAGTTTCTTATGCCTTCAGACGGTCTCGGTGGCGCAGTTTTCGCTCATTTAGAGCGCGGTCCATTTATAATTCAAGAAAAATTATAGGTTCAAGAAAATATTACGTTTTTAAAATTTTAAATATTGGTTTAGTTTCAATTTTATTATTGAACGTTATTTTTACATTTATGTTAGCCGCTTTATAACCTCCTTATTTATTATAAAAGGGGGCTGTTACGTATAAAATCGGGACTATAAAAAGTAATAAAGCGTAAACTTTTTTAATTTTTAGGGTAGAAAGAAACTTCCAGCTGCAAAGTTGTAGCAAATTAGTTGATCTACATGTTTTACTTCAAACATTTTTCAGTCAGACGTTCGGTTTGTTCAAAAATGTCTTTCAAACAAACGCAACAGTAGGTGCTACGCTTGTACACAGTCGCACCGCGTAGCTCTGTATGTTCGTCATTCAAACTAAACAAGAACTGTGACAGCAATGTATTTATTTACACCTTCCACGAATCTCGCCACTCGCACACTACGAGCACCACGTGTCCGCGTTTTTCAGTTTTCAGAGTATTATGGTATTACTGCAACCGTAGCAATAAATGCCTTGTAAGAAATATAGGCATACAAGATATAGAAAATCAGTTGCCAGTAAAACATTGTTGTGTGAAACAAGTTATAGAATACCTGTCATGTAACTAAAGATCCAGCTTCTTCTGAAGATGTATATAACTGATATAACTGATTTCTAAATTTTAAATATTCTAATTTAAAATTTTTTAAATTTTTTGTAAATAAATAAAGAGAACCATAAAATCCAATTATTTTCCAAGCAGTGTATATTTTTTATTTGAGTGTATATGTTTTATAAATCAGTAAATAGTAAAAATAGGCGTTCATTGGTGGTACGGGGTCGAATCGCCGATTGTATTTGTAAAATATACGTTCCGGTAGTCGTTCGGGCCTATAAAACGGAATCCGGCTTCATTTTTCGCTGGGAAAATGTGGTCCGATTGCCGTTTTTGAGCGAATAAGTACATTTCCGCCATAAAATACGGTGTGTACTCAATTTTCGGCCGATAACAAAGTTTGCGGTCGTATTTATGACTCATGTATATAGTCAATGGTAATATGCTGTAAAATGAATTTAGCTACCTTCGTGCCCTGCTCCCTGCTCGATCCGATGTCTTGTTCGGGCAAAAGTCCGATAGTGAAAACTATTGCGGTTTTCTTTGGCCGATTAACTAAGTTCATGCGTACTTGTCGTTTTTGGTTTAAAAGTTACGGCGACCATGAATTGCGGCGACCACGATTCTGGTCCATGAATTCAAGACAGTCGTCTTTTTAGGCCGATAACACAAGTGTTGGTCAATAAAGCGCGTTCGGCTATTCTTTACAGCCGATCAAATTATTATTGATATGGAATGTTTATCAAATTTCCGGGGAGGACTCCCGGACCCCCCACCCCTGAGGGGTATTCTATACCCCCCCCAAAAAAACCGGGTATTTCCCCCACCCAATGTGACTCCCTGGATCCGCCCCTGATCGTGCCTGAATTTTACTTTGTAACAATAAATAACAAATTCTTCTTTAGCTTTAACAACAAACGGATACTAAACTCCAACAATAGCGGTAAAAAATACATCTAACAAAGGTTAGTATGTTGGTGATTGGAGTAAAATATTCCACAATTGTATATTTATGGAAAAAGATTTTATGGAATAGTTCCGGGACACCCTATACATTTATTTAATACAGTATTTGTAGAAATTAACAAGATCAATGTATTATGATTAAATATATTTGTAAAATTGTAATTCATAAAATTAAAAACCATTTTAGCGAATTTCCCTTATAGGGAAGAAGCTATTACCGTAGGTCTCATGGTAAGACTTAAGCCCGAGACCATAATAACTTTTTGTTTTGATATACCCAGATGTCAAAAACACTATTCGTTCAAATTTATATATATATACACAGGGTTGGTGAAAAGTCCCGGGACGGCTTAATATTTTTTTAACCGTTACAGATGGAGCTATACAAGTTGGTACACTGTTACTGGGCATAAAACACTATTTTACTAAAATTTCAATGAGCCGCTACCACCTCAGGGGGACGGCTCACAAGGAGTCGGAAGAAAATCTTAAATAGAAGCATAGGTTGATATTCACATCATATTAAAGGTCTTTATTAGTAGAATACAATGCCACAAATCCGACTTTAAACAGACAACCGAGCCCAAAATGGCAGCTATTCAAAGATGGCTTGAATTTGAAATTTTGATGTGCTGAAGTTTTGAATCGGTTTAGTAATTTATTAGCTAGGAGAGTAAATTTTTGCAAATTAAATTGAAATGTATTACATTAATGTAATTTTACATTTTAATGCAAAATTTAAATGTGTTACATTAGATTACACACAGCTACTTATCAACATTTCAAATTTCAGCCATCTTTTAATAGCTGTCATTTTGGGCTCGGTTGTCCGTTTAAAGTCGGATTTGCGGCATTGTATTCTAATAATAAAGACCTTTAATTTGATGTGCATATCAACCTATGCTTCTATTTAAGATTTTCTTCCGACTCCTTGTGGGCCGTCCCCCTGAGGTGGTAGCGGCTCATTGAAATTGTAATAAAATAGTGTTTTATGCCCAGTAACAGTGTACCAACTTGTATAGCTCCATCTGTAAAGGTTAAAAAAGTATTAAGCCGTCCCGGGACTTTTCATCAACCCTGATATATATATATATATATCTATATATGTGTCCGTTAACACGATAACTTGAGTAAAAAACGTCCGATTTCGATGAAATTTGCAAAAGTGACATTCATTACTTTAAGTTCGAAAACCAGAAAAATCGGACCATGGGAAGGAGGGTTTATGGAGGTTTTAAATTTTCCAAAAATCAGTTTTTTGCACTTTTCACCCTAAAATTTTTAAAACACTCAATTTTGGTTTTGAGCATTTTATAGATCTTAAAAAAAATAATATAGTATTTTGAATTATTAACCTAAGTTAAGTGGTTGCGGAGAAAATCCAAAAAACGTGCTCATAAAATCTCCCATGTTAATCTTATGGGAAAAAGGTTTTTGGCTTTTCCTCAGTTCATTTTAACGTAAACTTCACATTTGCTTTTACAAATCGATTCAGCTATACAAAACAATCATTTCGGTGTTTAAATTGTGATTCTGCGTCCAACCGTTGCAGAGATATTCAAAGTGCTAAACACAGTACGTTGTCCAATGTTATCCTTATGGAGAATAAATAAAATTTGATATCTCGATTATTTATGAATGTATATTGATGAAACTTGGTATGTGACTTCTCGTAGTACTGTACTGGTATATTGATATTTGCACAAACAATTGATTTTTTGTTGATTATCCCAGGAGCAGCAAACCTGCATACTCAGCCCTAATGTTATACTTATGGAGAATAAGTAAAGTTTTTTATCTCCCTTAACTATGAGCATAAATTAATAAAACTTAGTATGTAGCTTCACCTGGTTGAGTTATGTTGATAATTGCATAAAAACACATATTTTGTGTTCCTTGTTGCAGCAAATCTGCGTACTCAGCCCTAATGTTATTCTTATGGAGAATAAAAAAATGTTATAGATCAATTATTTATTTATGTATTTTTATGAAACATGGTAAGTGGCTTTATGTGGTAGTGAAACACATATGTATGCATTGGAAATTCGCTGAGTACGCAGGTTTGCTGCGACGGGGGTATTATATTTATAATTAATGGTTATTATAATAAATAATGTTATTTGTTTTTAATACAGTAAAGATAGGATAATTCGAAACTCTATAATTAAAATTCAATTTGTTGGATAGTTCGAATTTTATTACTGCGGTCCTTTGAGATTCGAAGATCCGAGTTCCACTGTATTTAAATGTGCTCACAACCTTGTCAAACATTTTTTATGATAAAATCTGTACAGGCTACAAGAAATGTACTCATCAAAACTATAAAGCGAACGCTCAAAATAAAAATATATTTAAGATTAGTTGTTGGCGACATTGAAAGGCACATCAGTGGAAAATAGTAAGCAACCCAACCCTACTACTACTGTTTACTACTGTACCAGTCGAGCCGCGGGCCGGGGCCGGGGCTGTGTACCGTGTGCCTCGGACCGACGAAGAAGCGAGTAGACGGAAAGACAGTGCTGCGTGGGGGGAGGGGGAGAAATGAGGAGAACGCGCTCCTCTCTCCCCCCAGCCAGATCACACACACTCACAGCACTGCCCGAGTTGTCTTCCTAGCGGCGCGCGGTGGCGACTTGTAGAACTACTGCTCCTCACCGCCAGACTAGCCTAGCGGCCAAACACCCTTAATACCTAATACTGGTTAGCGTCTTGGATTTTGGTGCAAGAGGTCTTTGGTTTGATCCCCGGAGCACCAACACAACTTTGAGAGGTGTGGACCGTTGACCTGTAAAACCATTAAATACAAAATGCCACTGGCATAGGCGAGCAAAAGAAATACTGTATTGTTAACATACCCTTGTTGGGTGTAGTCTGCAAGTCTACAGAACCCATTTATACTCAGCCAGTTTCTATTTTTGAGAATTATTAAATTTAACATGGAATAATGTTTTGATGATCTAAGGACTAGAAGAAAAGTGTCTAGGCAGGTGACAGATGGCTCTAGGACTCTTTTGACTCAAGCGGATTTTCTATAATTATCGTGAGGCACATGGAAGTAACTACAGGAGAGTGCTACATGGGAAGAGCAGGTTCAACTTATGGAGAAATTGCAAGAATTTGACATCACGAAGTTGCAAAATTGGCTATCAAGAGATTGATATTATTGCCGTCACTTTAAGCTCATAAATTATCCTAATCATTATGTTCCTTCAAAATAAAATACAGTTGATTCTTACGGTTCTATCTCAGTTCTCAATCCAAATGTGGAGACTGTCTCAGCTGTCAGCTGAAAAAGTATGTATATAAATTCTCTCAGAACCGCCAATTCAGTATTTGACTTGTGGATTGCAGGACGAGTCTGCAGTTTGGAATCTCGTGTTTGAAGCGACTCAACTACGACCGCAAGCAGCTAGAGGACAGAAGGCGAGCCTCGGACAACGAGCTGCAGGACGTCCTGGTCTGGTCCAACGAGAGGGTCATCCGCTGGATATCCTGCATGGGACTGAAGGTACGACGCAGAGACATTCTGGTGGTGTAATGGGCACGCCTTTAATCTGAGGTTTATCAGATTAACTTTTTGATATAACTGACATTTTTGTTATCAGGATTATTAATTAACCATGATAGCTAACTTTACTGCAAACCTCACTGCCAACTTCTTTTACTTTTGTACTTTTATTTAATTAATAAACTTATACATGATTTATAGTAATTATAAATTAAATAATAATGATATAGATAGTCAGTCATCAAGATCTCTCTATTCATCAACTATACATATATTTTACCTTAATGGTGTCAAACTATATTGGGCCGAAACTATAACAAAAATTAATTACTTTTATCCAATGTTCTATAAAATATTGGATAAAAAAATAATGTTAAACTATTACAAAATAACTCCATTAATAAAATAATATGGGGAAGTTTTGTACCCCACAGATATTTTTTTAAACAATTTTTCATATATAATTTTCAAATAAATGAATTAAAGTTTCACTATTGGAAAAACAAACAATTTAATATATTGGATTATTGCTCTACGTTATTTGATAGCAGATATATTGGAAAGTGCTAATGTTACTCTTATGGAGGATAAGTAAAATTGTATATCACACTTATTTGTCAACAAATAATGATGATTCTTTGTTTGGGCTTCATCTGGAAGCTGCTGTTTACCAAAACAAGTAGATTATTGCAAGGGTGTGCGATTACTCAAAACTTTTGAGTTTTCAGCTGAGTATTTTACTACTCGAACTCAACTCGAAGTTTTGAAAAATACTCGAAAGTTAGAGCAAGTATTTCCCGCCGATTTCCGGACGATCGCTAACGATTGTGACCGGCCAAACCGCATAGTAACAGCTGCAAAAGGCTATCGTATCATGTAAAATCTGCTGATAATGAAGATCGGACCGCGTAATTTCGGCCGTAAATGACGACGGTATACATAATATCGGCAAAAGTGGTGACCAAGCCACTTAATATCGGCTGTAACTAATGATTTCGTCATCTAATATTGATTATAAGCGATGTCTGGACCAGGTGATATTGGCCAAATGACAACCGGACCATATTTTATCAGCCGGAAATGAATATCAAACCGTGGTGTTTTGTTTGTCATTACATAATCCAGTTTGATTGTACTTGTCAAAGCGTTATTTTATTGTACTCATGTATTAGTTAGAAACCATGTTTAGATTATCATATTTAGGGTGGTATCCATATCCCATTACACCAATTTAAACTACCAACTGATGGCAAATACTCACTCGAAAATACTCGAATAAAAAAATCACTACTCGCACACCCCTAATTATTGCCATAGAACTCTTCCAAGATCATAACTATTTTAGCATTCCAGCAGAAAACTGAATTACCGGGATCCTGGGACTGGCCTAAAGCAATCCCTAAATCCCGGGATTCTAAATCAGGTACTGGATTGATTCCCCTAGTGGTAATTTCCATCATTACTTGTCCGTAGGAATATGCCACGAACCTGTTGGAATCTGGTGTTCACGGGGCTCTGTTAGCGCTGGACGAAGGTTTCGACTCTAACAGCATGGCACTGGCACTGCAGATACCAACGCAGAACACTCAGGTACTCGCCACACGTCTGTTACTGTTACAGACAGATTACACCATGAAATAAATATTGTTTGATTCTTGAAAAAATGTGTTACCAGTTACAACATTATATTATCAGTGATTGGCTTATATAACCCAATATAATTTAACCCTTCCCAAGCGTTGGACGTATATATACACTAAAGGTAATTTTTGTTTGTGAGCGTTGGACAAATACAAACACCAGACATGTAAATTTAATTTGTGTATTTTATGTATGTTTCTGTTGTATTTACAGTAACTTTAAGCCATTAGTCTATTTTTTAGTTTATTTTAGTGGTACATTTCATTCAGTGAGTTGGTAACGCTGTTCTCGCAACAGATGTTATAGACTGGCCGGCTGATGCAATTATTTTGTTACTGTCTTATTCGCAGACAGTTTATTTATGTTCGGTCAGTTATTTACAAGTTGTTGTGTGAAGTACAAGCTAATGATGTTTTAAAAATGTTCTACTGTTTTTTTTGTTTTTTTTTTTAATGACAGAGAGAGTGAGTGATTGATGTATAGCTGCTAACCTAAGTGATGAATGAAATATTGTTTGATTCTTGAACAAATGTGCTACCAGTTATAACGTTTTATTATCAGTAATTGGCTTATATAACCCAGTATAATTTAAAAATAATTTCTCAAAATATTTCAGACTCCTTACTTCTTTCAATATCTCTCATTCACAATTTTAGAGGAATTACCTCCCCGTCTTTTATCACGGTATACACCATATGTGTATGCATATGTGCTGATGGTCTATACACCATATGATTTTAAAGTACTTTGAAAACATACATAACGGCAGCTAGACTTTTTCAAAATTGAATTCAATGTTGAACAAAATTAAAACTGTAAATGGAAATTATGGCTTCATTCTTTTCAGAAAAGCTTACCCTCAAAAAAGGAATCATAAAAGCCTTTATATGGTTGTCTCAGAATATTTCCGGACAAAACACCAGTTTCTTTTAATAATAGGATGGTTTTAATTTTGAACCAATAAATATTTAATGTGTATTTTGTTTTAATTCATTTTTGAAGGGGTATAGAAGTTTATACTGCTATGAAACTACTGACTGATGACTATATTTGAAATGTACAGGCTCGACAGGTGTTGGAGCACGAGTTCAACAACCTACTGAGCGTCGCCACGGAGCGTCGCATGGACTCGGACATGGGCAAGTCCTGATACTACGTCGCATAATCAGCTCCGCGTCACTAGTCCTTGGCTCTCAGCCCCGACAATAACTAACGTATACACCTAGGGGATTCGTCGTTATTGATTAGTGATATGTGTTAGCAAAGACGTCGATAGTGTTTTAAATTATTTGTGAAAATCTCGAATCGTCTGAATATAACTGACAAAGTACAACTTTTATTATTAATTCTTGCAGAGTCTGTTTCTTTGTAAATTTTGTTTCTTGTTACCATCTTAGATTTCAATCCTAGGTTTCACCTATGCAAAAGAATTCCTAAGAAACCATTCCCCCTCGGTAGGATAAGTTGTGGTGGTTAAAAGACAATAATGTTTTAAATGTGATAATAATTATTGTTATGTGTTGATGAATAATGCCGATATTGATTCTTTTGTTATCAGAATCCATTAACACTATAACAAGTGATGTTTAATCGTTAGTTTCACTCTGAATTGAAAACGTGCATAGTACACCTAAAAGGGTTGGTTTTGTTACATTCTCTGCAGCTGACATGTTTAAACATGAATATTGCATGTTTCCATGATTAGTGGTGTCATCTATGGATGTCACTAGCACTCAACGTGTTATTAAAGATTTAGCTTGTTTTTGGTAAAGCCAAAATTCACTTAGTTGTTTTTACCCACCAAAAATTAAGTTTATTAATCAGGATTTCAGTATAAGGTGCTTTACATTTTGGTGCAAAAAATCGGTTTTAAATTATTAATGGTGTTAAAGTTTTTCCTAATATGCCTTGACTAACGCCACAAAAAAATAAACAATATTTAATGTTAGTAAAAAAGTAAAAAACGTTAATTTTACCTGATTTTTCTTTAAGTAGTAGGTTGTTTTATCTTTTAGCTAATTAATTTAGTATAAAACTATCTTACTATCTACGTATTCGTGTAAATAACTTTAAAAATATGTCTTAACTTAACAAATATCACTAAACTACAACCAATCCTTTGTAAGTGAGCTTGCCAATTGCTATTTCAGCCCCAGAATAGTTGAAACTAGGAATGAACTACTAAGATGTGGTGAGCAAATGTGCATAAGTGTACATACATTACGTAACATGTACGTACGTATGTACATAACTAAGGGGCTGAGAGACCTACTGTTTCCTAGTCTACTGTAGTCCTACCTCTAAACCTTCGATTACCTATAGGTTTTGACAGCTTTAATATTCGCACCCCGTGCCATTTGGGCTGGCTGACTGTATAAATCAAGTACAATAAATACTACCCCAGCCCACATTGCTTGTTATTTGTATCTATGGGACAGGCATTTTCTTTTGCGTCTGTATTAATTTTATCTATCTACATTCCCCATTGTGAAACCGGGTGGTTTTAATAAGATTCTTGATTGTGTCATGGTATTTTTAGGCATGAGATCGGCTTGTACATCTATATCACAGTTTAATTTAATTATATTCTCAACTTTTATTTACCTAGGCAAATCTATACTAATTATTAGGCCATGGAAACGGTTGCAAGTAAGCTGGTTATATGTCAACCATCCTATAGGCTATAACCTCTTTCAATACGGAAATATTGCTGACATTCAAGGTATAATAGTTTATACCTTATATTGCAACAATGGAGTTTTTTTTTTCATTACTTAGAAAAATTATGTTAGTAAATATATTTAAAAAAATCTATTTAATAACTAATAGCCCTTAATAACCTAATGATTAATACTAATGTAGGTTAGCAGAATTTTAAAATCACGACAAGTAAAGGACAACTGAAAGTGAAGTGAACAAAATAAAAACTTAACAAAGTTGTTGGTTTTAGTCATTGAAACCACCTGGTTTTTTATTTAATACTCCTGTCTGTTAAGTTGGGGTTATATTGTATTTAATATAATTTATTACTTTGTTATAAGCCATGATTATCATTTGATTAGTTTCATTGTAGATTATGTGATAGCACTAGAAAGTCATATACAATGTTTACTTTAATTTATATTTTCCTTAACAAAGATTTATTTAACTAATTTAATATAACAATGAATGGTAATATAACCCTGTTTGGACAAATAAAGCATTTTCAAAAATTACCAATTACCATCCACAGTCTTAACCATCAAACAGCCGTTGCTTAGTGTTAAAAACTAATCTTAACTGATTCATAGGACCAACATTATATTTTAGTCGTATTTTTAACCAATATTAAAACAAAATTCACAAGAAACTCTTACCAGTACAGTATAAACAGTATAAACATTTTGTAAATATATATATTATTCAGTAATGAGAGTTGTTGAAACATTAATTTAACATTAAGAGTTGCTCTCATTGAAACATTAATTTTGATAAAAAGGCTTTAGCCTATTTAAAATACAGTAAAGCCCTGTTTATCCAGACTTGATTCATCCGGATTCCAGGTTATTTGGATTAGTTGGCCGAGATAAAAAACGCTTTAAAAGTGTAAAAAGTTTGTGAAAATGTAGTTTTGTACTGGTACAGCGCCTGAAAAATGTCAGTATAACATCAGTAGTGTCATTACCCTGTATAATACATAAATTACAGCCGTGCCGTAAGTTACAGTAATATTTTAATTTGTTCTTAAGCCTATCATGCAATAAAACCAAATATCGCGATAGTAGTTTGTTCTTTTTCAATATCCATTTGCTTTCCAATCCCAGTCTCATTTATTTATACTGTATTTTTAACTGTTGACACATTTTAGTATTGCCCTTATTTATTTTAGACGATATTGGTCGCAAGTAATTCCTGCGAAAATTATACAATTATCCAGCTGTAATTACACTTCTGTAGAGCATAATACGTGTTGTTTATGTTGGCGCTCATTGGTTTATTTTACTGGTAGCGATTGATATTACTAGTATATTGATTTCAAGGAGCAGCGTTCTTATAATTGTGCTGATTTATCCGGTATTTTGCTATCTGGATCAGGATACTGCAACATTAGTCCAGATAAACGGGACTTTGCTGAATAGGGATAATATATTTGTAAACAATCTAACTTTAAATGACAATAAAGTAGCAATAATGGATTTTCTTTAACTTAATGTGTTTTAACATACAAATAAGATGTAATTAACTAAACTTGCCTAAAAAGGTAATTTGAGGCAGTCAGCTGAATCTTCCCCATTATTTTTTCCCTGAGCGTTTATTGTAAAAACATTTCTTTATCTAGCAATAAGATTGGTACAATAACACTATAAATTCCTTAGCATTATATTTGTGTGACAAATAATTTTTCTCTCTAAAATTCAACAATTTAAAATTTATTACAGTTCTGCAGCAAGCCAAAAATTGAGGTTTCTTACTATTTATTGTATCATCTTGCATTTTCTCACCCTCTTTTTATTAGATATTCAGTGTATTTCATTGAAATTTATTTTTGTTTAGTGTGAAGTTAGAAATATTATTACTCGTTAATCTGTAATATCTCATTTAATAACTTATAATAGGAATTAAAATCTTAACTAATTACTGCTGGCCTGGCCATCTAACCCAGTCTTGGCTA